>SJYV01018792.1:1160576-1246630 GCA_006410875.1 Neotragus pygmaeus | reverse complement strand
CCAAAAAAGTCTGACACTGTTTCCACTGTTTCCCCATCTATTTCCCATGAAGTGATGGAACCGGATGCCATGATCTTCATTTTCTGAATGTTGAGCTTTAAGCCAACTTTTTCACTCTCCACTTTCACTTTCATCAAGAGGCTTTTTAGTTTAGACACCACCCTGCCATAAGGGTGGTGTCATCTGCATATCTGAGGTGATTGATATTTCTTCCGGCAATCTTGATTCCAGCTTGTTTTTCTTCCAGTCCAGAGTTTCTCATGATGTACTCTGCATAGAAGTTAAATAAGCAGGATGACAACATACAGCCTTGACGTACTCCTTTTCTTGTTTGGAACCAGTCTGTTGTTCCATGTCCAGTTACTACTTAAAACTAATAAGATGGTAAATTTTACCCTTTGTGTATTTTACCAAAATTAAAAATAATATATATATATATATGTATATATATTCAATAGCATGGATAGGACAAAGGACAGTGCAATTCAGTTGGTTAGGAAGAAAAAGTGGGTCGATTTTATGAAATAATGTTAAAAATAATAGCAAACTTTCACTGAGGCCTTACCACATGCCAGGAGCTGTTCTAGAGCTTGTAGAGTCCTTGTAAACCACCCCCCCCACTCCGTTCTCTCTCCCCATCCAATCACTGTAGCCTCTGGGCTTGGGACTAGCTGGATACCTGCCACCACTTGTCACCCCTTAACAGTGCCTTGAATTCCCCAGGCTTTCAACACGCTGTTCCACAGAGCCATCGAGCAGGCTGACAAGGTGGAGGACATCCCGGGGCGCATCTCCGCCCTGACCGAGAGCATCACCCACGCCGTCTTCCTCTACACCAGCCAGGCGCTGTTTGAGAAGGACAAACTCACCTTCCTGTCCCAGATGGCTTTCCAGGTGAGGAGATCAGTCACTGAAAAGCAGCCCCAGAACCCGAGTCTCGCGTCTCTGTATGTTAGGTACTTCACTGCTGCTTGGAAGCCCTTGGTGGCCTAAAGATAGTTTGAGTTTCCCACAGGGAACTTGGGCATATGTCAGCTTTGTGAGTCGGTCAGCATGCAGTGGCTTGGGTGGGTTTGCACTTGGGGCAACCACATCAGCCATCACTCTGTAAAACAGGTCCATGAGGCGTTGGCCTCACCTTTCCAGGTCCTATACAGACCTCCCAGATATTTATCCCCCTGGGGAGTTTCTTGGAGAGAATCTCAAGGTTAAAGTTCCAAATCTGAGTGGTCCTGGGAGGTTCTCAGAGCCCCATTAAAAACGAGTAAATGTATGGAAAGAGCTCCAGCTTTCACACTCCAACCTTCAGTAAGACCTCTTTCTCATGTGGACTCTGCAAACAATCTTGTTTAAACAAAAGTACCCATGGTGAGGAAAAAGACATCGAGGACCTCATTCCTAGATGAAATAAACCTGTGTTCCTCTTATTAGTTTGTGTGCTGTATAACTTTTTCCGGTCAATTCAAATCATGATGAAAGATGTCTTGTTTATTTTGTGTCCTCACAAGTACTTTGCTCAAAGAAGGCATTTTTAAAATACCTGCTGTTAATAGTGATAAACCATCACTTCTCTTTCAATAGTTTTGGTGTTAATAGATTCCTTTGGGTTAAAAAAGAATATATGGGTGGAATCATTTTATAATATATGTGATAAACAGGAGTAATGCATTACAAAAGGGAATTTTTCTTCTTAACTTTCTCCCCGTTTTATTGAAATAGAATAGACACATACATTGTATTAGTCCATCATGTTCAACATAATGATCTTATGTGTATATATATATATTGTGAAATGATTACACTGTAAGTTTAGTCAACAGCCTTCACCTCATATAGTTACATTGTTTTCTCATGATGAGAACCAAAGATTTTGTTGTTGTTGTTGTTTAGTCTCTGAGTCATGTCTAACTCTTTTGCGACCCCGTGGACTATAACCCGCCAGGCTCCTCTGTCCATGGGATTCTCCGGGCAAGAATACTGAAGTGGGTCGCCATTTCCTTCTTCAGGAGATCTTCCTGACCCAGGGATGGAACCCGTGTCTCCTGCGTTGGCAGCAAATTCTTTACCACTGAGCCACCAGGGAAGCCTTACTCCTTAGCAACTTCCTAATACACAATAGAGTATTGTTAACTGTGATCACCATGCTGTACATCACATCCCCAGGACTTGTTTATAACTAAAAGTTTATACCTTTTCATCACCTTCATCCATTTTTCCACCCCCCACCACCTACCTCTGATAACTACCAACTTGTTCTCTGTATCTGTGAGTTCTGTGTTTTTAGGTTCCACATGAAAGTGAGGTTATACAGTGTTTCGCTTTCTGTCTGTGACTCTTTTCCTTAGCAATGCCCTCAAGGTCCATCTATCTTGTCACAAATGACAGGATTTCCTTGTTTTTATGATTGATATTCCATTGTACATATGTATGTGCATAGATAAAAACCATACACACACACACCACGTTCTCTTTATCCATTCATCCATAGATGGGGGCTTAGGTTGTTTCTATATGTTGGCTATTGTTAAAAAAAAAAAAAAAAGTGCCGTAATGAACATAGGAGTACAGATATCTTTCTGAGATAGTGATTTCACTTCTTTTGGATGTATACCCAGAAGTGAAATTGCTGGATTCTGTGATAGTCCTAGTTTTAATTTTTGAGGGGCTCTTCATATTCTTTTCCATGTAGCTTTACCAATTTACATTCCCACCAACAGTGTTCAAGGGTTTCTGTCTCATATCCTCACCAGCATTTGTCATCTCTTGTCTGTTTGCTGATAGCCGTCCCAACAGGTGTGAGGTGACATCTCATGTGGTTTTGATTTGAATTTTCCTGATGATTAGTGATGAGTGATGTTGAGCACTTTTTCATGTAACTGTCAGCCACTTGTGTGCCTTCTTTGGTACAATGACTATTCAGTTCCTCTGCCCATATTTTAATCATATTGTTTGTGAGTTTTGCTGACATTTGTATGTTTACATGTATTGTTCATGAATAGTGATGGACCAGGGATGGTACCATATGTATACACACGTGTACATTTAAGATTTCTTTTTAGAATATGTGTATGAATTATCTATCTGAAATACTATTTACATAAATGTAAGCTTTATAATATAAAGCTTTATATATATGAGGACAATTTAATCAAATTGGATTAAGAAAAATTATCCAATAAAATAATATTTTGATACATGTTACCACCTGTAATGCATTTTGAAAATATCTAGAATTTTTAGATAGCACAAACCTCAAACATTTTACCTGTTTATAAGCTGTTGTAGCTTCTATGTGGAAATTAGGAAAGTTTCATTTGTGTCCCTCCTAAATATTCTGGGGGCTTTTAATCAGTTCAGTAACTACCATGTCTCGAGTTCAGTTCATGATGTGTTTGTTGTGTCTGTAAAACAATATCCAGGTTTTTCTCAACATAATCTCATGTGTAAGAAAAGTCTTATGTATCTCATGGTTTATTGAATATAATTTCTATATCAGGACTAACTTCCTGTACTAGTTTTACCTTTAGTGATTCGGTCCATTTTCATCTGAGGCCTTCTCAATTTGTATAAAAAGTTTCAAGACAAGTTTGATCTAACAGCAGAAGGTTAAATATGACAGCTTATTTTAAATATGCTGCTAGTCAGCACAGGTGTTAAAATTGAAATGAACCAGGTTTGGTAATTATTTGCTATTAGATTTTACAATCAAGATTTTGAGTTCAGGAGCATAATCTAAGATCCCTTATTTTAACCACAAACTGATATATATCTGTAGGAATTCTCAGAAATCTTAGTTCTGCCTTTTCAACCATATCTATTAAGTGGTGACTGCCTCCTTGATTTTGATGCAAACCAAATGACCCTTTTCTGCTTTGTGTCCTCTCAAGATTTTGCTGAAAAAGAAAGAGATAGATCATGTTGAATTGGATTTCCTGCTTCGGTTCACAGTTGAACACACTTACCAGAGTCCTGTTGATTTCCTCACTAATCAGTCATGGAGTGCTATTAAGGTATGTTGGGAACATTATTTTTCAAAAAATTTCTAAATCTTACTTCAAATCTCAGTTCTCTAAAATGTAGTTTTAAAAAATATAGGTGATATACACCATTTTAGTTGTAGATACATGCTGTGTTTAATTTTTTAAAGAACTTCCCATACTCTTTTCCATAGTGTCTACACCAATTTGCATGTCCACCAACTATATTCTAATTTCCCTTTTTTATTTGGAAGTAAAGGAACTTTTGATCTTTTTATGGATGGGAAAGTTGTTAATAAATATGTATAATGACCTTGGGTTAAAGTTGAGGAGTATAAGTGATCTTTTTTTCAGTTGACCTGAATCTAGTTTCTTCATTTGGTTTTTCTTTTTTATAGTATTTCTCCACTTTTTCAAAATAGTTTTGTTAATTTATACAGCGGTATAGTCATGTATTATCATTATAAAATGTTTAAGCAGCACAACCCTAATTGTAAATCCTTATTCCACATTTCTGTCAGAAGATTCTATGACTAAAGGTTTATTGTCTGACTCTGGAATTCCTCAGAGATGCTCATCACGTGCTAAGCCTCACCATACTCTTTTTTTTTTTTTCCCCCTAAAACAGGAACATTTCTCTGTATTGAAAATAACTATGTTTTTCCTTAGTTTTTTAGTATGTTTAGATTTTATTTTTAAATTGAATCTTTAATTAGATTATTACTCTAGAATTATAACTTCAAGTTCAATTGTGTATCAGGGTCTCAGCAGAAAACAAATGACCAATTCAAAGTATGATTTTTTTAAAGTTTAACAAAGAGTATATTTTCATTGTATAAGAAGAAAGATGAGGGGATCAGCCAGGGATGGGGAGGGGAAAGGGTGGGAAAGGAACAGTTAGTGAAACTACTGAGAAAGGAAGCTATGGGAGAGCGCCCGCCTCTAGGAACTCTGGCATTCCCTAAGGAAACGGAGCCACTGCTAAACCTCATCACAGGAAAGCACTGAGGAAGAGGTACCTTCGCCTCCTTTCACTAGCCCTCCAGCCTCTTGCCAGTGCTTCCTGTGGTCAGACCCAACCAGGCAGAAAACCAGGACGCCTTGTTCAAGTCATCCTTCGCGATCACCCCCTTTGCAGGGCAGGAAGGGTCCTGAGTAAATCTGAAGAGGCAATGAAGACTGTCCAGCACCACTTGACCTGCACAGGATCCAATATATAGTCACACGTCTTATTTTTGTTTTGTTTCGGGCCCTTCTTTCTTTCTTATTCTTTAATTTTTAGTTTATATTATCGATGAATGACAGTGTTGTAGTTTTTTTAGGTATGAAATAGATAATCACCGAGGAGCTACTGTCTAGCCCAGGAGCTCACCTCCGCATTCACAGGTCTATGTCTCAGACTCCAGGCTGCTCTGCACCAGCTGCTATGTTAGTCTCCTCTGCTCCCCTGTTTTATCACAGGCGGTCGCCCTCATGGAAGAGTTTCGAGGCCTCGACCGAGATGTGGAAGGATCTGCCAAGCAGTGGAGGAAGTGGGCAGAATCCGAGTGTCCAGAAAGGGAAAAGTTGCCACAAGAATGGAAGAAGAAAAGTTTAATACAGAAGCTGATTATTTTGAGAGCAATGCGCCCTGACAGAATGACATATGCTCTCAGGTGGGCACAGTTAGCTCTTCCAGAAATTAACCTAGAGGAAGCTTTGTCTCAAAGACGAGAAGTATCTGGTGGAGACTCAATGGTGGAGACATTATGGTTCATTTAATGAAAAGTGATTCTGCCAACATTTTTATATTATAATCACTACTGTCCCCAAGATTTGCTAAACACTGAACAGTATGCTAGGCTGTCGGCGGACTGAGCACATTCTTCCTGAAAACCTTATTTCTGAAATCAGTAGGGGAAACAGGAAACTGATGGAAATATTCTAGGAAGAGAGCTGGCAGAGTTCAGAGGCCAGGAACTTGCATTATCTTAGTGTGATTCTCATTGTCTTTCACTCAGTGGCGGTACTTTGGCTCTGAAGACTTTGCACATCAAACAAAAAATGAATTCCTTTCATGGATTCACTTATAGTTCTATAACTCTGCAACCAGAGCAATTTAAAAGCAGAACCCTTGTCTGAATCTTGGTTTAAGTGTCCTTTTTTCTTTGCCCTTTTGGCTTCTCAGTGGTAATACGCTGCTTAATTCTAATTTGAATTCACCAGCCAGAGAGTTCTCAAGTTCCTTCCCTATGGAGATGCTTTTTCTTCAGGAGTATTCACTTGCCGCAGGTTTTTTCCTTTGCTTTGTCTTTTCAGCCAATTTTCCCTTTGCAGAAGCCTCTGTCGCACCCTACTTTACAAGTTAATTCTGCTTAGTAGTACTTACTTTCTGCTAAATCTGATGCTGCTGGCAAATAATCCCTGCTTAATTGAGCTTCCCTGTGTTAGAAACACCCCAAAAAGCATTTGTATATTCATGAGAAGCCCAACAGGCTGGAAAATTGCACGGTGGCAAATCTAATGAACTGTTCATAAGTAATGGGGGGTCTGGCAAGGGGTTTGGGGGGACACAAAGCCACATGCAGGCAGCTGATGATACTCAGGAGCCCCCCAAAAAGAATGTAGGCTTCTGATTTTCATTGCTTCTAAAGCAGCAAGAGATTTCACCGACTCGACTGCATAGATCTAGTCAGATTCATACTGCCATTATTACAAGACATCATATGTTCTTAACAAGGATGGCTTCCTTCCTGTGTCTGCAGTTTAAGCTGATTCAAGTTGTGACACTTTTCAAGGTCAAAAGCACCGATCCTGTCTTTGGCATTTTTTTTTTTTTTTTTTAACAGGAATTTCGTGGAGGAAAAACTGGGTGCCAAGTATGTAGAGAGGACCAGATTGGACTTGGTTAAAGCATTTGAGGAGAGCAGCCCTGCCACCCCCATATTCTTCATCCTCTCTCCAGGAGTAGACGCCCTCAAAGACCTGGAGATGCTGGGTGAGTGGCCAGGAGGTGGCCGTCCAGCCCTGACTCTTACCCAGCGCCAACCCGACCTTTCTTTCAGCTCACAGTTATCTCAGTTGTTTTTTTTTTTTTTTTTCCCCTTCTCATCTGTTATAGATTGAATCTATGGAAAATGTAAGGTTAATAACACTGTAGTCAGAAGAAATGTTTAAATGGAGCATTCCTCTGGTTGGCATAATGCAAGTTTCTTTTGTACAATTTTCTCCCTTTTGACTAGATGAGGGCCAGAGGGCAATTTTCTCCATGCTCTTGTAATCTCATGCCCCCTGTGACTAAATAATGGTCATTAGAGCAAGTCTGTTCGACTGTGCTAGGCACTGTCGCTTTGTGCTTTCGATGACTGTTCCCCACGGTCTGCACGGAGAACGCCGGGTTAATAGAGCTGTGACCTGACTGTGCCGGATTCCAGCACGGCCTCGCAAGGTGAGAGCCTCCTGTGTTTTACCAAACGAGCTGATCTGGTCCGAAAAATGATGTGATACCGACCACATGTTGCTCCTTTTTATGAGGGCAGTGTTTTGCTACTCCTGTAAGAGTTTATAAAGCTTAATAACAATGCTTGCCACCGATCAAAATGTCAAAAGCTTTATTATGATAAAACCAGAGGAACTAATTTCCACAGGCTTTGCTAATGCTTGCGAGGAGGCTGCCATTGACACTGAAAGCTTAAAATGATGCTGTTGAAACAACAGAGGTTTAGTTTGGATTCTTTAGGAAAGCGACCCAGGAGGTAACAGTGGTTGCCACGGATGGACGTCAGGTAACAGAACACCGGACCTTGCTCACCCGCCTTGGTTCACTCTTCCGCTTGCTGTGTCATGCCCTCCCGCAGGCAAAAGACTGGGGTTTACCATCGACTCGGGAAAATTCCACAACGTGTCTTTAGGACAAGGGCAGGAGATGGTGGCAGAAACGGCCCTGCAGAAGGCTTCCAGAGAAGGACACTGGGTCATACTCCAAGTGAGTATCACGTTTTCAGGGACAGCATGGGGAATGCCCACGGTGGGCAGTGCAGAGCCAGCCTGCCCAGTGGGCATGGGCCTTTCACATAACACACTGCGATCTGCAGAGTCCTGGGGGTTCCCTCAGCAGCAGAGACACCTCCAAGGTGACAAGGAGCTCTGCTGACAAGAGTACATACCATCCCTTGAGGGGTTTTCTAGCCATTGTGGTTTAAATTTAAAAAATAATAATTACTTATTCTGCCTGCGGTGGGTCTTCGCTGCTGCACGGGGCTTTCTCTAACTGTGCTGAGCGGGGCCTGCTCGCTAGCTGTGGTGGCTTCTCTCGTTGTGGAGAATGGGCTCTGGGTACACGGCCTTAGTTGCCCTGCAGCATATGGATTCTTCCCGAACCAGGAATCAAATCCATGTCCCCCACATCGGCAGGCAGATTCTCATCCACTAGACCACCAGGGAAATCCTAAAATTTAAAATCCTAGAGGGAGCCCATTGTTCTCTTTATGCACATGTATCTGAAACACCCAGTAGGGCTTTAGGACAGACGGACAGACAGACAGAGTACCAACAGAGTTGTCATGACATCCCTCATTTGCATACAGCTTTAAAGTCGACAGAGCACTTTTTCATATCCCATTATCTCCTATGACTCTGACCCTGCCCCTAGCTTATTGTGCAGCATTCTCTTTGTAAATTAAAGCATTGAGGACTAGTCCCTTTATCCTTTCCAGGGCTTATACATATGGCTCTATGAGTCTGCCACTCAGTATTCTCTGGAGTGGTTTCCGTGACTCGGGATTCTGGTGTCAACTGAAAAAAAAAAACACACAAAGGAGGTATGAGTTCAGTTTTATTTGGGGACTTCACTGAGGACTATAGCCTGGGAGACAGACTCTCAGCTCTGAGAAACTATACCAGAGAGGTAGCGGAGAGAGGCCAGTGTGTGTGTGGTCTTGGCAACCAAGTGCACGTCTCAGTAGAGGGTTGCTGCTAGTCACAAGGAGCAGATATCTCTGCTAATGATTTTAGTGATTTTCTAGGTATAAAAAGATACAAGAAATAGATTCATAAGATATTTTCTCCTATAAATATCTAACTATGAAGGTCTGTTCTACCAGATTTTCCCAGAGTATAGAGTGCCTTATTCCCAACCTCCACCCTGAACACTTTTCAGGTTGTGTTGAATGGCAGTGCTTGCAGTGGCTGAAGATGTCATCCTCATAGAAAGAGATGGCAAGCCGCATTTTTTAGTTTTCACCAGCAAGAACCTAAGAACCCATGGAGACCAGTCCAGCTTCAGGCAGCACCTAGGGGCCAAGCAGACTCCTTCTTCAGCAGGGCATGTCAGCTGTCTTGGGGGATCTGGAAATAGCCTTTTGATTTGGAGCACAAAGGTTCTCTTTTATATGCCAGACTCTCTACTAGGCAATTCATTCCTGGGATACATTATTGCTGATCATCACAGCAGCGCTGCAAGGGGAGGTATGGCCATCCCATTGTGAAGATAAGAAAATTGAGCCTCTGAGTAGTCTGGAGAGCCTCAGGCCACCCAGTGGGACAAGGACAGGGCCTGTTGGCAGTAGACGATGTGTTTTCAGCTAGCCCACACTGCCACCTCATGTGGTCAGGACGCTGGCCTTCCCTAACGTCTCCAGTGTCCAGGGCTGATGCTGTTTGCATTTATGCTTAAAATAAAATTGGATTCACAAAGACGCTGCCCATCATCCACACAGAATATAACCTTCTGGGAGAGTAAAACCTACTGCTTAAACCATGAGCCTTCAGTATGGGGACTTGGGATGATGTGTCCCCTTTTGAGCCTCACAGAGTCAAATGGCTGACAGTGGAGAGTTTGTTTTTCTAAAACTAGCAGTTGTTGCTTGGACAGTTGTGTGGACCCTGGGATCTTCCCACAGAAGAAAGAGTTCTTTGCAAATTCTCACATCCAGAGGCTCAGACTGGCATGTAACTGTCTCCTAAGAGAAGACATACTCAAAATGTTTCTGTCAGTTTTATGTCTGTGCTGAGCTACCGGTTGTCCCCTTCCCCCCAGAAAAATGCAAGTAGTAAGTTTTCCCATTTAAAAAAAAAAAAAAAAAAGCCTTGAAAGACTGTACTTGGTGAAGGGTCTCCTTTTGGATATCTATTCTAGACTTTTGTTCCTAGTGATAAGCCAGAAACTTAGAATGTAACTTTTTTTCTATTTTTTGCCACACTCTGCAGTTTACGAAGATTTGTAGTATCCCTTTGATTGGCAGTTAAAAGAAGATCAGGACTTTGAAGCATGACAAGACCAACAGAATCAGAACTTGTTATATTATTTGTATTTTACATGCAATTTTATTGGCATGGGCAAAGGATACATATGCACATGTTAATAAGTTCTTATACAGACTCCACCGTAGTTAATTACTATGATCAGAAATAGCCCCCCTCAGGATATTTAGGCAGCTAGGATCTTGTCAGAAAACCCACACTCCACAGAAAACTATAACTAAGATAGCAGGCCGCGCTGTCTTTATCTCATGCACACCAGATGATTTGTGAATTAAAATAATGGAATTAAAAACCATTTTTCATGGGCACAGTGGGTCATTTTCAAGATAAGTGTATTGACTAAAAATGTTGCACAAACACTGCTGCCCTTGGACAAATGGCCACAGATATCTAGCCAGTCTCAAAGTTGGTATCCTCAAGAATGGTCCCCAGGCTGGATTCCACAGTGTGACTGTATAAAAGTCACCACCTAGGGATATTTTTACATTTGTTTCACAAAAACTTTCCAAGCAAGGCATTGTCGTATTCCTTGAAGTAGAGAAGTAGAACACATTTGAGCATGCAAAACAGATTTTATTATAGATTTTGCTCCTGCTTACTTGTATGAGGGCACAGTTAGATGTGAGAAGCACTTTCCTTATCATCTAGTAGCAAGTAAGGGAGAAAACTTAGCCCTTCCCTACTGTAGAAGTTTTCTAGGGTTGCCATACCAGAGTATCATGGATTGGATCATTTGAGCAACAGAAGTTTAATTTCTTATTGATCTAGGGGCTTGAAGTCTGAGATGAAGGTGTCAGCAGAGTTGGTTTTAACTGAGGTCTTTCTCCTCGGCTTATAGATGGTTATGGTCTCCCTGTTTCCTGACGTGGTCTTCCTTCTGAGTGTGTCTGTCTGTCTGTCTAATCTCTCCTTATAAGGACACCAGTCATATGGGATTAGGTCCACTTTAATGTCTGCTGTGCCTGCTGTGCGTAGTTGCTCAGCCGGGTCTGTCTTCTTGCAAACCCATGGACTGTTGCCCGCCAGGCTCCTCTGGCCATAGGGATTCCCCAGGCAACAATACTGCAGAGGGTGGCATACTCTCCTCTTTAATGACTGCATTTAGCCTTAATTTCCTCTTTTAAGAACCTGTTCCAATATAGCTGCATTCTGAGGAGCTGAGGGCTCAGTTTAGTTCAGTCGCTCAGTTGTGTGTCCGACTCTTTGCAACCCCATGAACTGCAGCACACCAGGCCTCCCTGTCCATCACCAACTCCCAGAGTCCACCCAAACCCGTGTCCATTGAGTCGGTGATGCCATCCAGCCATCTCATCCTCTGTCATCCCCTTCTCCTCCTGCCCTCAATCTTTCCCAGCATCAGGGTCTTTTCAAATGAGTCAGCTCTTCACATCAGGTGGCCTAAGTATTGGAGTTTCAGCTTCAACATCAGTCCTTCCAATGAACACCCAGGACTGATCTCCTTTAGGATGGACTGATTGGATCTCCTTGCAGTCCAAGGGACTCTCAAGAGTCTTCTCCAACACCACAGTTCAAAAGCATCAGTTCTTCGGTGCTCAGCTTTCTTCACAGTCCAGCTCTCACATCCATACATGACCACTGGAAAAACCATAGCCTTGACTACATGGACCTTTGTTGACAAAACAATGTTTCTGCTTTTTAAAATACTGTCTAGGTTGGTCATAACTTTCCTTCCAAGGAGTAAGCGTCTTTTAATTTCATGGCTGCAATCACCATCTGCAGTGATTTTGGAGCCCCTGAAAATAAAGCCAGCCACTGTTTCCACTCTTTCTCCATCTATTTGCCATGAAGTGATGGGATGGGACCAGATGCCATGATCTTTGTTTTCTGAATGTTGAGCTTTAAGCCAACTTTTTCACTCTCCTCTTTCACTTTCATTAAGAGGCTCTTTAGTTCTTCTTCACTTTCTGCCGTAAGGATGGTGTCATCTGCATATCTGAGGTTATTGATATTTCTCCCAGCAATCTTGATTCCAGCTTGTGCTTCTTCCAGCCCAGCGTTTCTCATGATGTACTCTGCATATAAATTAAATAAGTGGGGTGACAATATACAGCCTTGATGTACTCCTTTTCCTATTTGAAACCAGTCTGTTGTTCCATGTCCAGTTCTAACTATTGCTTCCTGACTATATACAGGCTTCTCAAGAGGCAGGTCAGGTAGTCTGGCATTCCCATCTCTTTCAGAATTTTCCACAGTTTGTTGTGATCCACACAGTCAAAGGCTTTGGCATAGTCAATAAAGCAGAAATAGATGTTTTTTCTGGAACTCTCTTGCTTTTTCACTGAAGGTAGGACTCAACATATCGACTTGGGTGGACATGATGAAGGCCTTAACACTTTTCAACGTTCAGTATTCTCCCAGGGGAGAAAAGCCTAATAACGTCAACCACTGGATTGGCGTAGGTCTTTTTACAACAAAACTGTTTTGAAGAAAGATATCTACATTACTGTTCCTGTTATCAAATTCAGATTTGGCCACTTGCTGCTCCAAAAGCCAATACTGGAGAGGCAAGTGCTGGTAGGAACAGAAAGATTGCCAGATTCAGAAATCTGGCAACCTGGGGAGAAGACAGACTCAGCTCCCAGAACCAACTGCAAAGGTTCAGCTCAGCCATAAAAGGTTTTAAAGGGAAAGGAAAAAGTAATCTGATTTCATCACTGAGGTAGGGGGGTCAAATCTATTGCCATTCCCCTTTGCGAGCGTCCCTCAAAGGTCAGTCAGTAAAGAATCTGCCTGCAATGCAGGAGACCCGGGTTCACTTTCTGGGTCAGGAAGATCCCCTGGAGATGGAAATGGCAACCCCGTCCAGTATTCTTGCCTGGAGAATCCCATGGACAGAGGAGCCTGGCAGGCTACAGCCCATGGGCTCGCAAGAGTTGGACACCACTTAGCTACTGAACCACCACCACCACTGCACGCAGGCTTGTTAGCACCTTGTGGTCATTCTTTAAATGTTATTGTTCACACAGTCTGCTCACCTGATTACTAAACGGGATGATGGGGAAAAGATCTAGTCATCTGTTAAGTACTTACTCTCCATTTCTGCTTCTTTGATCTAAGGGAAGAATCAACAGGTTAGGTAAGACATTGTGTGATCAAAAGATTTGAGAGGTGTGCTAGGACCAGAGATGAGTAGAACATGGGGGCACCTAGGTCAAGGTTAGCTACCATATTGCTTTGCTAATGTGACAAGACAGGAGGGTATCCTGCAGAGAGCTGCTTTCTGCAGCAGAGCTGCCTGCAAAACAGATGCCTCCATTCCCTTCTCTGTTTGCCATTATTCTATTTCGTTAGCCATTATAATCGTAAATGTGTTTCTTTGTTGGAAATAATGATATATTCCTGGGGATGATGTTTTCAGTCACTATAGCAAGGACTTCTCCAAAGCCAGAAATTATGTGAGGTATCTTTATACATCTCTCATAGCACCAACTACCAAGCTGAAGTGGTGGGTGTTTAGAATGGAAGGAGCCTATTTGTAAAATGTAAAACTGAAAATCAAAGAGTGATGGTGATGACATTTGTTACCCAATTTCTGACAGCCCTGGGGTTTAAGTTAAATAATGTTAGGAATACACAACGCATCTTCACAAAGAGTGATTGCTTGCTTTCTCAGCTGGTCTTGCATCCCTCATTTCCATGTTAGAGTTCATACACCAATGAGTAGGAGTTGGAGTGGAGGAGATTTCCATCAGTAACAATGAAGTGGCTGATCAGGTGTATTTCTGGCCCTTAGTTCTTATACTTGGTCAAACTAACCCAGCTTAGTCTCAGTTGTTGAGTTTGAACTGTAACAAAGCAAAGTATCAAGACCTCCATCTCAGAAGTGATTGGTGGGTGTTGGAAGTAGGTGTGTGTGTTGGAGGGAGATTTTGGTTTACAAAGACCGCCTGTAGTGATTTGGAGCACTTAATGCGTTCAGTGCTCAATTCTGTCATGGTCTTTTCTTCCCCCTAACGTGTTAATAAAAGAAACTTTAAATCATGGTTCTCTGTGTTTTCAAGACATTTCTGTAAAGGAAAATGATGTAATCTTGTAATTTAAGTAACGTACTTCAGTATTTCACAGCAGTCACAAACCGAGCTCTTTTTCAGAATGTCCATTTGGTAGCCAAGTGGCTGAGAACCTTGGAGAAACTGCTGGAAAGACTCAGCCGGGGGAGCCACCGAGACTACCGGGTTGTCATGAGTGCTGAGTCTGCACCTACACCCAGCGAGCATGTCATCCCTCAGGGGCTCCTGGAAGATTCCATCAAGATCACTAACGAGCCCCCCACAGGAATGCTGGCCAATCTGCACGCTGCTCTCTACAACTTTGATCAGGTGAGAAAGCACAAGCCCAAAGCCAGGTCTTCTCACAAGACTGTGAGACCTGAGACCACAGCCATATATATAAAGAGAATGAACAATCATGTGCCTTTTTGAGAAACTTGCTTATTGAAAACAAGCATGGCAGACTGGTATTTCTAACCACAGAAAGAGGAAAAGCCATTGCTCTTATTGATGATGTTGAGAAGGATGATGACGATGATGACATAGCAAGTTTTGGTATAATGTTTAATATTTTTAGGTATGATTTTGATGTCAGTAAATTTAAAGTCCTTCCTTTTAGATTATATCCATACTGCCTTCAAATTTACATTTTCACCTCCTTTCAAAATAAAACAAATTCATACATTTATAAATTTATGATAATTCTATTACCGTTAGTCTTTTTGTTCAGATGACCACATCTGTTTCTGCTATAATCAAGTCCGTCAGTTTCCTTGTTGCTATTTCTGTGAGCTCCCATTTCTTCCTCTAATTTCTTGGAAATCCTCAGTAAAAAACATTCTTATTAGGAGAAGTAGAATAAGCCCTAAAGAGAAAACACATATAATTTGGTGATAAGTATTCAGCCTCCTGTTAGAAACAGCATTACACTCTGAAAATATGCCTACATGCTTATTAAATTTTTATCTAGTACCCTCTGGACCAATACCCAAATGAACATTTAAAGGCATTGAAACAATTGGCCACCTAAGAATATAGTTTTGAAGAATACAGTTAATTGCCTAATTCAATAATTGAGTATTTTGCAGCCTGTTTACATGATGGGCTGTATAAACAAAAGGCACTCAGAAACTCTTGTTGAATCTGTTACATATTTGAATTATCCTTTTGTGTGAACTAAGGCAGGCATGTGTCTTATTATCCCTTGACTTATGTCATAATTCCTGCCATTTATGACATTCCTGAGCTTTTTCCCAAAGTAGGAGACAAAGGAGTAGTTTGACATATTCAAATAGGATTTATTTGAATCTCCCTAGAACAGCTGTCTTTGTAAAAGTAAGCACTTCATGAACATATAGGCTGCAGCCCAGTTGCCCTTCAGCTTTTTTTTTGGTAAACACCACTCTGATAATCAGGTAAAACTACAGACACTCTCTCCAGGGAAAAGTGGAAAAGTACATTGTTGGATTCAGTCACAGGAATGTTCAGATCCCCAGAGCCTGTGCCTGAATTCCTTCTCCACTGAGAACAGTATGTTCTAGTTTGTGAAAGTATCAGCTCTTTTGACTGCTCCTTGAAAAACCGTTTATATTAACTGAAGATTTCACTTATTGGAGAGACTTTTAAGAACTTTAAGGGACAATATTTCTTATCTACTGGAAAGGCTCCTCTGAAGTATTAAGAGTAAATATAGTCATAAGTAGTGAAAGCAAAGATAATCAGTGTGATTCACTAAATAAACTTTGCATCAAATCTACCCAAAACCACCCAAATAAATATTCTAAAGAATATCTAAAAATTTTTAAAGAGGTTTTTATGAAATACTGAATTGTTGTCATGTTAGAAAAAGTGTAGTTTTTATTCAGATTATATATTTAAAGGGTAGTAGTCTGTGCTCCCTGGCTATCTACATATAGATTCCTAGCATTGTTTATCAGGTAGAATTATGACTGGCTATACAAGGATTATAAAAGGTATTTGTATCACATGAGAATTCGGGAGCCAGGTCATCCAGA
Organism: Neotragus pygmaeus; assembly: GCA_006410875.1. Lineage (NCBI taxonomy): Eukaryota > Metazoa > Chordata > Mammalia > Artiodactyla > Bovidae > Neotragus > Neotragus pygmaeus. The sequence goes on along the minus strand of SJYV01018792.1, from coordinate 1,230,388 downwards.
GCGCCTCTGTGTCACCACAGAGTTGTCATCAGCCCAGTGTGCTTACCGTGTTTCTAGGATGGGCTTGCCTTGGTCCCAGGTGGTAGTGAGAGTGGAAGTTCCCATATCTGTGTTCCAGAAAGCAAGATGAAAGAAGGAACAGAGAAGATGATGAAGGGAACCTGTTTGTTTTCTTGTAAAGATGCATTCTTCAAGTTAGTACACACTACTTCTTACAACTCATTGGTCAACTTTATTCATACTGCATTACCTAGCTGCAAGAGAGGTGGGAAAAGTCAATCTATCTTGGACAGCTAAAAGTCAGCGTGAAGGCACTTTAGGACTGGCACTTTAGTGGTGTCCATCATAGACACCTCCTCTCCCAAGCGTACCATCCTGGGTGTGTATGTTGTGGCTGTCATCCTATCTGCTAAAGCTTGTGACAAAGGACGCTAACCGCCTCCACCTTGGTTCCCCTTTGGGTGAGCTGAATGAGTCCTAGTGGCTCCTGTTGCCTGGGTGTCCTTAGATGAGAAAAGCACCCTAGGAATCTAAACACATTAACTGTTCTGTTTGGATAGTTATGTTTGACATGCTTTGATTTTCAAATCAAATATAATTTGTATTCTTAATCTTCTCCCCAAATCAGAATATATCCTCAAATCTTGACATGTGTACTCATAGTGAACAAAGTTCATTTAGTATTGGTCCTTTACTACCTTGAACATTCTAGAATCTGTAAATATAATCAGAGTGACGATTATTTACACGTATATATGTAAAGAACCATATCTTTAGGATGCTGCCTACTTCCTCCTCTTCTGGCTCAATAGCACTGCCTCTTGGAGATGTCATAAATGCCTGAGCTACTTTCTCCTACCTGCAGATAACCAGATTTTTAAAGTAAAAGTGAAAATGTCTTTTTCTGTAAGATTTGCAGTAGAATCAAATAATTGGTAATTGTGCATATTAAATTGGTATCTGTGTGCATGCAACATACTTATGTGTGAGTGCCTGTTCTCTCTTTACAATGTCATTTGTATATTTCCTGATATGAACACTTGATCACTTGTCCTGGAATGTGGAATCTTAGGTAGACTTGTACTTTTTCTTGGAAAGCCCAATTCACATTTTCTCCTAACATCATTTATGTTATCAGAGCATAGTGAAATGGGCATTGACTTGTGATTTTCTTTAGCACTGAGGCTAAAACTAGGCTATATGGAATATAGATGGAAATAATGTACTGACTATAGTGCTTTGGGTTTACTGGGGACTATATGTAATTCATGGAGGAGTTAGGTGAGTAGTTAGATATTCCTTAAGTAAAATCATGTTACTTCCATTTGGTCTCCTAGAAATTTTTTACTTTTAAAAGCAATTTTTACATTCTTCAACACTGAAAATGTTAGTCGCTCAGTCATATCCAACTCTTTGCAACCCCACAAACTGTAGCCTGCCAGGGTGCCTGTCCATGGGATTTCCCAGACAAGAATATTGGAGTGAGTTGCCATTTCTTTCCCTAGGGGATCTTCCCAACTCAGGGATCAAACCCATGTTTCCTATGTCTCCTTCACTGGCAGGCAGATTCTTTACTGTCAACATTAATTCCAATTATATGATTTCTCTCCTTTCACAAGCTTGCCTTTTACTTGATGTATAGTGGAAAAATTATTTGTAATGGTCATATCCTTTCAAGTCCCACAGATATCCTAGAAATGACCTAGTGATTTAGTTGGGCCTGTACTGTCTGTGGCCTGGGCAATTCTAGAACTGTATTTGGTGGTAACCTGGGATTCTGATGAAAGCAATACAGAAAGGAACTAAAAAGCTCTTCTAGTCCTAGACCAAGAGAACAAATTTAGGCTGGGCGTAGACTTTTACTGAAAAGCCCTAGGAGGCCAGATCTGAACTCCCACCCTGAACAGGCTAAAAAGATTTTGTAGATGCCCACATTGTCTGATCCATTTAAATGTCTAGACTTTGTGTAATCTGGCCATTTTAAAGGATAGAAGGTGCTGATATGGCTTCATCATCCTCTGCTGCCCAGCATCAGCTGAAGGGATAGTCCTCAACTTTTCCTTATTTGCCTCACAGAACTGAGAATGGCTCAGTACTCCCTTTAAGCCACAGACAACTATTTTTCACCTTTTAACTGTATGACTTTGGGGCCAGAACCATATCAGTGTAGCATGGCAGGTTTCCTTCTGCATTTTCAAAAACCATGTTACACATCTACTATATAGGGCATATGTTTTCCACTCTTCTATATACTAGTCTATCATCCCAACAATGAATTTTATTTCCAGTTCATTGGAAGAAAACCAGTTGTCATGGTGGTGGTTATATTAGTTGTATTAGTCAAGGAGCAGTACAGAATTACAGTGATTCAAAGAAGATAATTTCTTGTTGCTGTTCAGTCACTCAGTCATGTCTGACTCTTTGTGACCCCATGGATTGTAACACGCCAGGCTTCCCTGCCCTTCACCATCTCCCACAGTTTGTTCAGTCTCATGTCCATTGAGTCAGTGATGCCATCCAACCATCTTATCCTCTGTCATCCCCTTCTCCTCCTGCCTTCAGTCTTTCCCAGCATCAGGGTCTTTTCCAATGAGTAGACTCTTTGCATCAGGTGGCTAAAGTATTGGAGCTTCAGCATCAGTCCTTCCAATGAATATTCAGGACTGATTTCCTTTAGGATTGGCTGATTTGATCTCCTTGCAGTCCAGGGGATTCGCAAGAGTCTTCTCCAATACCACAGTTCAAAAGTATCAATTCTTCGGCACTCAGCCTTCTTTATGGTCCAACTTAATTTCTGTTGCACATAAGTGGCATCTCTGGTCTGTGAAATCAACCACACACCCAAGCTGGTTGGTGCCTCTGCCATATACCTAACTCATGGCTTCCAAGTCACCCAGTGTCGTTTCTAGCTCACAGGAAGGGGGAAGAATGACAAGCAGAGCAGGCAGTTTCCTTTTAAGAAGTGATATGAAAGTTGCACACGTCACTTCTGCTCAAATTCTGTTGGAAAAGACCTTGGCATGTGGCACATCCGGCTTCAAGAGAGGCTGGGAAATTATTTTGCGATGAGTGGCTGTGTGCTCAGATCATCTGTATTACCATGGAGCTGGGAGGAATGAAGAGCTGGCATTCACTTGTATTCTGTTACACTTTTGAAATTAAGATGATGGCCTTTTGTCATCCAGATTGTAGAAGGAAATTTTTGCAGGGGAAAACGACGTCACGCAGTATTACCACTGGTCAGAATGAATGGTCTCATTCTCTAGAGGAACAAAGGTATAACTGAAGCAAAATAAAACCATTCCTCTTAAATCAACAGACTAGCAAGTGCCCAACTGTCTCCTCTTATGCTCTCCCAGCTTAAAGCTGCATGTCACCACTGTCCTAGGTCTCTCTCAGAGGCCTCTACAAGACAATTGAAACCTCAGACCCTTGCCCTTGGAAACCATACAGGTAGATGATCACTCCTTTTTTCTTTCCTCCCAGGATACACTCGAAGTGTGCTCCAAGGAGCAGGAGTTTAAAAGCATCCTCTTCTCTCTGTGCTACTTCCATGCCTGTGTTGCCGGGAGGCTGAGGTTTGGCCCTCAGGGCTGGAGCCGCCGCTACCCGTTCAGTCCCGGGGACCTCACCATCTGTGCCAACATCCTCTACAACTACTTAGAGGCAAACCCTAGCGTAAGTGTCCATGGTGGGATAACCTCTGCGGGGAGTGTGTGGAAGCTGTCAGACTTTGGGCACTGTCAAAATGGACTATAATTTCTCTTTTGAAGCTGTTATTGAAATAGCTGACACTATGTATGCATCTTCTGCCCAGTGTGAAAATAAACCAGATCAAAGGTTTTACAACAGTGGATGCTCGAACTTGAGAAGAGAGGTCAAACCAGTTCTATAGCAGCAGCTTAGTACCAAAAAAAAAAAAAAAAAAATTTGTCCTTCATTATGTTAACAAAAACAGTGGTTTAGATGTGCATATATGCCAGATTCATTAGGCAGGTAATGAAGCATTTGCACAAATGTAATTACGTACAGCAATTCTGACAGTTCATAACACTGCATTAATAATCACTACAATTAGTTCTGATGATGGAAGCAATTTACAGCGCGTCACATGTATAAATAATGGTGCATTTCCTGCATATGTCATTATTATGTATTAAGGATGCCACCTTGTTGTGACTTTCTCAGTAATGTTCCCCTTGATTTGAAGTTAAAGGTAGATGAATGATTTTATTCCGTAGCTAAAATGTGTTCTACAGATGGGAATGGGAATGCTTCATCAAGAACATTTGTGTAAACTCTTAAAACTCAGTGATTGGACTTCAAAAATGATGAACCGTTTGTAAGGATTTTCTGGCTTAGTCCTCATAAGGGGAACTTTTTCCATTAAGTTTCAATCTGTTAAAAAATGAAGTATGTTTGTCTGAACCAACCAGCTGTTAGGCTTTAGGTCACACTTTCTATAAAAGGCCTTTAAAACCAATGTTTCTATGTATAAATACTTTGTTATTGCTGTTCTTTTGGTAACTATTGTTATCATTTTTGTTGTCAAAATTTTCGTAAGCTTTCAAGATGGTTTGACCACTCTCAGAATATGTACACTTTGTATGTAACATGGGTATGTTCTGTCAAGGAACACATGTTGAATAGGTTGTATTCAAGATAAATTGCTTCTGTATGGTATATGATGGTCGCTATCATTTTTTAAATTTTTGAAGTTCACTTTGAGCATACTTTGACCAGTTTAAGAAACAGCATTTTGTGTTGATCTTAGCATGTTTTGTTTAAAATGTTACAGGTAAAACTGATTATTGTCATAGTTCTGGGAGGAAAATGAAATAGACCACTTAATACTTTTATTTAAGTCCTTCGTTCCTGTCCCAGGAGCCCAAGAGCAGGCATATTACCGTATTTCAGCCACATCCTGTGCACAGTCGAGGTAGGAACGAAGCGGGATAGGAGAGGAGCTGCCCCGTGTTCCTCCCGGCTCTCGTATCCTGAGGCTTGGCAGCACGTGTTGAGCAGTGGACTCCTGCTCTGTCCTGCTCCTTCTCCCACGGGGGTCCCAGAATCAACAGCTTCCGGTTTTAAACACTCTGTCTTGTCTCTCAGGCATCTTGACCCAAGTCATTCACCACATATCGTGAAGTAAGTTACTTGGGTTTGGGAGTTAAGTTGACTTGCCCACATAGTTTCCATATACATGATGCCCTTTTCAAGAAGGAAACTTGGAAGTAGGCATTTGATAGATGATCTTTCAAGTTATGTGGTTAGATGAGATCGCCAAGGGTACAGAGTGTGATGGAGAAATTTAAAGATTAAGTCTTAGGGAATGCCAACATTTAAAATTTTTATTTAATTAGTTTATTTTTGGTTGTTCTGGGTCTTTGTTGCTGTGCAGGGTTTTCTCTAGGTGCAGGGTTTTCTCTAGCTGCAGAGAGCAGGGGCTACTCTAGTTGCCAAGGCCAGGCTTCTCTTGTTGCGGGGCACAAGCTTTAGGACACACCGGCTTCAGGAGCTGCAGCTCCCGGGCTCTAGAGCACAGGCTCAGTATCTGTGGCGCACAGGCTTAGTTGCTCTGCGACACGTGGGATCTTCTTGAATCAGGGATCCATGTCTCCTGCTTTGGCAACAGAATCTTTACCACTGGGCCTCCAGGGAAGCCCCCCACCACCACCCATGGTTTAACTCTTATAAGAACTTTGATGTTCTTCCATATAAATTTTATAAGTCTCACCATAGAGAAATTCTTGAATGTCAAGATTGGAAGACTTTAATTGAAAATATCACTTGATTGCATTTAAGGTTGGAGATCCAGCTGTGTAACTTCTGACTTTGGTTTTAGAAAGCCTCAAGGAAGTAGAAAGAAAAATTGTTACTCTGTAGCAGTACCTTTCTCTCATTCTAACCTGCTCAAGAGGCCCTCTATTGAATAACAAGAGGTTATTTTTCAGGGTGTACCACCATGCCAAGGGAAGGATGCCAGAAAAATGTATATGAAGAAAACAAAAATCAAGATTCAGGGGAAGAAAATCAATTATTAAGAACAAATCTGTAGCTGATTAAAATCTTGAGGGGGCCATGTATCAAATCATAATATATAGAAGGCATTGATTAAATGTGATCACAGAAATCAAGTTAAGAAATCTATTTCCCATCCCTTTCTGCTCTCTGGAAGTAGCCCATGGCATGGTAGAGGGAGCATGGTGCCTTGTAGCCACTTTTCTTTTTCATTCACATCGTGGTGACTTAACAGAGAGACATATTTGAGGTTCACTCATTCAGATTCTAATAAACCTGTAGCAAGTGCATTGGAATAGTTGAGGCAATTTTACTTGTTCTGTCACATCATGCAACAATTCGAAGGCTATAATTAAGTTTTTACTTGAACTGCTGGGAAGCAATATACTGCCCCCGAGGATATAAAGGTTTCTGTCTAGAAAGGCTTCATCACAAGCTGGCATGTTTTGCAAACCCAGAGGAAGCTAAAGGGTAGCAAAGAAGGGGCTTCAAACCCTGTGAAGCCCAGTAAAGAGGAGATGCTATGATTTCTGCACTAAAACATTAGCTACAGCCCTTAGGATAGTCCTGGAGGCCAGCCATGCCATAAGCCGAGCCCTCAGATCAGTCTGTGACGAACAATTGGCTTGCCTGGATTTCTGGAAGGTGACGGAATTCTCAGTATACCCCAAATTCAAACTGTAGTTTTTCTTTCTTTTCCTGAATCAGATCATAAAAACCTGATACAGATCAGATCGTAAAAGTAGGTCATCCCTCAAAAGCCGTATCAACCAACATAGGCCTCCTCCTGGTTTTTAGATGAGGTTTTGAATGTATAAACATATTCTGGGACTAACTAGTTTGCTTTAAAGTCTTCATTAAAAGCTCAGTGTTGGGATGTCCCTGGCAGGAGTTAAAATTTGCACTTCCACTGCCGGCTGTGCAGGTTCAATCCCTGGTTGGGGAATGAAGATCCCGCATGCCACACAGTGTGGCCACACACAAAAAAAAAAAAATTAAGAAAAAAGCTCAGTGTTCGTGAATTTTTGCTGAATATATTAACACACACTGAAAACAATTCTCAGCCAGTTCAATTCTAATTGTTGGGCCTCTTTTAAATGCTTCTGTTGGTGGGGGCTGGAGGATTTGCTGTCAGTTGACTGAGGCCTTTGCCCTGGAGCCAGTGTGAACGTTTCCTGATCCCCACCAGGTCCCGTGGGAAGACCTCCGCTACCTCTTTGGTGAGATCATGTATGGGGGCCACATCACAGATGACTGGGACCGCAAACTGTGCTGTGTGTATTTAGAAGAATTCATGAATCCCTCTCTGGTAAGACATTTAAAAAAAAATCATTTCTTAGAGAAAAAAATTCTAGTATGAATTTTCTTCACCTTTTTATTTCATATTGGATAATAGTTGAATAACAACGTTGTGTTAGTTTTGAGTATACAGCCAAGTAATTCAGTTATACATGTACATGTGTCTATTCTTTCGCAAATTCTTTTTCCCATTTAGGTTGTTCCGTAACAATGGGCAGAGTTCCTGTGCTACACAGTAGGTCTTTGTTGGTTATCCATTTTAAATTTAGCAATGTGTATGTATCCATCCCAAAGTCCCTGACTGTCCCTTCTCCCCATCCTTCCCCCTGGCAACCATAAGTTCATTCTCTAAGTCTGTGAGTTTTAGATTCCATGTATAAGGGACATCATATGATATTTCTCTTTCTCTAAGAATTTTAAAAACTGATGTCACTATGTTAATAGTCCTTGAATGTTACTGAAGATTCTTGGCCTTTTGTGATTCAGGCCCACCTTCCTGGGAGTCTGGAAATTTGCTAGAAATGCAGGATCTTGGGCCCCATCTCAGACCCATAAGATGAGAATTGGTTTTAACAAGATTCCCACCCCCCGCACAAACACACTTACACACACAGGTGGTTTCTCTGCCCATAGGAAGCAGTTACATGCACAGCCTCACTGCATTTCCGAAATAACTCTGTAAGTTGCACAGAACTGATATTGTCACCCTGTATTAGAGACAGCGGCAGGGGCATGGTGATTTGTCCCAGGCCACTCAGTTATCACTGGCAGGGGCCCCAGCCATAGGTATCTGTTTCTAGGCAGATGTATTGATTTCAATTCAGGGGCTCTGATGTAAGTGAAACCTGTAGTTTATTCTCTGTTGCAGAAGCCATCAGTTCAGTTCATCAAGAACTCAGTTGTTCAATCATGTCCGACTCTTTGTGACCCCATGAATCGCAGCACAGCAGGCCTCCCTGTCCATCACCAACTCCTGGAGTCTACCCAAACCCATGTCCATCGAGTCAGTGATGCTATCCAGCCATCTCATCCTCTGTCGTCCCCTTCTCCTCCTCCCCTCAATCTTTCCCAGCATCAGGGTCTCTTCAAATGAGTCAGCTCTTCGCATCAGGTGGCCAAAATATTGGAGTTTCAGCTTCAACATCAGTTGAAGCCATGGAGTATTCTAAATTTTGATCACTATGTCCTAACTAAATATGTGCTCAATAAAACTGCAGTGATTTAAAAGGACAGTTCTTCCTTCTGTGGGGAAGGGGCAGAGCCCCTTGTTCTAGAATATAAAGAGACCAGGTACCCTTTTTCCCATTTCTTACCTTACCTGCCCTTTGTCTGTGTAGACCAGATATCCACATGGTTTGTGCCTAGGGCTGGGTTTCCTGGAAAAAGTATTCAGTTCTTGTGTTCCATACTGAAGTAGCTGAAAGTGGCAGCAGGTTCATGGCCATTGCTTGGTTATTTCTTAGAAATGCCAAGACACCCTCCACCATGCCGTTTCTACTCACACTTGGGCAAGACACCAGCTGTGTGTAAAGCAGTGCCATGTGTGTGTTTTTTTTTTTTAATAGTTTGAGCAGCCTCCTATTTATAATTTCTCGAGAACTTCATCTCATAAAAGCATGACACCTTCCTCAAAAGTCCATTCTAAGAAGAAATATGATCATGTGTTAGAAAACATGGTGTACTGTAGTCTCATATAGGAAACAGGACAGATTTGTTTTGTTTTGTTGCTTTTAATTATGTGGAATGATTTGAGGATGGGGCAGTGGAAAATACACTTTCCTGCCATGTGACCATGACCTGTTTCTTTTGATTGTGAGTCTCCTGGTCTTTCCTTAGTTCTAATGAACTGGGTTTCACAGGTCAGAAAGACACTTTCAGTTCAGCACAATTGGAAGTTTTTCCTTAGAGGAGGTCTGGGAGCAGGTTACCATGGAGATGGGAATGATAAACAGGCTCGGGCCTGCCACCTTTACCTGCCACCTCCGAATGAGTGGAGGTCAAAGGGCAGAGCGGGAAGCTCTCTGGTCCTGGCCTGAGAATGAGGAGTGATCACTGTTAGCAGCTGAGGTGGTCCATGAACCTGCACAAGGCTGAACTCCCATTCACGCAACTGGAAACGAAATGTCGAGGGTGCAACCCGAGGGGCATCACTGGTGTGTTAGCCCTTTAGAAATACAGGTAGCCACCCTTCCTGGCCAATCTGGTGAGGTTTTCAGGATGGAGATGCTTGTTTGCCATCTTCCCTGCTCACCAGAGGAAGGGAGAGCTCTGACTGGTTTGGTAGCAGAAGCTGCAAAATCCCAGTTATTTTGTTCTCATGCAGATGTTTCCCACTCATGCTGTTTACATCATTAGAGACTTAAGCTGGTACTGCTGCGTCCGCAGGATGTCTTTTTGCCCCTTCTCACGTTGGTTAACTTTGGCGATTAGTATCTTTGGTTGCACAGACACCTGATCAAAAAGTTACCCATAGGTGGTCTGAGGTTTCGAGTTCCACCACTCAGACTGTTTTCAGTGACTTTGTCTTGTTAGGGAAGATAGATGAGTTTCTTGCTGGGTAAATGAGGTGGCATTTAGAGAGGGTTCCCCGATGGCATGTGCTTCAGAAGGTTCCTGGCTTTTTTTTTTTTTTTTTTTTNGTATTGTGGTTTTTCCTGTTGCTGCTGCTAAGTCGCTTCAGTTGTGTCTGACTCTGTGCGACCCCATAGACGGCAGCCCACCAGGCTCCCCCGTCCCTGGGATTCTCCAGGCAAGAACACTGGAGTGGGTTGCCATTTCCTTCTCCAATGCAGGAAAGTGAAGAGTGAAGGGAAGTTGCTCAGTCATGTCTGACTCATAGCGACCCCATGGACTGCAGCCTATCAGGCTCCTCCGTCCATGGGATTTTCTAGGCAAGAGCACTGGAGTGGGCTGCCATTGCCTCCTAGCATTTTGCTATTATGACTATCACAGCCATTAACACTCCTGTATAGTCTTTTGTCAGGAGACAGAGGTGACTCCCAAAGGTATCTTCTCATCATACTCACTCCTTTATTCCCAGAGGTAGAATTGGTGGCTCAAGGGAGTAATGTTCAGCTTTAGTAGATACTCCCAAACCTTTTTCCAAAGTAATTGTGCTTCCCCCCAGCAGTGGGGATGATAAGTTCCAGTTGTTCCTGCTCCTTGGGAGTCTTCTAAAGAATATTTCATTGTGGTTTTAACTTTGCATTCCCTCAGTGAAGGAATAATATTGAGCATTTTTCCTGTATGTTTATGGCCATTGGATATACCTTCGTGTGAAGAATTTGTTCCATTTACGTGTCAAATTCTAATTTGGTTATCTTTATCTTACTGATTTGTATGAACTCTGTATTCTAGATATGTGTCATTAAGAATATGTATTGCAAATTTCTTCTCCATATGTGTGGTTTGTCTTTCATACAGTATGTTTTTGGCTCTGTCATTTTATGAGTGCCTTTTTTCACCTTTTCTTGGGAGGCTAGCATTATTCTTCTGAAGGTTTTTATTGCTATAGAATAATGGGGATGAGAAATGGACATCAAATAATTTTTTTACTTTGAAAATCTTGTTTCTCATTAATTAAAAACCTGAATTTAAAAAAAAATTTCCCTAATAAATTAACCTTTTTTCTTTCAAAATTACCAATCAAGGATTCAGTTTGTGGGAACACAGTAATCAGATCTAAGTATAGAGAGGTCTCAGGAACTTGCCATATTATTTCTTGAAATTTTTATTTCTTGATATAAGGCCGTTCATTGAGACATTTAATGATTTAGATATTTTGAAAAGAGATGCATGGAGAAAAGTCATCTTTTTGGGAAGATCTATAATGTTAACAGGGACTTCCCAGGTGGCCCAGTGGTAAAGAACCCGCCCAGCAATGCAGGAGATGTAAGAGATGGTTTGATCCCTGGATTGGGAAGATCCTTTGGAGGAGAGCATGGCAACCCACTCCAGTATTCTTGCCTGGAGAATTCCCATCGTCAGAGGAGCTTGGTGGGCTATGGTCCATTGGGTCACAAAGAGTTGGACGTGACTTTCGTGACTTAGCATGCACACAAATTATTAATAGAAGCAGAGAGCATATGAGGTCATCTTTAGTTCTGAGAGGGCTTCAATCTTTCCAATAACGAAGCTGATCATTAAATCAAAAAATGCAGAACAAATAAGGTCTAAAGCTACCTCAGCATTTCCTGCAGGCAAACCAGCAGCCATCTCCCAGGTACAGTTTTTTCTAGTAGGTGCTATGGAAAGTGCTTTACAAACACGCCATTTGCTCCTCTGAAACTCTGGGTGGTATTGATGTGTGTGCGCTCAGTTGCCGTCATGCCCGACTCTCTGTGACCCCATGGACTGTAGCCCACCAATCTCCTCTGTCCATGGGATTTCCCAGGCAAGAATACTGGAGGGGGTTGCCATTTCCTTCTCCAGGGGATCNATTGATGTGTGTGCGCTCAGTTGCCGTCATGCCCGACTCTCTGTGACCCCATGGACTGTAGCCCACCAATCTCCTCTGTCCATGGGATTTCCCAGGCAAGAATACTGGAGGGGGTTGCCATTTCCTTCTCCAGGGGATCTTCCTGACCCAGGGATCAAACCTGTGTCTCGTACATTGGCTGGTGGATTCTTTACCACTGAGCCACCTGGGAAGCACTGAGTAATACTGATTCCAGGACGTCTATTTCAGAGATAAAGTTAGGTGACTCGCCACGGTCATACAGCTTGAAAGAGCCACTGAAGGAAAACCAGATTCTAGCTGAGTCCCAAAGCCATTCTTTCACCTAAACTTCTCAATTGTACTGTTCCATACTGTCTGCTGCTGCTGTAAATGAGCTCAAGATTTCAGGATCTGATGAATTATCTGCCAGGGCACTAAAGCAGTTTGCAAGCATCACATCAGAGCCCCAGGCCATAATCCAAGAAATCAAGGAGAGGGAAAAGCTGCCTGAGGCTTGAGGACAGGGAGTATCTTCCAGTCTTGTGTCATTTTCAGGCATTTGTTGGTTTTCCCAGGTCTGCAAAACTGCGTTAGAATCACTATCCACATCGGAGTGCTGTGTACATATGCATGTCCTCAAGTGAATAAATCCTTCATTTCTTTAGGGCAACAGCTCTAGAAGATAGGGGCTTCCTTCTTGTTGAAAATACTGATCCAGACTGCCTCCCAAATTTTTGGATGTGTCAGCCACAAGGACAGCATAGCAGAGTCACCAGAATTAGTTTAAGTGGCCTCTTTGGTTCATTTGACTTTTCAAATAATTTGTTTCTAATTAGCAGATTGCAGAAATGGACTACCCAAATATTGAGGTTCTCCATGTTCTGACCATGTCCGTATAAGCTAATGAAATGTAGTTATGAGACTTCCTTTGTTCCCTAAATGCCAACAGTAAGTAAACTACAAATGGTAACACCTCCCTGACTATACTGTGGGAGCTCAAGAGGGCAGGGGGCTGCATTGTTTGAGAGCGACCTGAGGGGGTTGGTGATGGTGCTGAATAGAAATGCAGAGACAGGGGTTGGGGCCATGTAGAAAGGAGCAGCTTTTACTGCTTTGCCAGGCAAAGGGGCCGCAGCAGGGTGGTGCCCTCAAGTCTGTGTCCCTCCTGGATGGGCAGAGGAGTCTTAGTGTTCACAGAGCAGGCCACAATCAGCTTGTGGACAATTCTTGATCGGTTGGCATCAAGGTAGAGTTTCAAGCATCATCAACCTTCTGGTTTCAACCAGTCTGGGGTCTGTGTTTTTGTGGTCAGTAGCGGTCTTCTGGAGGGGGCGTCTGCCTCCTATAAAAACAACTTAGGAATATATGTCAGGCCTTTTTCCATATCTTTCAGGGAACTGTGAATTCAGTGATTCCACCATGTGGCAGATTTATAGTCTAAACTGTTACCAGTTCCCCAGTCCAACATCTATTATTTGTTCGTATTTCTCAACCATTACATTAGCTCTTGAGTCAGTATTTTACTTCAGAAGACAAGGACACAGAGGCTTGTATGTGGTTTCATTGGCAGTGCCATTCTGCCCACCTCCTGGGAGTTAGTAGTCATCTTTTAAACTCATTAGCAAGCATCTTTGGGAGTTCTAGTATATATTCTTAGACGTAAAAAGGTGATATACCATCATCATGATCAAAAATGAAACGGAAAGGAGCTAAATCTTTGTGTTTGTTAACAATTTAAGGTTAAGAATGTCTTGGATGATATTTTGGAGAAACTTCCAGAAGAGTTCAACATGACAGAGATAATGCAAAAAAACCCAAACAGAAGCCCCTATGCCCTTGTTTGCCTCCAAGAATGTGAGAGGATGAACATTCTCCTTCAGGAAATCCGTGTGTCACTTCAACAATTAGAGCTTGGATTGAAGGTAAGTTTAAAAGCGGAACTAGAGCTTTCTCCACATGAAAATATGTGGAGAAAATATGTTTTCTCCACATGAAAACATATTTACTCTGCAGTCTTCTTCCCTGGCAGGGGGAGCTGATGCTGTCTCCTGACATGGAAGCCCAGCAGTCTGCAATGAGTTACGACGCAGTACCACAAACCTGGAGCAAACTGGCTTATCCATCCACGTACGGCCTGGCCCAGTGGTAAGCACCTACACCCCAGCTCGGTGCCGGTTTGGTTTTCTGAATTATGCCGCATAGGAACCCTAAAGATTGTTGAGTATATTCAGCCGTAACTGTGCACACCACCACCAGTTTCATTTAAGTTTCCTAGGTATGTTGCTTCAAAGGCAAAAATCAAGTTATAGCAGGAATCGAATTCTGCTTCTCATTGAGTGGCTCTCTGATCTTGGACAAAATACCTGACCTCTCTGTTTCAGTTTGTCATTTGAAAAATGATAAAGGAACTTCCTCATTGAGTTGTTAGAATTTAAATGGCTGGGGGAGGCACCAGCTCATCTTATACCGTTATTTCTGAAGCCAGTGATAACTGATGGCATTTCAAAGTGAACTTCTACCCCGGGAAGCAGTAGATAACACTGCCTTCGCTGTGTGGATAGGACTGTGTAGACATGCCACAGAGTCAGGGGCAGAAACTTACAGCTCCCAGAGGGCTGGTGCCAAGCACAGCTCGGCCTTGCGAGTCAGCACAGCGAGGTTCACGAGGCTGTCTCTACGCCTAGTTTTTTTTACGTGGACGTTTGTTGTCCTTTTGCCTAAGTTTTTCTTGCATTAAGCAGAATGCTACTCCAGTCCTTAAATTGGAAGGCCCCGTTAGAATTCCCAGTGGCTGCACACTGGAACTGCCCCCAGGCACCCAAGTGTTCGCTGGGGGCGGGGGTGCAGACGCAGCGGAAGGTGCCCTGTGGACCTGCCCGACAACAGGAAAGCACTGGCAGAGTCACTGCGTTTCTGTTAATGGTTTGAGTATCTAAAGGCAGACTTTATACTCCAGTCAAAAAGAATTTACATTTACACTTAAATTTTACGACAGTGGTAACTTTAGACTTATTTCACCCAATCTTACCTTTTGATTCCTAATTTCTACATATTATTTTAGCCTCTTTTTTCCAAACGCTTATAGCTTCTGTGAGTTTCTTCATCGTATGTGTATCCCTGTACCGTTTCTATTATTTTAGGAAGACTTGACATTGTAACATACATGCTTTTGATTTTTCTAATGCACTGTAACACCAATACTTTTTTCTTTTGCCATTTTACCCTCCTTCCAGTCTGGAATTAGTTAAACTTTATTTTAAACCACCATAATTTTGTTTATGGTCAGGAATTATTTTTCCCTAATACCATGTGTCAATTTCTTTGCTGCTTTTTTCCGGTGCTTTAATTTTCAAATAGACACTCCTAATGCTTATGACTTAGGAAGAACTACTACTAACATCTCTACAGACAACTGAGACATGTTTACTGCAAGACAACCCAAGTTTTAATTCTTTTATAGAAGTGGTTTATAGGTAAGTAATTTGTAAACATGATACATACAGGAAAAACCATTCAAGCTTCTGTCATGAGATTTATAATTTTAAGACAAAAAGACCTTTCAAGACTTATTTTTGCTATTGACAGACTGGGAGCTTTTTAGGATACTTTGACAAAGTAAATTCATCTGAAAAAAATGGCCTGTGGTTAAGTTTGACATGTGTTTGAGAAAATGCAGTTGTAAAACTGCAGTGGTATGGAAAATAGACCATTCAGAAAAATGCTAGAAGTTTATATCTTACCCACATCACCTGTAGAGAGTTGTCATAATTCAGCTATACTACCCACTTCTGAAAATAATGTTGGATGACTGACTGGAAAGCCCAGCCACCTATTTGTTCCCGTCCCCACGACGGGCATATCCGGAGACCCTGCCATCTCCACACACAGGAAGAACTGTCCTGCTGGACTCTTGTCCCCAGCGAGAGATTCCCCAGAGACCGTGTTTGCAAAACTTCAGGTATTTCTGCTTGTTTTCCTTCCTCATGTTTTACATCTTTGGCGCAGGGTGCCTGCTTATTTTTAATCCTAAAAGTGAGCCCCTCTCCAGCTGGCATAAATTCAGGACGCAGTGGCCATACTGGGGCCACGTAGTCAGCACTGCAAAAGGTGGAAAGGAAGAAAACTGGGCTTGAGGTTCTCTGAGCTGCTGCATAAGCTCGACTTCAGTCAGACTTTCTCTGGAACCTTCAGTCACAGAAGGCAGAAATGCCATTCCTCATCACCGACCCTGCAGCGGTGCAGCAGTAGGGGTCCCCTCTTCACGGAGCTGGGCTTCCCCGGTGGCTCAGAGGTTAAAGCGTCTGCCTCCGATGCGGGAGACCTGGGTTCGATCCCTGGATCGGGAAGATCCCCTGGAGAAGGAAATGGTAACCCACTCCAGTATTCTTGCCTAGAGAATCCCATGGACAGAGAAGCCTGGTAGGCTCCAGTCCATGGGGTCGCAAAGAGTTGGACACTACAGAGACTTCACTTTCTTTCTTTCTTCACTGAGCTAAAGGATGAGGCACACAGCAGGCTTTCAGGGTATGTGGCAGGGAAGAGATGGTATCGTGTCTGAATTCTCTTCACTATGCTCTCCCTCTTGATGAATAGTTTACCTGGAAGTAGAATTCTAGATAACAATTTTTTTTCTCTCCAAATGTCAGTGTTATATATTATTATTATATTGCGTTATATATTATTATTATTATATATTATTTTCTCTGCAAATGTCAGTGCATTGTCTTCTGGCGCTTACTATGGCTGGTGAGTCTGTTCATAAATACTTGTCATTCCTCCACAGCTAAGTTACTCCCTTTGGAAGTTTTTAAGATTTTTTTTCTTAACTTGTATTAATATTCTGTCATTTTTACTGATGTGTTTAGGTGTGGTCTCTTAAAAAGGCATCCTACTTGATACTGTGTGCTGTTATAAATCTGAGTCCACAATTCTTTCCACCCTTTAAAATTCTTAGCCCTGCTTTTTTGAAAGAAGAAATTATTGTGGCAAGTCACGGAGAAGGAGATGGCACCCCACTCCAGTACTCTTGCCTGGCAAATCCCATGGATGGAGGAACCTGATAGGCTGCAGTCCATGGGGTCCCTAGGAGTCGGACATGACTGAGCGACTTCACTTTTACTTTTCCCTTTTATGCATTGGAGAAGGACGTGGCAACCCACTCCAGTGTTCTTGCCTGGAGAATCCCAGGGACTGTGGAGCCTGGTGGGCTGCCGTCTATGGGGTTGCACAGAGTCGGACACAACTGAAGCGACTTAGCAGTAGCAGTAGCATATAATATAAAAAGTACTATATTAAACATATTTAACTGTACATTTCAGTGGCACTAAGTACAATCACACGTGTTGCTATGCAGCTCTGAAACTCTGCATAGAAACTCTGTCCCCATTAAACTCGAAGTCCCCATCCCCACCCCACCATCCACCAGTGTACTTTCTGATTCTGTGGATTTGACTGTTCTAGGTACCTGGTATATGTAGAATCAAACAGTTTATGTCTGCACCAAATATGTATTGGAATGCATTTTTAAGGTTAACGTACGTCCTACAGATTATATCTCCCCCCACCAAGCTGTACAGTAGGCTCTCACCAGCCATCTACTTCACACACAGCGGTGTACGTAAGTCATACACACCCACCTTGGCGTCCATGGTTTTCTCTACGTCACCTGTCTCGTTTCTTAGCCCTTCTTTCTTCAAATAGTGCCTATCTTCGCCTGCCTGGACTCTCTGTCAATCTGTGTGTGTCTGTGTGTCCTGGTTGGTGTGTGTCTCTGTGTGTCCTGGTTGGTTGTCATTTCTGGCTGATCGTCATTGTATCTTTGTCTCCTATTCTCTTGTCCACTGTTTCTCCCCTGAATTAAAAAAAAATTTTTTTTAAATCACTGTCCAAAATCAATTTTTGGTCTCACATTGCGTATTTTGAAGGGAGGGAAAAGTTACTTAACCTAGTTTACTAAAGTTTAAACATACATCTTGATTTTTAAGATTCTTCTTGTTTTTGATTTTTGGGTTCCCTTCCTTCTGGTTGGTTGATTTGTGGGTGGTTTTTCATGCCATATAATCAGTTATCTTTAGACTCAAGTTACAGTTTGGCTGATTATAAAAGTAGTTTAATCCATTCGTTGTCAGAGGACTTCATAGGCGTGATTCTATTCTATGATCAAATGCTGCCTGACGCTAACATTTTCCCCTTTATAAAAAGACTTCATGTTTTTTCCTGGCTTTCCAGGGGATTCTCTATCTCCACAGTCTGTATCTTAGTAAGTATTATGTGTCACATTTTCTTACAACATATGTCCCTGATTATGATGATTCAAATTTGTAACTTACGAAAACTCAAAATATCTAGAATTGTATTAGCAAACATGTTTCAACATTCATCTTATTTTCACGCCAACTCTTAACTCATTTCTATTTCATTTTGCTTTCCTTATTATTCTGCCTTATGCTGTTTAACTTTTTACTTTCATTTTTATAACTGTCTTTTTGAGATTGTTTCCAACTTAATTTCCTCACTTTTTCTTACCTTAACCAGTTTTAACTCATATTCTTGTTACATATGCACGTCATGGGAACTGGTTCCTGCAGTGTTTATCCTCTTTCACATCTCAAGATAGCTTTTCCCCCCCATCTTTGCTTTTCCTGTTCCTTGCCTTCTTTGTGGGATCCATCTACAAGTATGTTTTCCCTAAACCAGCTATTTGGAAGAATTTAATATGGGGCAGGGCCAGCGCCAAGTTCTAAGCTGGTAGCAATTTTTTGTGTGAGCCAAGTTCGAGTGTGAGCATTTAACCTTTCTTCCGGGTGGTGGTCTGTGGGTATGAGGTCCTCACGCAGCCTGCTGCCTTTGCAACCGTGGACGCGGCCACGCTGGCTGGGAGAGGCCTCAGCCTAGGGAGCAGCCCCACAGGCATTTACGTGGGGCCTTCTGCTCTGTGCTTCATCTCCCCGCCATTTTCAGCAGCCCTTTAAAACCTACCTATGAAGGCTTGTCCTAACTTTACGGAAGTTCATTTTTCCTTAGCCTCTGTGAGCTGGCTTCCTCACAGGTATGTTTTAGATGCTCGCTACCTCGGGTAACTGTTGTGCTATGGAGTAACAGGACATGTTGCAAACACAGCAGTTTCTCAAACTGCAGGCCCATGACGGACAGAAGGTGGTTGGTCCCCTTGGTAACTTTTCCTTCCCCACTTTCAGGTACCGCAGCTTGTGCAGAGGCCGCTGTCACACGTTCCACTGCCCTTGCTGTTCCTGGGAACTCTGATTGTACCGCAGTCATCAGAGCCCTCCCCTGCCCATCCTTAGACACACAGGGATGCGTCCCCGTGCGCCCCGTCAGCCCAGATCATATACAGCCACCCGTGTAGAGTCACCACATCACGGGGATCCACTCAGAGGATCGAAGTGAAACAGTGGTTGAATAAATGGAGTTTCCCACATTTCCCAGTGTTTCTAACACTTGAAGGGGACAGACAATCCATGGTAACAGTTTCACAGGTTACCGGTTCTGGACCGTTCTACCACCCCCCCAGCACTCCCTCATCCCCAGAATCTAATCTTACTGGAAAGCTTTAGTACTGAAAGCACGTTTGCTTCTTCCTACCTTCTATTCCCCAGGTTTAACGACCTCCTCCTGCGATGCCGGGAACTGGACACCTGGACACAAGATCTCGCCCTTCCAGCTGTGGTGTGGCTTTCTGGCTTCTTCAACCCTCAGGCCTTCTTAACAGGTAAGAGCTGGGGTAGGGCAGCCCCTGATGCTGACGAAGCCGCACCCCGAGCAAAACCCCAGCCTCACATCCCTGGAGCTGCTCCCCAGCCCTGGTGACCTGTCCTCACGCGGCAGACACCAGGCAGGACGGGAGCAGCCAGGTGGGTGGAGTGTGGGTCACTCAGAACACATTCTCCATCGGGGCCCACAGTCTCACGCAGCTGTGCTCGGCCACGGTAGTTAGTGCAAAAGCAAACCAACCAGTCAGCGGCACTCGGGCATGGCTATTCCACTCAAGCGCCATCCACAAAACTGGCCTTCGTTCCACCCCTGCTCTAGTGCAGCCCGGCAGATGATGCCCTGAACACCCCGTGGAACCCCAGCTCGCTTTGGGTGGATGCTCGCTTTGGAGGGCTCCAGGGAATCTTATGTATATGACTCCCTCCTGCTCACACCTGTCCCTCCTCCTCCAACAGCGATCATGCAGACCACGGCTCGAAAGAACGAGTGGCCACTGGACAAAATGTGCCTGACTGTTGACATTACCAAAAAAACGAAGGACGACTACGGGCATCCCCCCAGGGAAGGTGCTTACCTCCACGGGCTCCTCATGGAAGGTAAGATGCCCCCAGGAGCACATGCAGGGTTATCACACTTAGAAACTGTCTCACTTGGGTGCAAGTTGGTATTTGTCCTTTGCTTATTATTAAGCCTGGCAGGCTACAGCCCAGGGGGTCGTAGTCAGACACAACTGAGCAACTAACATACCACACTACTCCATTTCTCACTCACATTAGTGCTTATTTACCTCACTTCTCGCTTTCAGATACTTTAAATGGTAGGATATGTGTCCAGTTTGAGCCAAATCTGAAGGTAAGGATTGTGATTGCTTATACACTTATACTACATCTATTTCTTATCAATCTGGGGACAGGGTAGAAGATGGAACATTTTACACTCACCCACGCATTCATCTTATCTTGTAAGCATTTCCTCTTCTCCTGAAAGGCTCTTGGAGAACATATTTCCAAGTGTCTGCCAAGATGCTCCTTGTCACTTTACAGACATTTAAACAGGTGACCCGAACTTGAACTAAAAGAAGAAGGTGCAGTGGGAAGGGAACGTGGTGAACTGCAGATCTCTTATACTGTCCACAAGCATGCAGATTCACCATTTTTTAAAAGGAAGTACAAACTAACTTGCTATATTGGGTCTAGATTCTCGCAGAACCTGTTTTCATGTAGGTTTTACAAACCTTTTGAATTCAAATGATTTAGTTTTTTGTTCACAGCAAAGTTTGGGGGTAGCGCAGGAACATGAGCCTATGCTTTTGAGGAGGGAAGGGCAACCCACTCCCGGATCCTTGCCTGGAGGATCCCATGGACCGAGGAGCCGAGTGGGCTACGGTCCATGGGTCGCAGCGTCGGACACGACAGCCAGTGTCTGTGTGGCTCCCAGTCAGCAGGTGATGACCCTCCCTCCCATCTTGGCAAGGAAGCCACTGACAAGCAGCAAAGTGACAAAATCAGAACATTTATTGCCTACAACAGGTAGAGAAGCAGAACCACCAGGAGCGCGCTTGTGACCCATGTCTCTCCCGCAGGAGCCAGGTGGGACAGCCAGTCAGGAGCCATCGTGGAAGCCCGCCTCAAGGAGTTAAGGTCCGCGATGCCAGTCATCTTTGCAAAAGCCATACCAGTGGACAGACAGGAAACCAAACACACGTACGAGTGCCCTGTGTACAAAACCAAAAGGAGAGGCCCCCACTACGTCTGGACCTTCAGGCTAAAGAGCAAAGAAAAGGCGGCCAAGTGGGTCCTGGCGGGCGTGGCTCTGCTGCTGGAGGCCTGACGCGGCCCCTGCCCGGGCTCCCCCGGCTTGGCCGGAACACAGTGAGCACCTGTCAGTCATTGCTCCCGGGCGTGGCGATTTATCCTACCGGGAGGCATAACATATTCTGGCTTATGTAACTTTTGAGAAAATTAAATGTGCATTAATTTTTTAAAATACCATCCTTGTGGAGAAGGGGGACAAAAAGAAGCAAATGTAGAAAAACATGGGAACCCTGTTGAAAATATGTCCACTCCCCCAGTACCCCTCTACTCCCCCATCCTGCAACACAAAATAGCGCAGCTCACGCTCGTATCAAAATTCTGCTGTAACTCAAAAAGCAACATGGCTGGAAGTCTCCTGGTCCCTACACAGGAGTGTAGTTTTTATAGATACTAAACAAAAATCTCTACATTAAATTTGCCTTTATATATTCTTTTAAAATACAGAAGCCACGGGCCCCAGGCAGCCGCCCTCCAAGAAGGCCTCCAGTGTCAGTAATGTGACAGTCTACTTTTGGTTCAAGTTTTAATAAAAATAAAACTCTAGTTCCACGGTTAATTGCACTTTGTAATTTAGAGGAGCATTCTTCAATAGAAATACCCAAAAACCCAGAGCAGCTTAAACTATGGGGTTTGAACTATGGTCACTCATGATAAACTCAAGGGGGTGTAACCTCTGTAACCACCTGGCCTCCAGTTACTGTCTAAGGGAGAGAGAGAGCTGCGATGCTTTCTTCCAGGACTTACCTGGAACATCACTCCTTTAAACTGTGGATTTTAATCATCTGCAGATACTTTTAATAACAACATACAAACAGGCCTGTGTATAATATATGTATACAGATTCCTCTCTCATCTTCCTGAGAAATCTTTTGAAGCGTATAAAAAACAATCTTAAAAAAAAAAAGCATTTAGCTCTACAAAGAATTTCTGTATAAAAAGAAATCTTAGGCACAAATGGCATGTCTTGTTGGAGTGCTCCATGGTGAGCGGGCTGGTTCTTCGCTTAATTGTCTTCCACCAGCTGCTTTTGTAAGCTGAGAAGAAAGAGGAAGCATTAGGGGCAGAGACACAGCAGCATCGCCCAGGGCACCACAGCCGCCGACACAAGGTCCGTCTTCACTCGGGTCACTTGCGGGGAGGCTCACCTCACCCCCACCTCCCTAAACCCAGTCTCCTCATCCCAGCGCACTGCACCCAAGCCTCCCCTCTCTGTCCCAGAGGGTGAGAGGAGCTCTTTGGCCCTCGCAGCTTTCCCTGCCTGCCTTGTAGGCTCTGTTACTGCTTGTGACATTCCCGACGCACAGATCCAGCACAGCCAGCGCTCGAGGTGGCGTCTAAGAGTCAGGCTGAGACGAGGCACCCAGGGCCCACCTAGACAGTCTTCCCCTCTCCTGCTCCCAGGAATCACACCTCTGATGCACGAGGCTTACCTCTCCAGGTACTCCTTCACGTTGTTATAACCGTAAAACTTGGCCAGGTGAATGAGGATGCCTGTGGCACAGCGGCCGTCGCGCTTCCGGCAGTAACTGCAGTTGCAAATGCCCCGGCAGGGAGGGCACACCCAGTCCTGGGGGAGCACAGCGGCCGCGACGTCCCGTCAGCGACAGGCCAAGATGACGCCCTGACCAAGCCCGGCTCGCTGGGCCTCATCCCCAGCTAGTCCTTCACCCTGTGACATGTACTACTGTCTCCTTCCTCTTGCCTGTTTCAGAAAGGCCCAGAAAGGTGGACCGCTCCAGATCACATGCCTGGGAAGTCAGCCCTGCTTTTCAGAGTACAGGCTTTCTCAGCTCACCTATGCGGAGCTACAGTTCACGTTCAGCTGCAAACCGGGGACAGTCTACTTACCCCTGGTCCGGCAGCGCGGTGGTTATGAGCACAGACTCTGCCGCCAGGTGCCCAGGTTCAAGGGCGCACACACTAACCAGCGTACTGTGTATTATCTTATTTTATAGAGGGAACCGAGCTGTGGGGAGCTGTTCTGTACCTACCTCACAAGGTCAAAAGAGTAACAGCATGCGTCAACTGCGCTGACCTGAAACCTTAGAGCCGTGTGGGGCACACAGAACCCTCCGGGGCAACACCCCTGCCCCCAGAAAACGAAACACACTCTTTTACGGTCCTGTGTGTGGGTCAGCCTGTTCTTTCTAGAAGGAAAGTCTCTTCTGCATTTCTGCCAGTCTCAAGAGGCAGGAGGAGAGGAGAGTGGTAAGGGGGCTACAGGTCCCTGACGAAGGGCCCCAGAGCCCCGGCCTCAGCCCGCTCCCTTCCCAGCATGACTCAGGACGAAGGCGCACACCGTCCCTACCGGGTCCAGCAGCGCCGACCTCACGTCCTCCCCGTAGCGATTCCGCAGGCACGGCCCGCAGAACTGCCCTCGCACGCCACCGCAGCTCTGGTTCCGACACACTGTCTTGGTGTCGATGGTCTTCTGCCGACACTGATGGCAAGTGTTACCCTGCGGGCGAAGGCAGCGAGTGGTGAGCACGGGGTTCAGAGGGGGTGCCCGGGGCCACGTGCACGAAGCCGCCCTGCCTCTCCTCTAGAATCGGGCACGGCTGTGTCTCTGGCCCAAACCCTGGCGCCCTCCGGTAGGCTGTGAGCACTCAGCTCTGGGGCCAGAGAATCCTGAGGACAGCCTGAGTAGGGAGCCTGGGAGAAACGAAATGATCAGGGCGGCAGAAGTGGTGGGGCTGACTGAGTGATGACGGTGAACCCCCGGGGCATCACACGGCTCCAGCCCCGCTCCCAGCAATCTGGTTCCATTCAGGGTAAGACCTCCACTGTTTAAGACACTGTCCCATTATCTAAAAATGATGCAAAATACCACAAGCCATCCTCTACATCACCATTTAACAAACATTTAAACCATTTCCTACCTACAGAAGATATTCTGTCAAACTTCAGCTTCTGTTGGTTATATAAATATGTATGTTGTACATATACTTCTAATATTTCAATATATTAATATATGGTAAATATATTAATACAGTGTAAATATATTACTATTGGTTGTAAAAGCGTTATTTTTTCAATGTTTAAAACATAAAAACTATCTACTTAAAATACAATGACAAATGTGATTTTCCAGACTATACCCCTGCTTGCTACCCCTCAGAGAGACCTCTCTCCTGACGAGGATTACTGCACTAAGCCGTCTCCCCTTGCCCAGATACAGCTGTTCCAGTTCAGAGCCCACTTCTGAGCCCTGGGGAGACAGATGGCACAAGGGTCTAAGCCCAGACAGTTTACAAGCAGGCAGTTCAGGTACCAGTGCCTGGGAGTCCCCGTAAGAGTCACGGTGATGTGAATCAGCTGTTAGATTGCTTTACCAGAACTTTATCATAGATTTTATCCCGAACAGTGATGGCCACGTTCTCCAAGTCCTCTTCAGTGATGTCCTCCACTGGCCGAAAAGAAGACACACAGCGACGTCGGCGGTGCCCCTGGCATTTCCCCTGCAGAAAGAGCCAAAGCAGAACTGGACATTAGATGCTCTGAGTGGTTAAAAAAAAACAGTAAGAAAGTTTTCAGCTCCTCAGAGCTCTAGGACCATTAGTATTAACTCGGTCCCTCTTTTATCTCCCTGGAATCATTCGTGCATTTAGTCGTTCGTTCAGCTCCTCTCCTTAGTGTCAAGCTTCCTGATGGCAGGTGACACAGAATGACCAACCAGAAACGCAGGGTCCCTGCCCAGTGGATGCGCACCAGCTATAAGCTGAGGACTGGGCAATGACCCACACTGAACAGCCACAAACAGGGTCCAGAGTTTCTTGTTCCAGACAGAAAGCTCTCAAAACTCCCCATTCCTAACACAGAATGACTGGGAGTCATCCTGTTCGTTCCCAAGAGCAAAACCCTGAAGCCACCTGGAGCCGTTATCGCCTCCACTGGCGATGAACCTGGGGTCCTAACCACTGAGCTGCTCAGTTTAGGCACAGGACAGCCTTAAACAGCTTAGACCAAGTGCAAGCTCAAACCCAGGGTCCTTACCCAAGTGTGGTCCCAGGAGCACCCAGGGCACCCGGGAGCTTGGCCGTCTCAGCTCCTGCAGACCTAGCAGGTCGGCCGCCCTCACCAAGCCCCAGAAGACCGTGATGAACACTCCTGCGTGAGGATCCATGGCTGAGACAAAGCAGCACTGGCTCCTTATAGTCACAAAATACCCCACTCACTGTCTTCCTTCTTCTGAAACTGTAGAACTCTTCTGCGAACTTGGCAGCCGACACGGTGAAGTTTTCCAGGGCGAACTTCTCGGGGGGCCGCGCGCTCCGGGCCGGGTTGGTCCGCCGCGTGACCTGTCCCTCTGAGAAGGCCCGCCTCGCGGTCTTCTTCCTCTGCAAGGAGAGCACAGATCAGGCATGCCACTGGCTGCTTTCCAGAATGAAAGCCGTCTGGCCACGGAGTGTGTGTGTGAGAATAATGCAGACAGTACATACAAGGAGTTCCACTTACGGAAGCTGAGTTCGGGGTTCGGACCGGGAAGAAATCAGGCATCGAGTTCAATTCCGCCAATAACTGAGCAAGCTGAATTCAGAAGAAAGAGAGTCTTTCATAAATATTACTAACTCTACTTCATCTAACAGGTTATCACAAGTCTTGGAGTTTGTAGCCATGAAAAACCTGAGTAGTTTACATAAGATCTGAAGAGTCGTTATATTTTTAACCTCACGTGTAATGATTTTTCTCTCCAGGGTGAGATGCTGAAATTATCAGAGGAATAAAATCTATGTCTGTTCCTTATATATAAGGACCAGACACAATGAAAACTGTCCTGAAAGGATCAAAGCCTGGAGCATAAGGTTAGAATCAGGACTGAGCCACAAATTCGCAGTGTGACCGTGGAACCTACCACTTTGCCCACCCGAATCAAGTTTCTTCATGTTCGAAACAGAAAATGCCCAATTAGACCCTTCTGACAGTTACTGAGAGCTCCAAAACACTGATTCTTCAAGCTGGTTAATTTCTCATCAATGAAAATAATTTATGAAAATATTCCTAAAAATACCAAAACAACAGGCATTAAGTGCCAATCAAACAGATTGTATGGGTGTCACTAACAAAATCATGAAGAACACAGTTCTCATTTTAAAGATGTGGAGAGATACAATCCTAAAACTTTTCCTTAGCTAAAGACTACTATGTCTCTAGATAAACTTTACCCAAAAGTATAATGTATATTAAAATTTGTATTTCTTTAACTTATTAGACATATTCTAAGACGGCACAAACAGCATCATTATATTATGCATTTAAAAGAAGATAAAAAGCATACCAAAATACTAAAAGTGTTTGGTAGAATTATTTTCTAAATTCTGTATATATAAAAATTATGAAGCGAACTAGTTACTGACCACATATAGAAAAACTGAATACACATAAAGATTTCACTCTGTTCCATGAATTTATAAAGTGATTTAGAATTCCTCGGGTGTTTTCATACCTAGACCCCTTTCATTCCTCCCCTGATATCTCCAAGGTGCAACAGCTAGGCTGAAAGCTGCCTGCCTGACCTGCACAACTGTTCTGTGGGCTTCACGACACCCCTATTTACATGGTGCTCCCTTTTGCTGAAACAGGCCTTTTTGTCTCTAAACCACTGTACATTTGCAACATAATCTGATCAACAGTAACTGGTGTGAGTCCGGGGCACCATGGAAGGTCCTGGGAGTCTCTTCCCAAACCAGAGCTAATCAGGCAGTGACCACTGCAAGTCCAGGAAAAGAGGAAGAACCCACGAATCCCAGAGCAGGCTTCCTCACAGAAGCAGCAGCAGCTGTGCGGGGTGCAGCTCCAGGAGCCCGGCGGCGGCGGCCAGGACGCGCAGACTCACCATGGCTTTGTTCTCCTTGATGTTCATGGTCCTCTTCAGCAGAGCATCCGAGCTCTCCTGGCCCTCATCCCGGGAGTCGTCCTCAGACTCAGAGGCAGAGTCCTCCCTTTCCTTCTCCTGCCTGCAGCTCGTCTTTCTGCCAAGAATCGCTTTTTTATTGTCCTGTAAACGTGACCCAGACAACAGGGGCTCTGCAGAAGCGTTCTTATCAGCATTTTTTGCCAGTTTCTTGGTGGGGAACTGAAAGGCTACTCGAAGACCAATACTGCTTCTTCTGGGCCTGCTTCTCTGAGCTGTCGCCTTTTCTTCATCATCATCTTCTTCCCCACTCACGAAAGACGCTTTACCGTCGTCACTCAAATCGGACTCCACAAGCTAATGAAAATGAGAGAAAGAGCAAAGTGTCTATGGCACACCTTCGCAAAGACACATACTTAAAATCACTCTATTTTAGGAAAAGAGTGGATACTTGAGTGCTGCTGCTGCTGCTAAGTCACTTCAGTTGTGTCCGACTCTGTGCAACCCCATAGATAGCAGCCCACCAGGCTCCCCTGTCCCTGGGATTCCCCAGGCAAGAACACTGGAGTGGGCTGCCATTGCCTTCTCCACTTGAGTGCTTCCCCTTCCTGTTCGTCACTCCCTCTGAACTCTTCAGTTAAATGCATAAGTAGCTTGTTGAGGGACAAAATCAAATAGCAGGCTCCTTCACCTGTGGCCCAGACACACATGCTGGCTGTGTTCTCTTCAGAGCATCAGGCTGGAAGCAAAGTGCTGACCCACCAAGTGGGCACATCTGGGAGCCCAGCAATGTGGGAACAGTCCAAGAACAGGGTGTGCATGACCTAAGAAGTGTGTTCAGACAGAGTAAGAGTTCTAAATGAAAAACAAAATATCATTCTGCTCTAAATAGCTGCAAGAGGATTCATGAAAAAGAGAGACAGAGGAGAGCTGACTTCATTTCAGTGAGGTGACCGAGGAGCAGGCAGATAACCCACCATCAGGGACAGTGGGGGGCCTTGTCCCCGGGACATGCTGGGTCCCTTTCTAGGGCAGCCCCTCCCCTTTCTGTAACCTGCAGAGCCAGGGGTGCAGTCAGGCAGACAGCCCTGCAGGCCAGGCAGCTGCAGACATCCGCCCAGTCAGCTTAAGAAATTTACATCCCAATTTCAATCTCCACTCAGTGTAGGTCTCCAGTATGAAAACATAACTTGGTTTTACACGGGAAAACAGTAAGAATGAAAAGCAAGGAGACATCTCGGACGCAAAAGACTCAACGATAGCAGATGGGTTTCGATATTAAGACCCGGGTCATGGCCTGAGCATCTTTCCTTGACCACAGGCTGGACAGTGTAGCTTGGGGAACCTCCGTGAGGGGTTCCTGTAGTGAGGAGAACTTGAGAACAGCACCAGGAGGAGGCCCGGGAGTCAGTGCATGACTCTGCTTGCTCCTCAGTGACCAAGTCCACTCCACATTCCAGCTGGACTCAAGTTAAAAAATAAGGCCACAGGCGGGGGAAAAAAGAGACGACATCCAAACCTTGGTGTATGTATCAATGCACAAGAAACCAAGCAGACTTAAGACGACACTGATCTGTTTAATATCCTGCAGTTTCCACACTAGTAGCTGTGGAATTGAGAACGGTGAGCTGAATGAAGACATTTTTGGACGACTTCACGGAAGTGTCTCCCCAACTGGCTTTATTCATTTATTGTAATCGTCACTTAACTCACCTCCACCTCTCTACCAAGGATATGGAGCAGGTTACTACAAAGAACCGAAGCAGGGAAAGCGCACACTGAACACCAGCCGGGACTCCGGCCTGAGGGCCAACGCCATAGCTGTGGAGGGGTGGCGTGTGGCCAGCTGACCCCTAGACACCAACGCAGAGTCATACCCTCAAAAGGTGGTCTCGTCAAAAAGGCGGTCTCACTACTCCTTACCAGGGTGGGAAGGAGGCTGGGCAGGGAGGCAACAATGCTTGTTTTCTCACTGAATTTTAAAATATGCAGGTGGACCTGCCCTGAGCTGTGAGTTATATGAGAGTCAACATAAACTGTCACAATTCATTCCCCAAATGTATAGATTCTGGAGAGGGGAGAGAGAAAAAATGGACTTGGGGGCTAATTCGCTTTCCCATGCTGGAAACAACTTCTTTGAACACCCCGACGTTAATTAGCTAAAGACCAGAAGATAATCATCTATTCTTAGGGACGTGTTTAAGATTTGGAAGGACCTCAGTGTCTTGCTGGCAAGGAACTGCAGACTTGCCGGCCAGAACACACGTAACTTCTGTAAAGAAAGCCGCAGGGCAGGGGGCTGGGGCCTGTAGGCTGGCACCACTCTGTGCCGCTATTCACAGAAGAAAACCACCATCAAGCTAGGCAGCCTACCATTAGGGCTTTCAGGCCGTAAGGGCCCCCCGGGAAAAGACAAAGGACAAAACCGCCCTCCTGATCACAGCGTATCTGACCATCTTCACAGGTTCCACGTGGGAGTGGTTCCCTGGGAACTCCTTAACATGACAAGCCTTAACCTCCCTCTCCTTGACCTTGATACCACAGAAGGAAGTGGTGTGTTGATTTTCTGAGCTAAATGTATGCTACTTTTCAGTTAGGAGAAAACACTCTCATGCCTTAAAAATCCAAAGGCCGTTCTTCAAAATTACCCTGACATTCAAATTCTGGTTGGCAACAAACTGGCCTGAATATAGGGAATAAGAGGAAGAGATCAGCCAACAAGTCTCTTGATGGCCAAGTGCTGAGGGGTTCCCTTCAGAATCAGACAGGCCCAGGGTATCTGAATCAGTAAAAACCACAGCGTGATCCAAATCTAGAATGCACAGAGAGAACTCTCATGTTTGTACCACAGCTAAATTTCTGCCAAAGTAACTCCAAACCCAAGAACATTACTTAATGCACAATAAGAAATGACTTTCAGGAACTTGTTACTCTCAGAGAGACCCTCCTCTTTTCAGAGAGAAGAGGTGCAAAACATCTGAACCAAATTCTCTGATAAGGACAATAAGGGGCGCCTGAGACACATACCCCCAAACTCCAAAGGTACCTGGGAAAGATAACTAGATTTTCTCTAAGAGCATAGTGGAGCACTGGACCAGGAATTCACCCTGGAATAGCCACTTTTTACATTTTGCTAACTGGCTTAGAAGATGAACATGTAAGAAAAAATAAAACCTCTTCATGTGTGAAGAGACTTCTTACAAGTAACAGTACAATTCAGAAACAGAACTAAAAATACTACAACCCACACTCCCTCACATGGGTAATTATTCCCATTACCTCTCGGTTACTATTAACATTGAGATCAGTCTGCGTAAATCCTTCAAAATCTTCCATCTCTGAGTCAGTGTCCTCTATAAAAATTCTTCTGAGCTCTTCTGTGAAGTATTTGGAATGGAAACGCACATCCTGCTAAATTGAAAACACACATATGTGTCATGGAAAAAAGGAAAAACAGAGGCCGGGGGCAATGGGAGTGACTGTTTAATGGGCACAGAGTTTCTGCCTGAGATGATGAAAACATTCTGGAAACAGACCATGGCGGAGGCCGCGAGACACTGAGAAGGTACTCAGGGCCGCTCAAGAGTCTAGCAGGCAGGACACTGGAACTCACCAGCACTTAAAAATGGTTACTTGGTAAATCTTATGTATATTTTAACACAATCAACACACAGACACACACATAAAATTTAGACCCACCAGTTGAACAATTTCCAAAAATCAGAATGGCCACAGCCACTGTCAGCTGGGTGACCAGGAAGGATGGATGAATTCAGTTTTTCCCTCCAGCCCGGGCCATCAGAAACATCCACTTTCACACAGAACGGGAGACGTACTAGAGAAGATGCCAGGAGAAAACCCAGCTTCCCCACACGCTGGCTTTCCTGTCTGACAGGACCCTTCGGCTCGTCCGAGGGGAGGCGCCCCTTCACGCAGAGCAGGCGTCCAGGGACGGGCGTCCACACCCCTCCCCGCCCACCGCCGGGCGGGCACGGCGGCTCCATCACCCACGGCCACGGGGGCTGACGGCAGCGCGCCAGCCCCGGCACCCCCGCCAGGCCCCGTCTCTCCCGTGGGAGCTGAGGGGCGCCGCCACCCCCAGGCAGCAAGTGAGCCCCAGCAAAGACGCCACGGCTGGCTCAGGACGGACGTTTAACTTCTATCTGTTTAACTCACAGAAGTAAGTGGCAAACTTGAAAGAACAGAGGGGGAAAGAATGAATTTCGGGACAGAACGGGGACCGACAAACCAGCCTCCTCCAAGCGGGCAGCCAAGCCTGGAGCCTGCATCCCCAGCTGCCACCAGCGTCGCTCCCCCCACACCCAATATAGCAGCGACCCCTCGTCACACCACTCGGCTGGAGAATCTCTCCCCCCCGCCGCCTTCTCCCTGGCGTTAATTACATACTTATCCAAGCCTCGATGATCTCTGGAGAAAAATAGATATAATAGATGAGTGGAAAATACTTCCAGGGGGACAGAGAAAGAAATGCCTATATCCAGCATTTTTTTTAAGCTTAAAAATGTCTCCTATGAATTATTATGGGTAATTGGAGTGAGTGTGCTGAGCTAAATTATTTTGTTCCTTTGTTGATAGCTGTAGTGCAGCTGCTTAAAAGAAAAAAAAAATCACCACAAAAGAGAAGTTTCTTTAAAGTGAAATTCAAATTGTGTTTCGGGGAGTCCAGTGTCAGAACTCGCTGCACGGACTGTGTGCAAGCTCACGTGGCTTCTCTCTGGGGGCTAGAGTGGATGGGATCGGGAGCCCACGCGGTGGGGGGCAGGGAAGCACAGGCCAGGGTTCATCATGAAGGAAGAACGGTGCTTGTGGGGGGCTCCCAAGGAAACCCACCCCCTCCGAGGGCAGGAAACACCTGGCCCAAGAGCCCCGGGCTGCTGCACAGGCTCCCGTGGGCTCCGGGGCCCTGCCCACCTTCACTGCCTACCAGACGTCCCTGTCGGGCCCAAGCGGGTCACGCCTGGGGACAGCAGTTCCCACCCAGTCCTCTGGCTCCTTCTGTGCTGTGAGCTAGCCTCCCAGGCAGCGGTCAGCCAGGGCGAGGTCAGGACTCTGGTGGCCAGTTCTGATGGAGAAAACCAGGTCGGCCGCAGTCCTAGGCCAAGGCTCCTGCTTTCACAGGGTGTGAAACCTGTCTTCAGCGAGGGTCTGTACGAAGCAAACATCCACTCCACACAGCCTCCTGCGTTGCTGGTTACAACCTTTACACAGCTCTCTGCTCTCCAAAAACTGGCTGTTATCTTTAAAAATCAGTAGCAGGCAATATGTTATGGGCCTGGCTGACCTATATCTACCATGATCAAAATGTAAGCAAATGACAGATCAGAAGAGGCGCTAACAGAATGGTGATGTTTTCCTCTTCTAAAGCTCACGGAACATGAAGAAACAGACTGGGAATTGATGGCAGCTGAGCCGGTCAGACATGGAGCACAAAGACCAGGATCCTTCGTCCTGGGTGCTGCATGCAAGAAACCAGAGGAAAAGGATCTGATCTAGGGAAGCTGGAAAGACGGCTCAAATGTGAGCCTCTTCCATCAAGGAGCTTACCACTTGGTAAGGGAGCTGGGCAAGTCCCCAGGTCACCATGGCGAGGATCAGCGTTGTAAGGGAGAGACAGCACCACGGTGCAGAGAAAGTAAGAAAATCCACTGAGACTTCACAGAGGCAGCAGCATCTGACCTGGATCTGAACTGGGGTCGAGGCTAGAAAAGCGCTGGGAGCGCAGAGGCACGCTGAGGAGCCTGGGGAGAGCACAGGGGGTAGGAGGGAGCGTACAGAGGGGCGGCTACCGCAGCCGAGCCTGCGGGCGGGAGATGGGGAAGCCTCGGGGCTGAGAAGTGGGGCTCTGAGACAGGAGACATCGCAGCCCAGTCACTTCCCAGATGTGAGGACCTGTCCACCTCTCACCTCCCCGTGCTCCAGCTTCATCACCTGTGAAACTGAATAGGACCTGCACGTTCCCAGGGAGGCACACGAATTCAGTGTGCTCGACGTGAAAGCGAGTCGTCCTGGGCCACAGAAGGCACGAGGAGAGAGTGGGCTTGGGAGCGGGGGTCCCTGGGGCAGGCGTGACTGAAGCAGGAGCAGCCGCTCTGTTCCCTGGTGCCCGCTGCCCACCACCCTCACGCTCGCACCGTCCACGTGTGCCCCGCTGCTCGGGGGGCGGGGCTGGACCCGACAGGCCGCTCTCACTGCCTGAGCACACTCAAACGGAGGGACTGGCGAGTTCTGAGTAAGGGAGCCCGGGGACCAGAGCTCAGTTGAAGGACCGTGAGCACCACGACGGCTGGAGAGGAGGGCAGGGAAGGGATGAGGGGAGGGACGTGGAAGGCGCTCAACACCCTGCCAGATGGGCGAGCAGCGGGAGCGGTCAAGAGCTCCAAAGACAGAGATGAAAGATAAAAGCGCCAAAGACAGACAACCAGGGCAGCAGGAAATGGTTCGTTTCCGGTTGCCCTTGAACAATGAAGATGGATCCTAGCGGCTATCAGAAGTGCATCTGGGGCTGGAGAGAAAAGCCACGCCACGAACAACAGGAGGCAACGGCTGAGACCAGGCCAAAGTGGAAGGCCCGAAGACGAAACGTGGAGAAGGGCCACACGTGGCGGCAGGAAGTGGAAGGGAGGCCCACCAAGAGCAGAAGGTGTAGGAGAGAGAGACCCAGGGCAGGGGTAGCAGGCGCTGAGGGGCCCACACGCTGCAGAGGCATCGAGTAAGCTGAGGGCCCCACAAACGGCCACGACACGGGGCTTCACTTACGTAATTAACTGCCTCCCTCCACTGTCGCCCCGTAGAAGCTGGGTGGATTCAGCTCACTGCCCGTGAGGAGAGGCCATGGTCGAGGGAGAATGAGGAATTCTGAGTGCCGTTATGAACGTAGAAGAAAACGCCGCACAAAGCTGCACACTCCGGCCACACTCTTACTAAGTCACAACACAAACCTGCAGGAATCTACCTCTCTGAGAACTGTAATCTGTGTCAACCACAGATCAAAGGAATTAATGAAGAATCATGCTTTTGCCAGCAATTCCATGAGAGAGGTACAGATGGAGCCACCTCGCAGGGGCACCGAGGCACATGGTCACCTCACACTCCCAGTACAGCCTCACCACAGGCGGCGGCCCCACGGGGGCAAAGAAAGCGGATCTGATCGTGTGAGGGCCTTCACTGGGGAAAAAGAACCCTGGACGTAGAAAGGACTGAATCAGCAAAATTGAGCGAGGTACCCTCACCAGATTCTTGAAACGTGAAGGCACTAATGATAAAATAGGATGCTCAACAATTAACTGACACCACCAATTTCAGACCATGTTCATATAAAACAATATCCAAACCAAGATCCAGGCTTCCAGACAAACACAGGCCTTGGAAGGAGGCACCCATACCTGCTTCCCTGACTCCAGAGAGTCAAAACTATCACAGCTCTCCTCGGATGAGAGGGTTTCCATGGGAACATCATCTCGGAAACCAACGAACTCTTCATCATCACTGGGGGCGTTAAAGATGTCAGCCACTTCCTTAGGGATCTGTTTTGAATTGGGGGAAAAAAGGAGAACAAAATCAGGGACTGTTATAATCACTTAGGGAAATTGTCTACAGGAGCAGGAATTACCATCCCATGACTTCATCCATCTGCCATGGCCGCTAATAAGACCTCAATAACCATGAGCAAAATGTGCCTCAATTGACACCTCATGGCAACCAGAGAAGGGGTAGAAAAGAAGAAGAGTTTTTCTCTTCAAATTCTGGAGCTGTATCCTATCTTACAAGGAATGTCAAGGCCATACGTATTTAGATAAAAGGCATTTTTCTCTAGACAAAAAATAAGAACATTCTCCCCTACAGTGGATTTGTCTTTAAAAGTCATCCATGTAAAAAAATAATATTCCTTATCACTAAGCTCCTCTTCTTAGTTTCCACCTATAGTTCTTTATTTTTTCTTTTGTCATATGAAAGCTCATACAATGAAATAAAGATTTCTTTTCTATATTCTGAATCAATTTAGGTAGTTGAGAATTAATTCTATCAAACACTATTACAGGCAATTATTCCCAGAGAGACTGTTGTCAGCACACTTAATCTAACAAACATGTATTTGTTGAGAGTTCATTTTTATATGTTGACTACCTGTTCCCAACTATGCTGAAAAAGTTCAAACCCACAGAAAGGCCAAAGAATAATACAAACATTTGCACATGCTTCATCTGGAACCCCCAATGCTTTTTTTTTTCTCTCTCTCAACAAATATTAGCTTGAACCTTAGGAATCTGCTGATATTTGAATACTTCCAACCTAGGAAAACAGTGATTTCATGAGGCAACCTAATCCACATACGTTTCAAGTAATTTGCAGACACCATACAATTCACCCTAAAATACTTCAGTACACATCTCCCAAGAAGAAGGACATTCTCCTACAGAATCACACAACCATAATCTTACCCAAAATAATACTTATTCAATAATATCATTTATTATTTTCAGTTATGTCTTTCATAACTTTCTAAGGGCAAAAGGGATCCACTCAAGCAAGGATCACTCATTGCATTTGGCTCTTATGACACTATTTTTTGTTGCTTTTCGTAACACTGACGTTTTTTAAACAACCCAAGAAAATTGCCTTGTAGAATATCACACATTCTGAGCGTATCTGATTGTTTTCTGATAGATTCAAGTTAAATATTACTGATGCCAATTCTATACAGAGGACATGTGTTTCTCAATGCCTTGTATTAAGAGTTGCAAAACGTCAAGCTGCTGCTGCTAATCACTTCAGTCATGCCTGACTCTGTATGACCCCATGGACGGCAGCCCACCAGGCTCCCTGGGATTCTCCAGGCGAGAACACTGGAGTGGGTTGCCATTTCCTTCTCCAATGCATGAAAATGAAAAGTGAAAGTGAAGTCGCTCAGTCGTGTCCGACTCCTAGCGACCCCATGGACTGCAGTCCACCAGTCTCCCCGTCCCTGGGATTTTCCAGGCAAGAACACTGGAGTGGGGTGCCATTTCCTTCTCCAATGAGAAGGAGTCAGTCTTTGAGGCCAGACTACTTCGGGCAGTGCTGTGTTCTGCAGGGAGCCCATGACACCTGGTTTTGTCTTCAGTGCTGATGCTGTTTGATCATCAAGTTAAAGTGGGGTCTGCCAGATTTCTTCCTAGCAAAAGTGTCTTTATAGCCCTTAGTACTTAATAAGTAATAACTAGGGTGACATCTGACACTTTGTGACTATCCATTCTCCCTGAGAGCAGTTTCAGTATCAGTTAACTTTCACCTGAATCAATTACCACTTCAGGGGTTACAAAATGATGCTCAGATATTAATACCATTCCTCTTTCATATATCAGGTGGCATTCTCCTGCAAGGTAATATTCTCTCTCTTCCGGTCTGTCCCTCTTTCCCCAGGTAGCTTCGTGGACTTTTTTAAAGTCAGTGTGTAATTATTACTCATTACTGTTTCATCATTC
Source organism: Neotragus pygmaeus (assembly GCA_006410875.1). Lineage (NCBI taxonomy): Eukaryota > Metazoa > Chordata > Mammalia > Artiodactyla > Bovidae > Neotragus > Neotragus pygmaeus. The sequence goes on along the minus strand of SJYV01018792.1, from coordinate 1,193,752 downwards.
TTTCTCATGCTCAAATTTTCCCAAATTCAGCCATGAGCAGCTCCTTTAAACCAAACCCTGTGTCATTTTGACACAACCCTAATAGTCTCTGAGCACCTCCTTGCTCTCTGACACCACAAGCACGCCAAGCTAGCCTTGTACTTGCCTCAGACCTTGAATCAGCCATTTCTCCGAGGAGCCCAGGCCTTTAGAAACTAAGCCCTGAGACCCAGGTGTGCTCTTTGCTAGCAGAGTATCATTGCTTTGACTGGACAGAGCAAGGTGGTGGTGGTTTAGCCGCTCAGTGGTGTCTGACTCTTTTTGGCCCCATGGACTATAAGTCCACCAGGCTCCTCTGTCCATGGATTTCCCAGGCAAGAATACTGGAGTGGGTTGCCATTCCTTCTCCAAGGGTATCTTCCCCACCCAGAGATCGAAGCCAGGTCTCCCGTGTTGCACGCAGATTATTTACCAACTGAGCCATCAGGGAAGGCAGAACAGAGCAGAGGTGTCATAAATACCTGCCGTCTAAGTTCAGTGTGACATCCTGAATTCATATCCAGCATGACAGGATTCTTGCTCATTTCCCTCAGCCAAGTAGTATCTCCCTTCCCACAACGAAAACCCCAATTCCTGGTACTTCTCATAGACCCACCCACTTGCTCTATCCACAAAACACAAAACAGTTTCAGACATCCCACCAACACAGCTACCAGCACCACTGACAGCAGCAATCACTCAAGCTCAAGACTTGCTTGGAACGCACGCTATCCTCAGGACAGCCCTGCTAGGTCCCAGGCCTCTTCCCTGAGATAACCGACTACGGCTGTACTTGGCCATGAAAGGTACGTCACGCGAGCCTCACAGGTCATCATGCGTTACACGAGAGAGATGCCCTCAGGGTCGAGGTTTTAATAAAGTAATCTTTATTGCTACAAGAAGACATGTTTACGTGAAACCCAGTTTAGCGCTGGTGGCATGGAGATGAAGAAAGAGATGGCCATTAGCTAGTACAGTTTGAAGCCCCTGCCTTAATTCATGCTAAGGACAAGCAGTTTTCCCTACCTTTGCTTTTGCACCATTAGTGCAAATATTGACACGGCCAAAAAAGGCAAAAAGTGACTTAATATTATTATGACAATAACTTTGTCCTCATGGAACCCTGAAAGGTTTTCAGGGTTCCCCCACACCGCCCTTTCAATAACAGCTGCACTAGCATATGCAGACATGCGTATTCGACAGTTTCCTGAATTCTTTGGATCCTTTTTTTCTGTGAGTTGAATTTAACAGTCAGGTTCATCTGCGAGATCACTAATCCCTAACTGCTCATTTTTATCATGGTTTTAATGCTTTCTGTGTAACAATGATTAGACGGCCTTTGGTTCAACCAAAGGAAGTTTAATACTGGGCTTCCAGAGAACACAAATCCAGACTCTGAATACACGATTAATGATGTCAGACAGTTAATTACAAACCATCTAATGAAATCACTTCAAGAGACAAACAGACACTTACAGAATTAGAGTTCTACTAACAATAGGAAAAATACTGTTAACATTTATGCTAAGATGCTCCTGAAAAAAGAGCCTAAATCTGAGATGGTTCTTGGGAGAAAAATTAAAAATCTTCCTCCTTTTAAGAAGGTCAGTTTAACAGTGTTTAGCTCCTTCGTCTTTTCAAAGACACATTTTACTGTTGTTTAGTCATCAGAACCAATACAACCAAGAAAATACTCTTAGGAGAGAAACATAGATGATACTTATGAAAGTATGTTAGACTTTACATAACAGCCATTGAGTTCAGTCCCTTAAGTGGCACTTTTTGACTTATCATCATTCTATCAATCAAAAAACCCCGCTGGCCCAGAAGCCTGCTTGGACATAAAGAGTTAAAGAAGGAGGAGCACCCAATGAATGGCTTACGGGAGGCACACATAAGGAGTGGAGATGCTGCTGATACAAACAAACTGCATCCACGGTCAATCGCATTAGCCCTGGGGCCGCCGTCACGGCCGCCACTGCGGTGAGCTGTGTCTGCCCTGCTCCACCTCCTGCACCTGCTCCAGGGGTGCCCAGAGCAAGGCTGTGGTTACCCATCAGGGCCAGAAGCCAAGAACACACTTTCTAAAGAGCAGAGCACTGCACACTCTTGGGGCATGCAGGGCTCTTCGTTTCTTGCTGCCCAACTTCGAAAGGCATTAAGAGAAGCATTTCAGACAGTCATAAGCCCCGGGATTTAACAAAAGTCTGTAAAATATCCAAGTATCTTCAGTGCAACAAACAGAGGCAACCAAAGCAGCGAGGATCACATGCGAGGGACCCAAAGGAGCTGATGAGGGAGGATTCTCAGGGACGTGCTTCTACTGTGAGACCAGCTACGCAGGTCAGCACTGTAGGCCCCAGGATTTGTCACTTCCTCGTTCCACCCAGCAGTGATCCATTCAACAGCTATTATGTAGCCTGGACAGAGCACAGAGACCTTTCCCCACAGCTTATGTTCCACCTGATTACAGTGCCAAGCAAAAGACACATCAAAACATACCAAAAATACAAAAGCAAAAACCTGAAAACATTAAATATTCCCAACTAGTGCATTATACTTACAGCAGTTGATCCTGCATAATATTAGGACAAATGCAGTCTAGCCAACCAGAAAAGAATCAAAATTATCTTCGAAAGTGAAAAGACTTATATTCCTAGCTATGTGACCTGGAATAGGTTGTGTGACTCTACTGAGCCTCAGAAGTCTCAACTGTAAAGTTTGGTAACAAAAGATGCTATTCTGCGTATTTATGGTTCAGATGGTAGAGAATTCACCCACCAATGCAGGAGACCTAGGTTCGATCCCCGGGTTGGAAAGATCCCCTGGAGAAGGGAATGGCAACCCACTCCAGTATTCCTGCTTGGAGAATTCCTATGGATAGAGGACCCTGGAGGGCTACAGTCCATGGGGTGGCAGAGAGTCAAACATGACTGAGGGATTAATCAACAAAATTTTTAAAAAAACAGCCATTTTTCCCCTTTCCTTTCATATACACTGTATGTATCTGTTCACTCTGTCCTTGTTGGGACAACAATGTATCCTCAAAGGTCCACTGGGGGCCTCTAGATTCAATTCTGTGACTGAAACAAAGATGCTAGGATGGAGTTCTCAGCACCTGACATGGGCCTGGCCTAAAGCAGGTCATCAATAAATCCTAGTAAACATCTGATCTTGTAGGCATTTCCCCAGGGAACGTGTGTTTCCTAGGAAAGGTGCATGGGGTCAAAAGATGCAAGCTGCCACCTTTTTACCCAAGAGGAATTAGAGACTCTCTCCCAGAATTTCTGAGCACCTACATACAAAGTAGTCCCGTTCACTGCAGCTCTTCAGAAACGACTGCAGACTTCACTCACTTGGCCTGCAAACTACCCTGGGGCTCATCTCTGGGAACAAAGAACTCAAACTCCACAGGCTTTGGAACCCAGCAGGCGGGAGTGACCGCAGCAGCTCAGGGAGAGGCTGCGTGGCATGCTGCTGACTCACGTCCAGGAAGGATGGCCACTCCCGCACCCCAGCAGAGCAAAGCCACCAAGTCGTGGGGCTCCAGTATGCTCAGCCTTCAACCTCCCTAGAGAACTGAGCAATCTTTAGTCTTGGTGAGAAATCTCTCAGGTATAAAATGTCAGCTTCCAATTCTAAGGACCAAAGATTCACAGGCTGCATCTAAACTCATTCAGGGAAGGCACGTGGCAGAACTCATGGTGCTTTGCGGAAAACCAAGGATATTTTAAAAGTCAAAATTTCAAATGTTACTGACAATCTCTCTAACTAGTACTGGACACCAAAGTGTTAAGAAAATTAAAAGAAAAACTTTAAATTAAAAATAGCCCTTCCTGGGACTTCCTTGGTGGTCCAGCGGTTGAGAGTCCACCTACCAGTGCAGGAAACACAAGTTCCGTCTCCGGTCCGGGAAGATCCCACGTGTCGAGGAGCAACCAAGCCTGTACACCCGAGAGTCAACGCTCCTGAACAAGAGAAGCCACTGCAGTGAGAAGCCCACACACCCCGACCAGAGAGAAGTCCCCGCTCATCACAACTGGAGAAAGCCCGTGCGCAACAGCGAAGACCCGGTGCAGCCAAAAATTAATGTAAAAATACTGTAGAGAAAAATGACCTTTCCCTGTTCACAGTAGTACTATTCTCAAAAGCTACAAAGCAGAGGCAATCCAAGCGTCCATCAACAGATGAATGGATAAACAAGACGTCATAAACACACACAGTGGAGTAAACAAGATGTCGTAAACACACACAGTGGAACATTGTAAACTCTTATAAATACCGAGTCATTGCACTGCACCCCTTGAAACACACTGTTATAGGTCAATTAAACCTCAGTAAAATAAAAAAAGAAATAAAACACAACAAAAAGCACACCAGAGGCCTGGTATTCTGCATTTCTGACAAGCTTCCATGCTCTGGTCTGCAGAACATGCTTTGAGTATAAAAGGTCCAGTTCATTTTCTGTTCCTGTCTTAAGGGATGTGACTTTTTCCTATTTCACAATAGCTACTCTTGTATGGATCTTAACCTCCTTCCTACAGGGAGGTAATTCTCATGACACACTCTGGATCTCACTGGCATCTGTCTTTCTCACCCTGACCCACTCCAGCAGCAACAATAGAGTTGTGCATACTCAGAGGTCCTCGATAAATATGAGTAACTGATAAGCAGCATCAACAAATTCATAGAAATGAAGAAATTTTAAAATCGGGTAAAATTTTCTAAATCAAGACTTTTCTGTATCTCAAGGATATTTAAATTTATTCTTTCTGTATTAAAACAACAAAAAACACCACCCAGTTAGGAGGAACATATTTATCATCTATTAATTTTTGAAGGAAAAGAATCTGAGATTCTCTTTAAAGTCAATTTATTGGAGACCTGATTTTTATGAAGCGTCAGAAACTGTTTTTCTAGGAACACTAGTGTGTATTTCACCTGGAAACAAGATTCATTTTAAGCCCTAAGGAGCAGTACAAAAGAAATGTGTGTGTGCTACTACAGTCTTATTCTGAAAAACTGTTCTAAAAGTAATTTTGATACCACGGACAGCAGAATTTGCAGGGTTTACTATCTTGCATCTGTGTAAGGAGAGCCTTTACACAAAGAAAAGCATTCCTTCAACCCTCCACAAAGGGTGCTGTTTCATATCACTTTCTCCATAAACAATGCCATTTCCTTAAATCTCATGATTAAATGTTTGTTCATAAGAAGTGTATATGCTGTGCTATGCACTATTTACACGACTCAAAGTGGATCAGACCTAAATATAACACCTAAAACAGTAACACTTCTATTGTTTCACAAAGGAAAAATCTTTGTGACCTTGGCTTCTTAGATAACACACCAAGCACAATACAGATCTTCTAAATGTATAAACTAGACAATTTAAATTAAGAGTGTCTCCTCTTCAATAAACACTCTTAAGAGAATGAAAAGCCAACAGGAGAAAATACCTGCAAATCACTCATCTGATAAAGGACCTATACTCAGAATATATATAGAACTCTCAAGAACTTAACAATATCAACAAATAACCCAATTTAAAAACACACAAAAGAGGTGAGCAGACATTTCACCAAAGATAAATGGATGGCAGATAAGCACAAGAAAAGACATCTACAGTTTTATATCTCACTAGTTTCAATTTGCATTTTTGTAATGACTGTGGATGTCCAACTGTGGATGTCTACAAAAATGCAAATTGAAACTAGTGAGATATAACTATCTACCTATCAGAAATTCAGTTCAGTTCAGTTCAGTCAGTCATGTCTGACTCTTTGCGACCCCATGGACTGCAACACGCCAGGCTTCCCTGTCCATCATCAACTCCTGGAGCTTGCTCAAACTCATGTCCATCCACTCAGTGATGCCACCCAACCATCTCAACCTGTTGTTCCCTTCTCCTCCTGCCTTCAATCTTTCCAACATCAGGGTCTTTTCAAATGAGTCAGCTCTTCGCATGAGGTGGCCAAAGTATTGGAGTTTCAGCTTCAACATCAGTTCTTTCAATGAACACCCAGGACTGATCTCCTTTGGATGGACTAGTTGGATCTCCTTGCAGTCCAAGGAACTCTCAAGAGTCTTCTCCAACACCACAGTTCAAAAGCATCAATTCTTGGGCCCTCAGCATTCTTTATGGTCCAACTCTCACATACACACATGACCACTGGAAAACCCTTAGCTTTGAAAACCTGACAATACCAAGGGCTGACAAGGATGTGGAACAACTGGCACTTTTATAAACTGTTGGTAGAAATGCAAAATCACATGGCCACTTTGGAAAACAATTTGGAAGTTTCTTATAAAGTTAAATATACACTCAGCACATGATCCTGCAACCCTGCTCCTAGGTGTCACCCAAGTAAAATGAAAGTTATGTTCACACAAAACTTGCAGTTAGCAGTTTTATTCTCAAACCAACAAACAATTCAAGTCAACTAGAGGACAGATAAACAAACCGTGGAACAACCACACCACAGAATTTAACTCAGCAATAAAAAAAATAATGAATTAGTGATAAACACAACAACAACATGAATAAATCTCATTACTATGCCAAGTGAAAAAGACTACACATTGTCTGAATACACCTAAGTAACATTTTGGAAAAGGCAAAAATATCGAGGAAAAAAACACCAGGAGTCAAGATGGTGGGGGAGTAGGAGGACGTGGAGTTCATCTCTCCACACAAGGTATCAAGCACACATCTACAAACAGAACAATTCTCACAGAACACCGGCTGAACACTAGCAGAGACCTCAGGCAGCTAAAATGACAAAAAAGACCCCCAAGTAACTAGCTGTGCAAATCACAAATGGATAACTCCACAATTGGGTGACCTGCAGCTGGCTTCAGAAACTCAGCACCTACAGAATATCTAAAAGGACAATAAATGCTCCCATAGCCAAGAGGGGGCTAGCTTTAGCAGCTGTAGACTTTGTGGGCATGTACACGTTGGGGTTGAGCCAGACCAGAGTCTGAGCTGCTCTCCCAGAGCCCACAATGGGTCCAGATCCATGATCACTGTTCCAAATCCAGGAACCTGACTTCAGCGGATCTGTGCTGGTGGCCTAGTGAAAACAACGTCTGAAAGACACCAGGGCCAATTACAGGCATGCCCATAGTTAAGGTGGGGCTGAGAGCAGGGCCAGCAACAGTGTAATCGAAAGCTCATACAGCAGGTAAACAGTTCCAGAGGAGGGATACTGATAGCTTTCCTTCCAGTGGGCGTGCTCCAATCTTGCCTACCTCACACTGAGGATCAGAAACACAGACAAGAAACAGATCTGGGGATTTCCACTCCAACATCTAGGGAGCAGACCCACCTCTGACAGGGCAGTGACAAGCACAGCAAAGGGGAGGCCAGTTCAGGCCTGGCCACCACAGCACTGGTCACACCTCCTGCCGAGGGGATGGTGGCTCACACACAAACCAAAAATAAGAAAAGGGCAACAGGAACGTACATATTGATTTACCTTCAATTAAATGGATTAAATGCTCCAACCAAAAGACACAGACTGGTTGTATGGATATGAACACACAAGACTGTACATTCGCTGTCTGCAAGACTCACTTCAGACCTAGGGACACATACAGACTTAAAAGAAAGGGGATGGAAACAGATATCCCATGCATATGGAAATCAAAATGAAGCTAGAGTGGCAATACTCTTACAGACTGTTACAAGACACGAGGAAGGACACTACATATGATCAAGGCATCAATGCAAGAAGATACAACACTTGTAAATATACATGCACCCAAGATAAGAGCACTGGAGAAGGCAATGGCACCCCAGTCCAGGGTTCTTGCCTGGAGAATCCCAGGGAGGAGGGAGCCTGGTGGGCTGCCGTCTATGGGGTCACAGAGAGTCAGACACGACTGAAGCGACTTAGCGGCAGCAGCAGCAAGATAATGGCACTTCAATATACAAAACAAATACTAACAGCCATAAAAGGAGAATTCCACAGTAACACAACAATAGTGAGGGACTTTTAACTCCTCACCATTAGTCCTCATCAGTGGACTAATCATCTATACAGAAAAACCAATAAGGAAACACAGGCCTTAAATGACACGAAAGACCAGATGGACTTCCCCAAACAGCAGAAGATACATTGTTTTCAAGCACCTGGAACATTCTCCAGGGTTGATCACATGGTGGGGCACAAAACAAGTCTTGCCAAACTTGAGAAAACTTAAATCACATAAAGCATCTTTTCCAACCACAATGCTACAAGATTAGAAATTAAGAGAAGAAAAAAAACCAAAAGCACAAACATTCATGGAGGCAGAAAAAAATCAATGGATCACTGAAGAAATCAGAGAGGAAATTAAAAAAAAACACCTAGAGACAAATGACAACAAAACCATAATCCAAAATCTATGGATGCAACAGAAGCAGTTCTGAGAAGCAAGTTTATAGCAATGCAATCGTACCTCAGGAAGCAAGAAAAATCTCAAACAAACAACCTAACCTTACACCCTAGAGCAACCAGAGAACAAAGTCCCAAGTCAGTAGAAAGAAAGAAGTCTTGAAGATCAGAGCAGAAATAAATGAAATAGAGATGAAGAAAACAATAGAAAAGACCAATGAAACTAAAAGTTGGTTCTCTGAAAACATAATATCAAGAAACCTTTAGCCAGACTCATCAAGAAAAAAAGGGAGAGGGCTAAAATCAATAAAATTAGAATGAAAAAAATAGATGTTACAACTGACATCACAAAAATGTAAGAGACTCATAACAGACTAACACAAGCAATTATATGCCAATGCAATGTACAACCAAAAAGAAATGGACAAATGCTTAGAAAGGTTCCATCTCTCCAAACTGAACCAGGAAGAAATAGCAAATATGAACAGACCTATCACAAGTACTGAAATTGAAACTGTGATTAAAAACACTCAACAACAACAAAAAAATGTAGAACCTGATGGTTTCACAGGCAAAATTCTATCAAACACTCATTTAGGTAAGAGTTGACACCTATCCTTCTAAAACTATTCCAAAAAATTGCAGAGGAAGGAGCACTCCCAAACTCATTCTATCATCCTGATACCAAAACCAAAGACACCACAAAAAGAGAAAATTACAGGCCAATATCACTGATGATCATAGATGTAAATATCCTCAACAAAATACTAGCAAACCGAATTCAACAACACATTAAAAGGATGAAGCACCAGGATCAAGTAGGGCTTACCCCAGGAATGCACGGGTTTTCAACATCCCCCAATCAATCAGTGTGATATACTGCATTAACCAATTGCTGAATAAAAATCATATGATCATCTCAACAGATATAGAACATGCTTTTGACAAAATACAACACCCATTTATAAAAACTTTCCAGAAAGGGGGCATAGAAAGAACCTACCTCAACATAATAAAGGCCACATATATAACAAACCTACAATAATATCATTTTCAATGCTGAAAAGCTGAAAGCATTTCCTCTAAGATCAGAAACAAAACAAGAATGTCCACTCTCACCGCTTTTATTCAACACAGTTTTGGAAGTCCTAGCCTTGGCAATCAGAGAAGAAATTTTAAAAAATCCAAATTAGAAATGAAGAAGTAAAATTGTCACTGTTTCCAGATGATATGATATTACACATAGAAAATCCTAACAATGCTACAGAAAACACCAAAGCTCATCAATGAATTAGGTAAAACTGCAGGATACAAGATTAATACATAGAATCTATTACATTTCTATATAATAACAACAAGAGATCTGAAAGAGAAATTGAATAAATAACCCCATGTACCATCACATAAAAAGAATAAAATATCTATGAATAAACTTACTTAAGGAAGCAAAAAACCCATACCTTGAAAGCTCTAAGATGCTGATGAAAGAAATCGAAGGTAACACAGATAGAAAGATACACCATGTCCTTGGATTGGAAGAATCAACACTGACCAAATGACTATACAACCCAAGGCAAGGGGCTGGTGTACGGGGATGATCCAGAGAGACGTTGGGGGGTGGGAGGTGGGAGGGAGATTCGGGATTGGGAGCTTGTGTGTACCTGTGGTGGATTCATGTCGATGTATGGCGGACCCAATAGAGTATTGTAAAGTTAAATTTAAAAATAAATAAATAAATAAATTAAAAAAAAAAAAGAAACAGATACAGATACACAACTTTAAAATAAAACATTTATGGAGATTAAAGACAAAAAAAAAAAGGAGTTTCACAGTTTCGGTCTCATGCTCAAATCTTTAATCCATTTTGAGTTAGTTTTTGTGTNAAAAAAAAAAAAAAAAAAAAAAAAAAAAAACAACCCAAGGCAATCTACAGCCTCAATGCAATGCCTATCAACTTACCAATGGCATTTTTCACAGAACCAGAACAAAAAAAAGAAATTAACTTTCTATGGAGACACAAAAGACACCAAATAGCCAAAACAATCTTAAGGAAAACGAAACTGAGGGAATCAGGGTCCCTGACTTCAGGCCACACTACAAAGCTACAGTAATCAAAACAATATGACACTAGTACAGAAAAAGAAATACAAATCAATGTAACAGGATGGAAAGCCCAGGGAAAAAACCATATACCAACGGTCAATGACTCTTCAACAAAGTAGGCAGGAATATACAATGGAGAAAAGATAGTCTCTTCAATAAGTGATGCTGGAAAATCTGGACAGCTACATGTTAAAAAAAAAAAAAAAAGGAATATTCTTCAATGTCATACACAAAAATAAACTCAAAATGGATTAAAGACCTAAATGTAAGACTGTATACTAAAAATATCTTAGAGGAAAACATAGAACATTCTTTGACATAAACTGCAACAGTCTCTTTGTGGATCCATTAGAATAATGGAAATAAAAACAAATAAATGGGGTCTAATCAAACCTATAAGCTTTTGCACAGCAAAGGAAATGATAAAAAAAAAAAAGGAAAACAGACCATCTCAAGCCCCAAGGAGAAGCTTGGGTAAAACCTCTAGGGAAATTAAGACAGTCAGAAGAAGTTGTTTATATGGAAGAACTGACAAAGTCACATACAGGTCCAAAAGACACATTCTCAAAAAAGACGTGAGAAAAGCTTAAATAAGTTTTTGAGCTCAGAGCATACCCAGCCAACCAGTGAATGGTTTCCCTGGCATTACAGCCAGTCTTCAGAAACTGCAAAAGGTGGCAGTTTCTCAAACATTCAACTTTTGGCGAAGAAGAAACGCATACTGAGAAACAAAATTCAAAGGAATGAAATAATAGGTAGAAATGTATGCCCCTGATGAACCAGACTGGGACTCACTAGACAAAGATAACTGCCTTAAATATGCTCAAAGAGCAAAAGGAAACCAGAAAGAACTAGGGCAGAAAAAGAACTAGAAAATGATATATTAGCAATGGGACAATATCAGTAAAGAGAAATTACAAAAAGGAAAAGAAATTCTGGAGAAAATACAATAACAAAATTGAACATTTCCCTAGAGAAATTCAAATTCAGATTGAGAAGGCAAAAGAATCAAGAGACTTGACAAAATAATGGCCAAAAAATTCCCAAATTTAATGAAAGGCATGAATTATAGAAATCCCAAGTAGGATAAATCCAAGAGATCCACACTAGGCACACTTCAATTAAATTGTGGAATGACAAAAGAAAATGTTGAAAGCAGCAAAAGAAAAGTAACTCATAACAACAGGGGATCCTCTGTAATACTACTAGTTGATTTCACTTCAAAAATTTTGGAGAGCAGAAGGCAATAGATAAATACATTTGTGCTGAAAGTAAAAAACTGTCAACCAAGAATTCTGTATCTGGAAAAACTGTCCTTCAAAAATGAGGGAGAAATTAAGATGTTACCAAAGAAAAGTTGAGGGCGTTCATTACTACTAGACCTGCCCACGAGAAATCCTAGAGAGTCCTTCAAGCTGAAATGAAAGGACACAGTAACTTACAGCCGTACAAAAATATAGTCTTCAGTTAAAGGTAAATACACAAACGTAAAACTCGGTATTTTGTAAATTTGGTTTTGAAACTGCAATTTTTATTTTCTATAGGATTAAAAAACCAAATCTATGTTTATGGGTACACAATCCATGAAGATGTCATTTGTGACATCAACAAGGAGAAGGAACAGAACTATATAGGAACAGAGCTTTTGTATGCCACTGATGTTAAATTATCTGATATCAGTCAAATTAGACTGTCTTAATTTTAGAATATTATATGAAATCCCCATGGTTGGAACCACAGAGAAAATATCTGTAGAATACACACAAGAGGAAATGAGAAGGAATCAAAATATGCCACCTCAATGAAGTCGACAAAACACAAACACAGGCAGGAATTCCAAGAAATGAGGGTCAAAAAGCTAGAAGACATAAGAAAGCAAAAATAAAATGGTCAAAGTCCTCCCCATCAGTAATCACTTTAAATACAAGTGACTAAACTCTACAATCAAAAGACAGATTAGCAGAACGAATTAAATGATAGGATCCAACCATATGCAGCCTACAAGAGACTTAGATCTAAAAACACAAACAGGTTGAAAGTAAAAGAATAGAAAAAGATCTTCAACAGAAGCAGTAACCCAAAGTGAGACTGATACTAATATCAGATAAAGTAGATATTAATTATCAGAGACATTACCCACTGATAAAGGATCAACCCATCAAGAAGATACAGTAATTATAAATATGTATGAAACATCAGAGCTTCAATACCAACAAAGAAAACACTGACAGAATTGGAAAAAAAAAAGTTGTTCTACAATAATAGTTGGAGACCTCAGTAATGTACTTTCAATAATGGACAGAAACACCAGAGAGAAGATCAGTAAGGAAAAACAGGAATTGAACGTTATAAACCAACTAGAACTAACAGACATATATAGCAGAATATAAGTTTTCCTCCCAACACAACACCCAATAACAGCAGAATATGCATTTTCCTCAAGAGCAAACGGAAAACTCCCCAAGACAGACTGTATGTGACACTACAAAACACGTGAGTATAAATTTAAAAGATTAAAATCACATAAACTATCTTTGTAATAATGATAAAAGAAAACTAGAAATCAGTAACAGAAGAAAAACTGGAAAATTCACAAATAAGTAAAAATTAAACAACACTCTTAAACAACCAGTGGTCAAAGAAGAAAACATGACGGAAATTAGAAAATATTTTCAAAGAAGTGAAAGCAAAATATACAAAAACCTATGTGATACAGAGAAAGCAATACTAAGGAAAAATATATAGCCACAAACATTTATATTAAAAATGATCTCAAACCAACAAACTAATTTTATATTACTAGGGACTAGAAGAAGTACGGTAACTAAGCCCAAAGGNAAAATATATAGCCACAAACATTTATATTAAAAATGATCTCAAACCAACAAACTAATTTTATATTACTAGGGACTAGAAGAAGTACGGTAACTAAGCCCAAAGGTTCAGAAGGAAGGAAACAAAAATTACAGCAGAGATAAAGAACAGAAAACCAATAGAGAAAAATCAGTAAAACCAAAAATTAGTTCTATGACAACAACAGAACCGACAAACTTTTAGGCAGATTGATTAAGGAAAAAAGATAAAATCCAAATTGCTGAAATAAATAGAGGCGTTACTACTAGTTTTATAGAAGTAACAAAGATAACAAAAACAGTACTTTATATATAATTAGGGGCTTCTCTGGTAGCTCAGTGGTAAAGAATCCACCTGCCACTGTAGGAGACACGGGTTCAATCCCTGATCCAGAGAGAGCCAACATGCCGGGCAGCAACCAAGCCCATGGGCCACAGCCACTGAGCCTGGGCTCGAAAGCCGGGAGCCACGACTACTGAGCTTGCGTGCCGCAACCACTAAGCCCCGTGCTTCCTGGAGCCCGCGCGCCACAGAGAAGCCACTGCAATGAGAAGCCCGTGCACCGCAGCCCCGCAGTGCAGCTGCCGAGACCCAGCCAAGCGAAACGCAAATAAATAATATATTTTTTAAAAAGAGTATTATGATCAATTACATGTCAAAAAATTAGCGAGATGAAATGGGTAAAACACACAACCTTCCAAGACTGATTCCTCAAAAACAAAAAACCTAAAAAGATTTCTAACTAGTAAGAATTTGAATCAATGATGAAAAACCTCCCAACAAAGTAAATCCCAGGACCGGAGTTCTATTTAACGTTTAAAGAAAAAATTAACAGCAATCCTTCTCACATTCTTTAAAAAAAAAAAAAAAAGAAGAAGAGGAGAGAACACTTCTTACCTCATTCTACGAAGCTGGTTATTATTCTGACAGCAAAGCCAGACAATCTTTTCACGGTTTTAAAAAGCTCCACAAACGATGGAAGGAATCATTACCAACATAATAAAGGCCATACATGAAAACCCCACAGCTAATATACTCAATGGTGAAAGACTTACTTTCTCCTATGATCAGGAACAAAACATCTACCTTCACCAATTCTATTCAACACAGTATTTGAGCAATAATCCAATGAAAATAAATAAAATGCATCTAAATTGGAAAGAAAGCATTAAAACTGTTTGCAGATAATTTATATAGAACATCTAAAGATCCCATAGAAACTGTCATCACTATTTATCAAATTCAAATCAAATCAGTAGCATTGCTATACACTAACAAGCAACAATCGGGAAAAATTCCATTTATCAAAGCATCAAAAAAAAAAAAACCTCTTAGGAATTAACTTGGGCCATGAAGTTGAAGACTTACACACTGAAAACTATAAAAGACCACTGAATGAAATTAACGAAGACATAAATAAATGGAAAGATACCACATACTCATAGATTGGAAGATTTAATGTTGTTGAGATGACAACACTACCCAAAGCTATCTATATACCCAACGCAATCCTCTTCAGAACCATGGTAATACTTTTTTGCAAAAACAAAAAAGCCCCTCTTCAAATTCATGTAGAATCTCAAGAGGCCCTGAAAAATCAAAACAATCTTGAAAATGAAGAACCTCACTGGAGTATTCACACTTAACTGATTTCCATACTTACTACAAAACTACACTAAATCCAAACAGTATAGTCCTAGTACAAAGATGGACTTTTAGATCAGTGCAATAGAACACAGCATCCCAAAATAATCCCTTGACTAGACGGTCAAATGACTTTTGACAAGGATCCTAAGACTGTTCAATGGGGAAAGGATAGTCTTGAAACAATGATGCTGGAAAAACTGGATTTCTACATGCAAAGAATGAAGCTGAAACTTTATCTTACACCATCTACAAAAAACTAGAAATGCAAAGACTCTAAATGTTAAGAGCTAAAACTATAAAACTCTTTCCTTCTTGGAAGAAAACAGACGGAAAAATTTATGACTTGGATATGACACCAAATGCACAGACAATAATAGGAAGAGAATATAGATATTATGATTGGACTTCATCAAAATTAAAAACATTTTCTGCACTAAAGGATACTACCAAGAGAATGAAAAATACAACAAGAGAATGGGAGAAAATATTTGCAAATCATGTATCTGATATAGGGCTAATATCCAGAAAATACAAAGAACTCTTAAAGCGCAACTGAACATCAATTTAAATATTAGCAAAAGGTTTAGATATTTCTCCAAATATATGCAAATGGCCAATAAGCAACTGAAAAGATGCTCAACATCACGAATCATTAGGGAAATGCAAATCAAGACCACAATGAGATATCACGTTACACCCATTAGGATGGCTATTATCAAAAAAATAGAAAATTTTAAGTGTTTCTGAGTAAGCAGAGAAATTGGAACATTTGAGTACTGCTGGTGGTTATGAAAAAAGTGTGCAGCCACTGTGGCAAACAATATGATAGTTCCCCCCAAAAATAAACACATCATTATCATACGATCCAGTAACTCCGCTTTTAGGTACATGTTCATAAGTATTAAAAGCAGGGATTCAAACTGATATTTTACACCAATGTTTATAGCAGCATTATTAAAGATGGCCAAAAAGTAGGAACAGCCCACATGTCCATGACCGAATGAATGGATACTATATAAAATGTAGCATATGCATACAATGGGTTATTATTCAGACTGTAAGAAGAGATATCTTTGAACCTTGAAAATACACTAAATGAAATACATCAGACATGAAGAGACAAACACTGTATGTTTCCAGCGAAATTCACAGAAACACAGTGTTTCTGGGTGATTACTATGGACTGGAGGGAAGGAGAAGGAATGGAGAGAATTGTTTAAAGGGTACAGTTTCAGTTCAGGATGATGAAGAGGTTCTGGGTATGAACAGTGGTAATGGTTAGATGCCACTGAGTTATACACTTGAAAATGGTTAACATAGTAAAATTTATGTTATGTATATTCTGCCATCATAAAAAAAAAAGCCAGAAGAAAAAGTCAATGCTATTTTTAAAAGACAAAATATAAGTGGGAGGAAATTAACAGATGTGTCTGTATCTAGGGTAGCCTACGAACCAAACAAAGTTTTGGCAGACGTCCTGGGAGGGAACGGAGCCAAATCACTTGGGAAGCTCTGGCTAATTTCCTTTTCCAAAGGGTCAGCAGACAGGAAATGTGAAGCCAATGTTAAGATCTCTGTACTCTAAAAGACTGATTATCAAATCAAACTAGTCTGCTCTCAGTGGTTTTCAACAAGCTGCTATTGACATTTTGGTGGCTTCTGCCTATGGAACACTTCTGCCCTGCCTGATACAGGGCACTGACATCCCTGAACTCTGAAGCCCTGACAACAGGCACATTCCTCTACTTTTGACAAGCCAAAAGTAGCCCACTCCTATTACCACCATGACACCAGTTCACTCAGATGAGAACCACAGAATCCAAGTTGAAACACACATGCCTTTGCATGTCTGTCAGGACAGGACAGATTACAAAGCAGCAGCGAACGACTCCACGTCTGAACGACCTAAAGCAAGAAAGCCTTTCTTGTGCACAGGACATCTTGGTCCTGGCCCAGCCAGGTGGGCCACTGCACACCGTCCTCACCCAGGATCCAGGCTGACAGTCTCCACCATCAGGAACATGGGCAGAGGGAGCATGACAAGGGAGGTGATGCGCTGGCTTTAGAGAATGTCACCTGGACCTGATACACAAGACTTCTGCTCACATTTCATTAGCCAGAGCACATCTAAGTCTTGCCTGTTTCAGGGGCCAGGAAAATGCATTTATCGAAAGAACAAGAATATTTGTATAGAGCTCTGATGGCTACCAAACTATGACTGGGAAGCATTCTGTGAAGTAGAAGACGCTGTGTCAGTGTTCATTATTAAAAGTGATTACAGAGTGTAATTGTACCAACCTGTGCTAAAGCACCCCATGAGCAATGAGTCACAGGGGTAGGGTGACGTGGGCAATCGACAGCCAGTGTCAGTGTGGTGTAGCAAATGCAAACAGGGAGGTCAGCCCAGGAGGGCACCCGACCCCGTCACGGCGTGATGACCGAAGAATCCAGGGGCCCTGAGGTCGGCCATGCCCACACAGTCAGCCTGGAGGACATGCAGGAAGTCCACAGGCAGACGCAGGAGTCTGGAGGACACGCAGGCAGGGGACACTATCTCTCGGTAAGCCACTGTCCCTGTGCTCAGTGCAGACAAGCACTGACCAGCCCTGCACACTCCTGCACACCCCGCGGGCCAGCCCTGCACACTTCATAGAGGGAGCCTCTTGACACACTTCTGCCCTGCTGGGGGAAACACGCTAAACAATCCCCGGGATGCCAGCCTGTGCAGGCAGCTGACCACCTGGCGCCTGGCTTTGTGCCACGGTGAATGTGCACACTCCCTTAGAGTGCATCCTCTCTCAGCTCCCAATTACAGCTGCGAAAGAGGATCACTTAATACAATAACGATCACAAGGACAACTAGATGCTCTTTTCAGTGAATTTTTGAAGCCATCAGTGTGGGAAAAGAGAACAAGGCAGTTTTATACTTTTTTTTAAAAGTCAGGTAAGGTGCTCGCTTCGGCAGCACATATACTAAAATTGGAACGATACAGAGAAGATTAGCGTGGCCCCTGTGCAAGGATGACACGCAAATTCGTGAAGTGTTCCATATTTTTGATCCTCTATGATCCACCTCCCAGAATACTGGAAATAAAAGCAAAAATAAACAAATGGGATCTAATTAAAAGCTTCTGCACAACAAAGGAAACTATAAGCAAGGTGAAAAGACAGCCTTCGGAATGGGAGAAAATAATAGCAAATGAAACAACTGACAAACAACTAATCTCAAAAATATACANCGAGCGAGTCGCCAACGCCATCCTTCCCCACGGGACTCCGGCCTCCTCCCAGCACGCGGCCACGGGAGCCTGGCTCTCCAGGGGCCCGGCGCACGGAGAACGCCCGCGGCCGCGCGGCACGCTCGCCCCGCCCGGAGCTCCGGCGGGCCGGGGGAGGGGCACACTCGGCGCCCGGGACAGGGGGAGCGCCCCGTGCCGCTCACTCGCCCCGCCGCGCCCGCCCGCGAGCTTCCGCTCACACAACCCAAAGTTCGCGACCGATGGATTTCGCTTCTCAGGCGGCGCAAGAAGGGCTGCAGCCGGGCGCCGCCCGAGGTGGCTGCCAATCTGGGGGCGCCGGGCTCCCCCCTGCAGCGGAGGGAGGGAGTGGAGCCGTCCGGCCGGGTTTCGCGCGGGAGAAATGAGAGGGGGCAGTCCCGGCGCAGCCTCCAGCTGGCACGCCTGACTGCGGCGCCCGCCAGATCTTTGCACGGTTTATTCCAGGTAGAACCCTGGGGCGCAGAGCCTCTGAAGCAACGAGTGTCTCAGAGCAGGGAAAGCATTTTAGGGCTGCCTCAGAACTTATTTTGTTTCGTAGTTGTAAAAGGGCGGGGTTCCGACGTCTCTCAAAACTTTTGCTTCAGGGCTCTCTCTGCAAAACCGGTAACCCGGGCCCCTGAGGGTCGGGAACTGCAAACCTCCCTGGAACTTCAGACGGCCCGTTCTATACCATTGTACATGTAGGACTTGCAGCCCCTCTAGACAGTTGTACAGGTCAGGAAGACTGACAGATATTGCCTGAGCAATTACTACTGTGTGTCAGGCGCTGGGTATACAAGCTGGGACAAAAAACAGGCCCCTGCTCTGTTGGAGTTTACAGGCAGGGAGCCAGCCACGGACTTGATATACAGGTAGTAATGATGTAATTATAATTTGATTAATAATGAATCCACTCTAGTGATTATTAACCTTTTACTTAATAATAATGGTGATAATTTCAGTAATAGTGATGCAAATAAATGTAAATGTGTTGTTACAATAGATGCCAGAAGTGAAAGGTAAGTGGTTCTATGGTGGTGTAAAATAGGGGGACTTAATTTGGCTAAGGTCAGGGAAGACTAGAGTTGAAGTATGAAGAGTGAAGAATTAAGCTGGTAGATGTTTTGGAAGCCTTGAAACAGGTATTAGGGAAGGTGGTAGATAATTGTCCTGAAGTCATAGCAGGTTTTGCTACAAAGCTTCTCTAAATAGTTGGCTCTACAGATGTTTTGTTTTAATGCTATATTTTTTGACCTTCCTACACTGTTGGTGGGAATGTAAATTGGTGCAGCCACTACAAACAGTGGTATGAAGGTTCCTTTGAAAACTAAAAATAGAATAACTGTATGATCCAGCAGTCCCATTCCTGGACATATATCTGGAGAAAATTCTAATTCAAAAAGACACATGGTCCCCAGTATTCAATGAAGGGGTATTTACAATAGTCAAGACATGTAAGTAACCTTGACATCCTTGACAGATGAATGGATAATGTGGTGTTTATATACAATGGAATAGTACTTGGCCATAAAAAGGACAAAATCATGCCATTTGCAGCAACATGGATGGACCTAGAGATTCTCATACTAAGTGAAGTCAGATGAAGACAAACATCGTGTTATCATTTATATGTGGAATCTTAAAAAATGATACAAATGAACTTATGTACAAAACAAACGGACTCACAAACAGAAAAACTCACAGTCACCAAAGGGGAAAGGGGGGATAGATAAATTAGGAGTTTAACAGATACACACTACTACATATAAAATAGATAACCAACAAGGACCTACTGTATAGCACTGGGAACTGTATCCAATATCTTTTAATACTCTATAATGGAAAAGAATCTGAAAAGATATGTAGACAGATTTATAGATAGATATACCTGAATCACTTTGCCTACACCTGAAACTAACACATCATAAATCAACTATACTTCAATGGAAAAAATACTATATTTTGGGGGGAAAAAACCCACAACTTCCTAGATTTAGAAATACCAAAGTTGTTACTTTGGGATTTATCCTTTTTTACTTGGAATAATCAAGTTTTTATATGCTAGTGCTAAGACTGAATCACATTTGTGATAGCAGAAAATCTATGGACTTGAGGCAGCTACAGGTCTGTTGAGTCCAGTAAGTTTCCAGATGATTCTAATGAACAGATATATTTGAGAACCATTGCTCTAGTCTAGCTTGGCCTTTGCACAGTGAAGTCTTAAGATCAACAGTATCAGTATCACCTGAGCTCTGGCAAAGAAATCCAAATTAGTGGGCCTCACCTCAGACCTACTGTATTGCAAACTCTGGGGGTGGGGCCCAGCAATCTGAGTTACGCTCACATCCAGGTGATTCTGATCCTTACTTAAAGAACCACAACGGTTATAATCTAAATCAACCGCTGGGTGACCTTAGAACTAATCATTGAGCTTCCTTTTTTTTAATCTGTAAAATGGGGATACTGCATATCTGCCCAATTCATGCAACAGTATTTCTACAAAAATGAACACATGTAGTATCAGATGTGATTGTGTTTTGAAAAGGCTAGGGTGGTGGACAGTTGTGAAGAGTATGAATAGTGATAATCCTGCCATTTATTGAATACCACGTACGCATATACAGCATGCATAGGATGGCCTTGGCGCCTAAGAAGGAAGTCTCTATCGAGTTCCTAGAAGGAACTATTGATGCAATATTTCACTCAGTCATTGCTACAAACATCTGATGTACATAATCCTATCTTCATTTTTCAAATGAGAGAACTGAGGCTTTGAGGGCTTAAAAAAACTTGCTCAAGGTGACCTAGCAGACCCAAGTTAGAACTCGGATGTCTTGAACTGCTGAGCGTTCTGTGCCTCTCTTTGCCTTTATTTGGGTAGCCTGGTGCTCTGGAGAGGGTAATGGCAAAAAGAAATTTACATTTTAATTAAGGAAATAGGAATGAGGTTCCTTACATACTATCATCCCAATCTACTGATTTACTGTGCCTGTGACTCTGGTTTATTCTCTCCATTTGTTTCTGAAAGTATTTTTTCATTGAAAAGTCACTTTTAGCTAGTTTTAGCAAAAATAATCAATGAGCAATCGATAATAAGAATTGGAGTTTTATTTGAGTCAAACTGAAGACTACAGCCTGGAAGCTCGTTTCCCAGATTACTCTGAGAAATTGCTATGGAGAAGCAGGGACTTTTTAGTCAGTTTTAAATTTTGTCGGAACAGAGAACAAACTTTAAGTCAGTCAGGAATACACCTCTTCAAGGTTTCGATAAACCAGACCAGCACGTACACATATACAGCATGCATAGGATGGCCTTGGCGCCTAAGAAGGAAGTCTCTATCGAGTGAGTGCTAGCACTGGCATTCCAGGGTGAAGGGCATTTAATCCTTATTTTTAACATGGGCATTCTTTACTTCCAGTCAAGGTGTCCCTTTCTTTGACAAGTTAAACAGTTACAATCTAGGTTTGAGAGGCCACAAACAGGCTATTTTAGTTAGCATAAAATTCAAGCTAACTCATTTATTAGCCAGAATGACTTCCCCATACCTCAATAAATAAATTTCTTTCATCACAAATACTCCTGCACTCTTTTTCAAGAGTCTTCTTCCCCTCACCCCACCCCACCCACTTGTCTCTCTTTTCCAAAGTCCACACATGTCAGGACCTTAATGTGGCTAAATTGTCCCATGTGGTAACGCTCAGCTGATAATCTGATCACCTTGTCTTTCATGGCTTTTGACAGTGACCTACTTATCACATCTGGATTCTTCTACAGCTGTTGAGTCCAAATGAGTTCCTGACCTTGCTAACTAGAGCCCAGCCCTGGAAAATTTCTGACAGCATAAAATTCAAGGTCTCATCGTAAGACTTAAATAATGAACACAATAACCACAAATTCCCAGTAGGGTTCAGGAGACAGAATACAACACGACCTTTCTGACAGTTACTTCCAAAGTAAATCCCAACTGTCTATGAAATGGACAAGAGGCCAGCTACCCGGAAAGCAGGTTGAATACGGCTTGTTGCAGAATGTCATTTTGCAGGCATAGCCTTACCACACTTCTCTACTGAACAGAAGATGCACTGTTTGAATCAGACTCTGACCAAAGAAGCTAAAATGTTATATTTTGAGGCAAGTTTTTGTTTGTTTCTTAAGAAAAGCAACATACCACCCGCGTTGTCTCTTTTCTACAATTGCTCCCTCTCCATCTTTCCTCTCCACTTTCTTGCTAAACTCTCCAAATCGTCAGGCACTTTGTCTACCAGAGCTTACAGTTCTCCACAGAGCTCAAGAAAGGCTGAGAGGGTTTCTTATGTAAAGAGAAATCATTTTTGCAATTCCTTAGCAATGTTCAAAGATGTGATGGCCAGAAGCTATTATGCTTGATTCTTGAAATACACTTACCCCATTGTTGAAGAAAAGTGAAGCAATCAAACAGAAACCAAGACAACAATAATAAGCTGTGGAGGTCTACTTTCTCAGAAACTGCTCATGTTCTATAGCCTGGAATATACTCATGGCCTAAAAACCATGTTCTAAGAAAAGGTAAAAAATTGTCTATATTACAGCCAAAATGGGAATTCAGCCACAAGGTAGAAACTGAAGAGGAAGGCAATCCAAGCAGACCATTTACTTGGCATCATAAATTTGTCTTTTGCTTTCTACTACTCCCATTAAAGGGGAAAAAGGGAATCTGCTGTATGACCCAGGGCTCAAACCGGAATTGATAAAACAACCTAGAGGGGTAGAATGATGATGGAGGTGGGAGGGATGTTCAAGTGGGAGGGAACATGGGTAAACTTATGGCTGATTGATGTTGATAGAAACCAATGCAGTACTGTATAGCAATTATCCTTCATTTAAAAAATCATCCAAAAAAGGGGGGGTGCAAAATCAAAAAAAGGGGGGGTGCAAACTAAACTACTGAAATACAATAGGCGAAATGTCACAGGCTAAAATCAGCAATTTTGAAGTTTAACTTCTGAGTAAAAATGTAAATGCTTGAAAGTGTTTAAGTGTCTTTAACCCTCATCAGATCTTTTAACTAAAACCATGGAATTGAGCCAAGTCCTTTGTGCTAATAGCCCCTACTCCAGCATCTTGATTGCCCAACATGGCTGCTGAGCAACCCCATTCCAGATCTCGGCAGGCATCTGGTCACTGGAGATCTCTAACAACAACTCCCTCTCCCACTTAAAGCTTCAAATAAACACTGAAGTTATTTTAAGTTCACAACAGACCATCCCAAATATGTCACTTAGGCATATTGGTTATTTTGAATTAAAGTTATTTGAGAAAAAGCCAGTCCAAGAAGAACACATTGACTCTTCTTTGTTCCCCTGAGAGCAGAAAACAAAACTCCCACGGGAAGGAGTCCTCCCCGCTCAAAGGAGGGAAGGCATCTTACACAGAGATAGGGAAAGGGCAGAGGAAGCTGTGTAAACAAACTCTTGTTACTTCTTCATTAGTCTGCTACTATAAGCCCAAACCCTTTTGTCAAATCTTCATAACTGATTCTTCCCATAAAAAGGTATATAATAGCCTGCTTCAGTCACTTCTGATGTGCCATACCCATGAGACCTACATACATAAAAAATTAAGTTTGGGTTTTTGTTGTCCT
This sequence comes from Neotragus pygmaeus, assembly GCA_006410875.1. NCBI lineage: Eukaryota > Metazoa > Chordata > Mammalia > Artiodactyla > Bovidae > Neotragus > Neotragus pygmaeus. The sequence goes on along the minus strand of SJYV01018792.1, from coordinate 1,169,872 downwards.
ATTAATCTGTCTTGTGTCAACTTAATTATTATACCAGCCAAAAGAACCAAAAGCAACAGAAGGGAAATTTCCCTTCCCTACAACATGCAGTTGTAAGAAATAATTCAGAGAGATTCTATGTACGTTACGCCCAATTTCTCCAACAGTAACATTTTGAGAAACTATAGTACACCGTCCCATCCTGGATACAGTTCACTAATCCAATTCTGATTTCCCCAGCTTGACCTGCGCCTGTGTGTGTGTGTTTGTTTAGACCTATACAGTTTTATCACATGTACAGATTTGTGCATCCACCACCACCACAGTCAAAATACTTCTAACACCACAAAGATCCGTCATGTGGCCCTTTTATAACCAGATCCTCCTCACGCTCATCTATCCCCAACCCATACCGTGACTTCCTTCCCCTGATAACCACTATTCTCCATTTCTAAAATTTTATAATTTCAAAAATGTTACATAACCTTTTGCAGAACAGTATGTCAGCTTTTGCAATTAGCTTGTCAAATTCAGCACAATTCTCGGCGGATTAATCCAGATTGCAGTGGTAGCTATCAAACAGTCTGCTCCTTTTTATCTCTTAGTAGGCCATGGTATGTATATACCACGGGTTTTAACATTCCCCTGTGGAAAGACATCTGGGCTGATTTTAGTTTAGAGGTATTACAGATAAGGCTGCTATGAACATTTATGTGAACGCAGTTTACCTTTCTCTGAAATAAATGCCAAAGAGTACTCTCACTGGGTTCTGCGGTACTAGTTTTATATGAAACTGACCGACTTTTCCAGACCAGCTGTACCACTTCACATTCATGCCAGCACTGGGAGAACGATCCAATTTCCTCTCCAGGATCCAATACCCTGTTCCAAATGCATCTTCTACATTTGGTGTTGTCACTTAAAAAAAAAAATTCTGAGAGGTGTATAGTGACGTCTCAGTGTGGTTTTAATTTGCATTTCCTTGATGGCTGATAATTGAACGTGTTTTATGTACTTGTCATTTTTATATCCTCTTTGATAAAGTGTCACTTTGTGTCTTTTGCCCATGCTCTAGACTGTTGTTTTTGTGTGTGTGTTTTTTTGTTTTACTGTTCACTTGTGAGATACATTATGTTTTAGATACTAGTCTTTTATCAGATATGTGGTGTGCAGATATTTTCTGCCAGTCTTTATCTTTCCCTTCTCTTCACATATGATTTCACAGAGCAAAAGTTTGTTTTGATCAGATTTATCACATTTTTTTCTAAAAATTCATAATTCTGCATTTTACATGTCAGTCTGCAATCCATTTTGCATTCATTTTTGTATAAGGTGTGGGATTTAGGTCAAGGTTCATTTTTATCCTCCTATAATACTCAATAGCTTAAGCACAATTTGATGAAAAGGTTGTCCCTCTTCCACTGAATAGCTTTTGCATCTTTGTCAAAAGTCAGCTGAGCATGCATGTGTCAGTCTATTTCTGGTTCTTTATTCTGTTCCACTGAGATCTCTCTACCAGGATCACACTATATACTCAAGCATATAGTAAAGGCCTTAGTATCAAGAGTGATTCCTCCCATTGTATCTTTGTCAAGATTGTTGTCACTATTCTAAGGTCTGTGCCTTTCCATATAAATTTTAAAATAAGCTCACCTGTATCAACATAAAATGTTGCTAGATTTTGATGGGAAAGGCACTAAGCCTGTAGACTCATTAGGGGAGAGTTCCTATGGTAAGCAGGCAGGCTGGCTCAAGAGGTAAGGATGAGGAAATGCGAAGATGCAGAAATAAAGACTAACTGTCGAGCAGGGGAAATGGCCACAATTTAGACCATGAACCAGTCGCCCAGCAGGGTCGCTCAACTCCCAGTTCCCAAAAGACAATGGATAAAGATCAAATACACACTCAAGTTTTTACAGGAAGCAGACCTCTACTAATGAAAACTGCTGACCACATGCACGGAGACTGGTGATGCTTGAGACTTCACCTTGATGCCAGCCAATCTGAGGATTATGCATGAGGTAATCACGTACCCTGCAGCCCCCTCCTTTACACTGCCTTTAAAATCTCCCTCTCCCGGTGGGCAACTTGGAGATGGTCTTGGACATTAGTCCACCATCTCCCCAGGTTGCTGGCCTCCTGAATACAGCAACTTTTCCTTTTCCACCAACACTTGTCTCTCGAGCAGTGAGCAGCTGACCTTGGCTTTCGTACCAGCCTCATCCAATTATAGTATCTTCAATATGTTGGCTCTTCTTGTCCATGATCAAGTTTCATCTCTCCATTTACTTGTCTTCTTTTGATTTCTTCCATCAGCATTCTGTAATTTTCAGCATATAGATCCTGTACATATTAAGTGTACACCTAAGTATTTTCTATGTAGCAACTATAAATAGTATTTATAAGTGGTTTTTAATTTCAGCTTCCATATGTTCACTGCTACCAATAGAAATGCAATTGATTTTTTTATGTTGCTCTTGTTATTTCTGTCGTTTAAAACCCAGGCTATAGTATTCCGCAGTGGCAGCCTGAGCTGACTAACACTGGATATGTGCCAGGGACACTCTGGCAGGGACAGGCGTCTACTACACATGGCCAGCCCACACTACCATGAAAAATCAATGGTGGTATATCTTGTTATAAGGACCAAAAAAAGAAATCAAAAGAAGTGTGATTCACTTTTTATATGCTCAAGATCGCACTATCAACAGTTGGAGTGATTTCTAGCCAGGATTTCCATAACACGCCAACAACAAGAAAGTGAGACACTCTTCCTTGGGCCCAGTAGGAAGGAGGTTTACCTAGACTGTCAGGCCCGGAGATACCCAGGGTGTTAGTTTTCATGTGAGTATGCCTAAGAATCACCTGAGACACTTATTCAAAAGGCAGACGTCAGCCCTGCCCTTTAAGATTTAGATTCAGTAGGTCTGGCATTAGGCTGACCGACCACCCCAGATTTGTCCAGGAATATAAAGAAGGCTGAGCGCTGAAGAATTGATGCTTTTGAACTGTGGTGTTGGGGAAGACTCTTGAGAGTCCCTTGGACTGCAAGGAGATCCAACCAGTCCATTCTGAAGGGGATCAGCCCTGGGATTTCTTTGGAAGGAATGATGCTAAAGCTGAAACTTCAGTACTTTGGCCACCTCATGGGAAGAGTTGACTCATTGGAAAAGACTCTGATGCTGGGAGGGATTAGGGGCAGGAGGAGAAGGGGACGACAGAGGATGAGATGGCTGGATGGCATCACTGACTTGATGGACGCGAGTCTGAGTGAACTCCTGGNTGGAGAATCCCAGGGACGTGGGAGCCTGGTGGGCTGCCGTCTATGAGGTCGCACAGAGTCGGACATGACTGACGTGACTTAGCAGCAGCAGCAGGAGCATCATTACCTCAAAGCCTCTTGCACTACTGATGGAAATGTAAATCTATACAGCCACTTCAGAGAAGAGTATGGAGAATCCTAAAAAACTAAAAACAGAACTAGCATATGACTCAGCACTATATTGTGCATATATCACTGCTGCGCATATACCCAGCATATGAGAAAACCGTAATTCAAAAAGATACACCCATCGCAACGTATACTGCAGTAATATTTTCAATAGCCAGGACAGGGAAGCAACCTAAAATGTCTATGGACAGATGAATGGATAAAGAATTGGTACCCATACACAATGGAGTATTATTCAGCCATAAAAAGGAATGAAACTGGGGCATTTACAGTGATGTGGATGAATCTAGAGACTGTCATACAGAGTGAAGCAAGTCAGAAAGAGAAAAACAAATGTAATATATTAACGTGTATATACGCAATCTAGAATAATGGCACAGATGAACCGATCTGCAGGGCAGGAATAGAGACACTTAGAGAAGGGACTTGTGGGCTCTGGGAGAGGAGAGGAGAGGGTGGGATGAATCGGGAGGGTACCAGTGACATACACGCTGCCCTGTGTAAACAGCTAGTGGGAAGCTGCTGTAGAGCACAGGGAACTCAGCTCGGGGCTCTGTGATGGCTTAGAGGGACAGGATGGGGGTCAGGAGAGGCTCAGGAGGGAGGAGATGCATGTGTATGAAGAGCTGATTCACTTTGCTGTACAGAGAAATCAGCAACACTGGAAAGCAATTATACTCTAATTTATAAAACTGTTTAACAACAAATCCAACCCTGCTGCCCAAAAAGCATAACCAATACACACAAGCCCCTAACTAATACACACTAGGGCCCCTATGACTTTTTAAATTAAAGTTGTAATCTTTTTAATGTTAATATTTATTGAAGTATAGCTGCTTTACGATGTTGGGCTAGTTTCTATTGTACAGCGAAGTGAATCACCTCTACGTATACTACGGCCCCTCTTTTTTGGATTTCCATCCCATTTGGGGGGGCCCCTATGACTTTGGACATAATGGCCCTTTTGCCTTTTGAGGGGCCTTTCTCCAAATATTAAGAATTCTATTTGTGACTACATTACTATAAACACGAATATAATCCAGACTACATGATTATTATATTCATTTTACTTTCTGATTTTAAAACATTTGTGTAGGCCCTGAAGTATCACAAGCCTGGGCACTGTACCTTCTGTATCAAATGGTGTCAGTCCTGTTCAAGGGAACTGCCCAGGAGGGGAATGGTTGCTGAAGAAAACCAAACACCAGAAGACAAGCTACGGGCCCAGCCCATCCTCAACTTCAAGTTCAGTTCAGTCGCTCAGTCATGTCCGACTCTTTGCGACCCCATGAACCGCAGCACACCAGGCCCCCCTGTCCATCACCAATTTCCAGAGTTCACCCAAACCCATGTCCATTGAGTCGGTGATGCCATCCAACCATCTCATCCTCTGTCGTCCCCTTCTCCTCCTGCCTTCAGTCTTTCCCAGCATCAGGGTCTTTTCCAATGAGTCAGCTCTTCGCATCAGGTGGCCAAAGTATTGGAGTTTCAGCCTCAGCATCAGTCCTTCCAATGAATATTCAGGACTGATTTCCTTTAGGATGGACTGGTTGGATCTCCTTGCAGTCCAAGGGACTTTCAAGAGTCTTCTCCAACACCACAGTTCAAAAGCATCACTTTTTCAGTGCTCGGCTTTCTTTATAGTCCAATTCTCACATCCATACATGACCACTGGAAAAACCATAGCCTTCACTAGACAGGCCTTTGTTGACAAAGTAATGTCTCTGCTTTTGAAGTCTAGGTTGGTCATAACTTTCCTTCCAAGGAGTAAGCATCTTTTAATTTCATGGCTGCAATTACCATCTGCAGTGATTTTGGAGCCCAGAAAAATAAAAGTCAGCCACTGTTTCCCCATCTATTTGCCATGAAGTGATGGGACCAGATGCCATGATCTTAGTTGATCAAGTAAGGAGGCCAATACCTGGTGGAACTATTCAGATTTGGGCAAAATCCTATCCCATGTGTGTAGATCACATTAGGTTCTACATCTCAGGAAATAAGGAAGAAGACCCACTGACTGAATGGGGCACAAGCCGCTCTAAGTTACTCTGAAAAGGCAATGACAGGAGCTATGCGGTGGAGTCCAAACCACACAGGACCCCATGAAATTTGACAGGTCGACTATGATCACTCAGGCTAAGAGTGGGCTGTGTGACCCTGGGTTCTGGACCCAGTGTCTTTCTGAAACTGTCTGATACTCACTCTTTGAATTAAATCTGGAGGCACTAAGGTGCTTTAATTCACAAACACAGGTGCCAGCTGGCTAGAGTCTGAATCCTATCTTTGGTACTTTCTGGCTGTGTTACTTTTGCAAAGCTTTTTAACCTCTCTGTGTCTCAATTTTATGACCTGTATAACGAGAACAATGAAAAAACCTACCTCATAGGGTAGTTTCCTAGGATTATGTGATTTAACATATATAAAGAACAACAGTACCTGGCATAGAATGAATAAGCCATCAATATTATTATTATTGTCACTATTGTTATTGTTATTATTGAACGTCACTTGAGCTCACTTTAACTACCATGGCATTTTATCACTCTTCTCTCAGAGTCTGTAGTTATGTCTTAGGCATGTCAGAGCAATCTTCCCATAAAGCAGCTGCCCAGAAGTGTCCTTCATTAAGAGAAGGCAGTAGTCAGGGACGTGCCAAATGGGAGGCCCAGGTGGAGAGAACCAGGTTCTTAAATAAGACCAGCAGAGCACCAAGATAACTCTACTGCCCTCTGATGAACAATCTCCTCTGCGGCTCCATGGGCTCTACTTCTGAGATCCTCCCCAAATAGTGACAAGGCACAGCTTGGTTTACCAAAAGTATAAGACAATGGTTACTGGTAAACTGCAATTCTGTGGCCTAACTTCAAATAAGTAAATGGGAAGAACAAAAAACCATCAGTCTGTTATGTCAAAGTTTGGCAGACCATGACTGCCGAATATCTGGCATATGTTCAGACCAGTTCCTGGATAACTGCCAAAGTCCAATAAGGCCAAGTACCATGGACAGCTGGATTGTGTAAGACAGTCCAGGTTTGGGCTCAACAGTTGCTGAAAAAAAACTGGACCTACCAAGGTCAAGTTTGAGTGGTACATACTAAAAAGAGCTTTATTAAATAACCTATAGAACATCAGGGGGCTCCCAGGTGGCGCAAGTGGTAAACAATCTGCCTGCCAATGCAGAAAACGTAAGAGACACGGGTTCGATTCTTGAGTTGGGAAGGTCCCCTGGAGGAGGGCATGGCAACGCACTCCTATATTCTTGCCTGGAGAATCTCATGGACAGAGGAGCCTGGAGGGCTACAGTCCATGGGGCCACAAAGAGTCGGACAAGACTGAAGCAACTTACCACACATGCATGGAACAAGTGGGCTCGCAGGGTGTAAGAGTATGGTAGGCTGCAGTGGGTCTTACTGAGGTGGGCCTCTGTGTATACCAAAATGTTGTTGCAGAATGGAGACAAAGTGAATTCAACCAGGTACAATCTTGAGTGCACACACGCTACCTGCTGTGGACAGAGGGACCACACAGGGCAAGAGGGGCCTGCTGTACACTGAAAGAAGCCAACACCATTTGTATTTGGATTCTGTGTTCCTTGCCCCAGAGACTTTGGCAGCTAGCACCATATCAAGGCAAAAATTTCACCAATTAGGACATTAAGCCTGAAGCTCCTCTGTCCAGGGTATACATTCTACCAGTCAACCACATAAAATATGGCTCAAAAGAATGGCAACTCATGATATCACACAGGCTACCTTCAAAGTCAAAAGTGCTGTTAGAAAGTTGGAATGGGTGATGAGACTGTTCCACCTGATGAAATAATTACAAATATATGACATCTATCACGGAGAAGAAGAAAATTCTATCACTGAGAGATACAAAACAAGATCTGAATAAAGGACCAAATATATTGTGTTGTTGCATAGAAATACCCTTCTCTATAATGTAATATATAAAATTAATCATTATTAGAAGGTTAAGAGAATTTTTGAACAAAAAAAGAGGCATCAAGAATAGTAAAGACAAAGTGCAGCCAATACAAGAAACAGTATGGTAGTCCCTTAAAAAAACTAAAAATAAGAGTTGCCATGTAATCCAACAATCCCATTCCTGGGCAGATATCTGGGAAAAGAAACGATAATTCAAAACCTACGCACCCTTATGTTCACAGAAGCACTATTCACAATAGTCAAAACAAAGAAACAACCCAAATGCCCATTGACAAACAGTTGGCTTAAGAAGATGTGGAGATATATACATAGAAGATAAATACACACACACACACACAATGGAATATTACTCAGCCACAAATACAGAATGAAGTAATGCCATTTATAGCAACATGGGTGGACCTAGAGATTATCACACCAAGTGAGGCAAGTCAGACAGACAAATACCATATGAGGTCACAAATATGTGGGATCCAAAAAAATAATACAAGTCAATCTATATACAAAACAAAAATGGACTCACAGATAGAGAAAACAAACTTACGGTCTCCAAATGTGAAAGGGAGTGGGGGAGCAATAAATTAGGGGTTTGGGATTAATAAATATAAATTACTATACATAACATAGAGAAATAATACAAATTTTATTGTATAACATAGGGAACTATATTTAATAGTTTCCAATAACCTATAATGGAGATAATCTGAAAAAAATATATATCACTGAATCATGTTGCTGTACACCTGAAAATAACACAATACTGTAAATCAATACCTCACTTTTAAAAAAAGAATAGTAAAGATAATTTTGTAAAAGAAGAAAGTAGGGGATACACCTTAGCAAATATCAAAACATATTGTGAACTTACAATAATCACAGTGGTATTAGCCCAGAAAAATCAAATTGAAGAGGAGATCCATGTACTTAGAGGACTTCAGTGTATGACAAAATCAATACTTAAAAATAATGTGGAAAGACTCTCTGTAAACATTATTGGGATAATTGGTGAATCTTTAGAAGAAAATTTTTATATTTATATTAAACTGATAAGTTTAACTGCATCGAAAGTTTTTAAAGCTAGGTAACCATCATAGAAACCTAGAAGATCAGCAATCGTTCAGTTAAAGATGCAACATTTTGATCTTTTTCAATTTTTTTTTTAATCTCTCCTCCTTCTCAAGTTTCTACTAAAATACGTGAGGAACCACCATCAAATCTCATAAACTCACACGGGCACAGAGACTAGAACAGGAGATCAATGGATGAGAGATTTCTATCCCCTTTGGGAAGGTGCACAGCAAATGGAGGATGGGTAATTGATTTTAGAGAAGCAGAGGAATTTGACACCAAGATCCACAGACCAGGGAAGAAAAGGTATCCAACTTGCCTCAACAAACTGGGGAGGTTTATAATTTGGAGGGGCCAGTGTGGCCGAGGGCCAGGTAGGGTGTGACTCCAAAAACATGGAGACTGGTTCAGAGAATGCATGCAGTGTGGCTGGGTGGACCCCCACTTCTTTCCTTCCTCCTTGCACAACCTGGAATCCAACCTGCAGGTAAAAAATCAGCAGTTTCTTCAGAGAGACTGTGAACCCCAAGGAAAACGCCACATACTGACACCTTAGGGTCCCCAAGCAAATGTTCCCTGCTCTGCTCTGTTGTCCGAAAGTGAAGCCCACTGGCTGCCAAGTCAGGTCCCTGCTACCAGAGCTTCCAGTCAGCACTGTTTGAGCTCCTCTTGGATGTAAACCATAAAACAAGAAATGCCAGATATTTCAGGAAATGCATCAACATAAAAGACTCGAGAGTCCCTTGGACTGCAAGGAGATCCAACCAGTCCATTCTGAAGGAGATCAGCCCTGGGATTTCTTTGGAAGGAATGATACTAAGGCTGAAACGCCAGTACTTTGGCCACCTCAT
>SJYV01018792.1:1120638-1160565 GCA_006410875.1 Neotragus pygmaeus | reverse complement strand
GAGACTAGAACAGGAGATCAATGGATGAGAGATTTCTATCCCCTTTGGGAAGGTGCACAGCAAATGGAGGATGGGTAATTGATTTTAGAGAAGCAGAGGAATTTGACACCAAGATCCACAGACCAGGGAAGAAAAGGTATCCAACTTGCCTCAACAAACTGGGGAGGTTTATAATTTGGAGGGGCCAGTGTGGCCGAGGGCCAGGTAGGGTGTGACTCCAAAAACATGGAGACTGGTTCAGAGAATGCATGCAGTGTGGCTGGGTGGACCCCCACTTCTTTCCTTCCTCCTTGCACAACCTGGAATCCAACCTGCAGGTAAAAAATCAGCAGTTTCTTCAGAGAGACTGTGAACCCCAAGGAAAACGCCACATACTGACACCTTAGGGTCCCCAAGCAAATGTTCCCTGCTCTGCTCTGTTGTCCGAAAGTGAAGCCCACTGGCTGCCAAGTCAGGTCCCTGCTACCAGAGCTTCCAGTCAGCACTGTTTGAGCTCCTCTTGGATGTAAACCATAAAACAAGAAATGCCAGATATTTCAGGAAATGCATCAACATAAAAGACTCGAGAGTCCCTTGGACTGCAAGGAGATCCAACCAGTCCATTCTGAAGGAGATCAGCCCTGGGATTTCTTTGGAAGGAATGATACTAAGGCTGAAACGCCAGTACTTTGGCCACCTCATGCGAAGAATTGACTCACTGGAAAAGGCTCTTTTGCTGGGAGGGATTGGGGGCAGGAGGAGAAGGGGACAACAGAGGATGAGATGGCGGGATGGCATCACCAACTCGATGGACATGAGTCTGAGTGAACTTCGAGAGATGGTGATGAACAGGGAGGCCTGGCGTGCTGCGATTCATGGGGTCGCAAAGAGTCGGACACAACTGAGCAACTGAACTAAACTGAAAAGAAATTCAAATAAGCCAACAGGGAAAATCAACCTGCCCAAAAAAAAGATAAATCATACTCTAGAGAAATTATTTTTAAATCTTTTTTTTTGTATCCTTAAAGAGATACTAGAAGATGTTATACTGATATACAAGAACAGGACACCCCACAGGACACCGAGAGTGAGAGATCAAGAAATACAGTGTTTATCGAGACTGAAAGGATTCATTGAGTAGCTAACGTAAGAAGTGCTGAGATAGCCTCGTCTTCACGAAATTCCAAACATCATGAAATTTCAGAACACCAGGTATAAAAAGACCCTCAAAGTTTATAGAAAGAACAGAATACAGAACAACATCAAACTTCTCTGGTAGTCTGGATCTAGAAGAAGATGGAGAATCATTTCCAAAACACAGAGAGAACACGGTTTTAAGCTACAGTTAAACACCCAGCAAAAGTAGCAATTCTGTGCAAGCACAAAATAATATCATTATTTTATTATTAGTATACATTATCATACAAGCAAAGCACATTTCTCAGATACTAGAGGATGAACTCTGAAACCAGAGAGAAAAATTAGAGAGGGATGGAGGGAAATAGATCCAAGAAGGAGAGGCAAGTGCTGATCAATAACTGTACAGCAGGCTAATAAATTAAAAATACGATCATCAGAGTAAAACATTCAATGAAAGGCTTTGAAGATAAGATCCAGAAAATTTCCCTAAGAATAAAGAAAAAAGAAAAAGAGATGGAAAGTATCAGAGAGAAGCTAAGAGACACACAGAATTAATGCAAGAGTTCTAACATTTGATGAAGGTGAGCTACAGCATAAAATATTAATGAGACAGAGGGAGAGGGAGAGATTGGACCAGAGCAGAGAAAGCTAAAGGAAAAGGGCACCAGGGAAAAGAGGAAATTGAAAAAAAAACAGATCAGACAGAGCATTTGGGGAAAATAGAGACTACACATCATACAGGGAAGAGGCAATTTGAATTTCAGTAAGAAACAAAGCTGTCCTGTAAAGAAATTATAATTACTGCACATGTCTTGGCTCTGCAATATATGATATTTGTGGAATTATGACATAAATACTGGCTATTTGTCTAAAGGTAGTGATAAAAGTACACTGATAAGGGAAAAGAAAAATAGTAAACCTAAAGAGGAGTACATTTTTATTTCTCAAGGTAGAAACCATAAGATAATATCTAAAATTGAATAAAGCAAGAAGTAGTACTTCAAGTATATTATTTAGGAATATGAAAATTCCTAATACAATCACAGTTGGAAAAAAATAAAAATATAATAACTCTGAGGATCAGGAAGAAAGGAAAACTAACAAAAGGAGCTTCTTGCTTTTAGCACAAGTTTTTAAAAATATTGCCAGGGCAAATCTAAGTTGTGTGGCACTTGAAGTTCATATAATATGATGAGAGTAGCCCCTTAAAACAAAAAAGTAAAATTTATAAATAAAAGTTAGTTACAAAGTGAATACATGCTTAAAATTTCAAAAAACACAAAAATTACAAATTTTAGAAGAAATGAAAATACTGAAGACATCATAAAATATACAAAAAAATCATATTTTCATTAAACATTGCTGGATATAGCTCTTTAATAAACTTCCTGATATTTTGGGGGTACTTCTTCATTTGAATATGAAGCTAATATAATGACACTTCCTGTAGAGGGAGCAAAAGATAGTCTTTCTTCAGCACTGGTGATTGAAATTGCTCTTTATTATTGACAGTTTAGAAAATTTTCTTCAAGTTTCATGACTTGAAATTAATAATGTCATTTAAATTACTAGAACCTATGGTAAGTTTGAGAAAAACTCTATTCACTCTCTTTCATACATGAGCAGTAAAGTGCCAAGGCATTTAAAATTTTCTTGTGCAGTAACTAATCTTCAGTTCAGTTCAGTTCAGTCACTCAGTCGTGAATACTTGAAAAAGTCAAAGATAGATAGTCATAAACCAATTTGTCATCAATGCTTTTGATCACATCAATTCTCTTGTTACTACAATTCTTATAGTGGTATGTTATATACTGATGTAGTGGTTTATTATGGTAAATAAGAAATTCCAGGCATGACTGAGAATCTGACCCTCTGTTTATAATTTATAGATCTGATCACCAGAAGGATTTCCCACAGACTAGTTTCTGACTCTGTAAACTTTAAACCTTGTTTCTCCTCTCTTACATGTTTCCATTACTGGGAAAATCTTCAACAGTATATGAACTGAGAACTTCCAGATGCACAAGTGGGATTTAGAAAAGGCAGAAGAACCAGAGATCAAATCGCCAACATCTATTGGACCATAGAAAAAGCTATAGAATTTCAGAAAAACATATATTTCTGCTTCACTGATTATGCTAAAGCCTCTAACAGTGTAGATCACAACAAACTGTGGAAAATTCTTAATGAGATAGGAATACCAGACCACCTTACCTGCCTCCTAAGAAACCTGTATTCAGGTCAAGAAGCAACTGTTAGAACTGGAGATGGAACAATGAACTGGTTCAAAATTGGGAAAGGAGTACGACAAGGAGTATTGTCACCCTGCTTATTTAACTTATATGCAGAGTATATCATGCGAAATGCTGGATAAAGCACAAGCTGGAATCAAGACTGTGGGGAGAAATATCAACAACCTCAGATATGCAGATGACATCACCCTTATGACAGAAAGCAAAGCGAAATTAAAGAGCCTCTTGATGAAGGTGAAAGAGGAGAATTAAAAACCTGGCTTAAAACTCAACATTCAAAAAACTAAGATCATGATATCCAGTCCCATCACTTCATGGCAAATAGATGGGGAAACAATGGAGACAGTGACAGACTTTATTGGGCTTCAAAATCACTGTGGATGGTGACTGCAGCCATGAAATTAAAAGATGCGCGTTCCCTGGCAAAAAAGCAATGACAAACCTAGACAGTAGAGTGAAAAGCAGAGACATTACTTTGCCTACAAAGTCTGTGTAGTCAAAGCTGTGGTTTTTCCAGTAGTCATGTATGGATGTGAGAGTTGGACAAAAAAAAAAAGGCTGAGTACCAAAGAACTGGTGCCTTCAAACTGTGGTGCTGGAGAAGACTCTTGAGAGTCCCTTGGACAGCAAGATCATACCAGTCAATCCTAAAGGAAATCAACCCTGAATATTCATTGGAAGGACTGATGCTGAAGCTCCAATACTGTGGCCACCAGATGTGAAGAGCATCATGAAACATGTTACCTAACAGAGAATATTGGATCATACATAACAACATTGGAAAAGACCCTGATGCTGGGAAAGACTGAAGGTAGGAGGAGAAGGGGGTGACAGAGGATGAGATGGTTGGATGGCATCACCAACTCAATGGACATGAGTTTCAGCAAACTCTGGGAGATGGTGAAGGACAGGGAAGCCTGGCATGTTGCAGTCCACAGGGTTGCAAAGAGTTGGACACAACTGAGCGACTGAATAACAATATTACAGTACTACCTCTAGCTCAAACCTTCATGTCATGATACTCGGTGAGCTGGCCAACAAAGGTATTCCTAAAAGCAACCCCCATCCCTTGACAGCCAACAATAATGTCATTGTGTGTGAAAGTGACTGCAAATCACATAAATATATCCCACTAAATTAAAAATATCCACTTAGTAAGTTGCCAATAATTCCAGCATCCCCCAACACGAATGAAAATAGAAGAGGCAGTGGTCTCAGCAGATTGTCGTTAACTTATATAGCTTTGGTAAATTTTATGAAACTACGTGACTGTGTGAGGACTCTGCCAGCACATTTCCCAGGACTGTAGAGCCACGCAAGTGAAGGCCCTGAACTTAAGGCTTCATTAATTTCAAGAGAAATCCGCTTCTGCATATGGATTTATTATTTTCTAACTCTTTGCAATATTATCTTGATAAAGACACAGAGTGGGAAGAAAAAAAATAAAACATGTTACATAACAGAGAATATTTAGATCATACAAAACAACTAAAAGATTACTATCCAGAATATATGTTTAAAAGCTCTTGGCCATTAGAAAAAGACAGAGAAGCCAACAGAAAAATGGTAGACGTTATGACATGTGTGTCACAACAAAAAGGGATATAAGAAAAGATACACAAATGAGTAGAAAAGAACGGTTTTAGTAACCAGGGAAATGCTAATTCACAAGAAACAGGAGTCCAGTAGGAGTCATCACATATCATGGGATCTTCTACAATACAAACAATAGGCCTAAGATGGCAAAGGCATAACGTTAAAAATTAAGTCTCAAGAGCAATATGCTTTTAAAAACGTAACTAAAATAAAACAAACTGACCCAGTAAAAATGTTACCACAGTTTTAAATATCTTAAATTCCTAACATGCAAGTGGAAATGTAGGCCTTTGCCGGGATAAGAGAAATGAAGTTTGCTTGGTCGAAGTGGATATGGTAGGATGTACTTCTAATAGAAACAATGGAGAAAAGATGTTTGAAGACAAACGTTGTGACACCAGAGGTAGATAGCTCAGTGTCCTCCTGATTTTCTTTCTTCCAATCTGGATTAAAAGAGAAACCTGCATTTGTTGCTGTTTTCAATTTCCTTTTTTCATAAAGCAGCAGCTTCTCTGGCTCCAAACAGGACCAGATGTCAGGACCTCCTGGCCTGCTGCACTTGGTATTGGTAGTCCTTATTTTTAATCCACTGAAAAATATTTTCAACCCCACCTGAAGAAGGTGAAAACCATGGTATGCTAAGCTACGTTTTTTGCTAGGTTTGCAGTCTTGTCTCTGAAGGTAAAATGCATGTTCCTTTAGGCCTGCGGCTCTTGTCATATCACATTCATTTTCCATCATTTATTTCAAACACTATTATTTCAAGACCCGCCTGTATAATTCAGGCTTTCTTTTTTTATTTATCACGTAGATTCTTAAAACCAGCCAGCTTATTCATGTTTGGGATTCTTTAGTAAACACTTTCTAACTCTTAATTTCAAAATAATTATAGACTAACAAGACATTGCAAAAATAGTAGGCGTACCTTCCCTCAGCTTCCCCCCGTGATAACATCTCACTCAACTATAGTACGTTACCAAAAGCAAAAAATTGATATTGGACCATTCATTAAACATTTTCATCAAGAAAATTACTCAAACTTAGGACCACAGTTTGATATAGCCTCAGAGAAGGTGTAAGGGTACGAGAAAGATGGGGGGCTGTCTGTCTGTGCTTATGTGTGCTGTATATTCCTCAAGTCACTGTTTTCAGTTAGATGCTGTTTTCTGTATCATCTGGTGACACTAGCAAGCAGCACAGTCATTTTCTTATCGCTTCTTTTTTAAGGCACAAACAACAAAGCAAGCTCATTTTTAGGAGACATGGGAATCCACCCGCAGGTGACATTGGCTGGAGGGCTCCCTGGTGCCATCATCAAAGCTTCCTAGGAACTGCACTGTGGTCTAAGACACTCCCGTCCACACATCTGCCCTTCTCTCCTGCACTTGGGGTTCTCCCTGCATCAGGGTCTGATGATTCTCTCAGCCTCTCTTTGCTCCCTCCCCATTTCTTCCCGCAGATGTTCTTCCTAATAAATTTCTTGCATGTACCATCCTGTCTCGGCCTCTCTTTGGGGCATTAGTACTAACATCTTGGCAGTTTAGTCTCCTACTTATCTACCATTTATGAACAAATTCAAAATTGTAGTCACTCCCTATAAGAGAACAGACAGTCCTTTTTCCATCATCCTCAGAATTTTTGTAAACTCAGACTTTATTTCTCCCTAATCCAACCAGTCCATTCTGAAGGAGATCAGCCTGGGATTTCTTTGGAAGGAATGATGCTAAAGCTGAAACTCCAGTACTTTGGCCACCTCATGTGAAGAGTTGACTCATTGGAAAAGACTCTGATGCTGGGAGGGATTGGGGGCAGGAGGAGAAGGGGACGACAAGGATGAGATGGCTGGATGGCATCACGGACTCGATGGACGTGATATTGAGTGAACTCCGGGAGTTAGTGACGGACAAGGAGGCCTGGTGTGCTGCGATTCATGGGGTCGCAAAGAGTTGGACACAGCTGAGTGACCGAACTGAACTGAATTTCCTCTGTCTCATAAATTAACCTGTTATGGGCCATCTCGGTTCAGCCTTAAGCTGACAGGCATGCCTCACTGCCAGATCCTAAAGGAAACTCAACTACATTACAAACAGCATGAGTTTGGGGGTCTTTCTGAATACTCGTGGGTCACAGGGCATGAGGTCAGGTCACAGGGTGGCCGTCTCAGCCATTTCAGTGGTTTCAAGTCCATGGCCTCTTTCCCTGCTTAGGTCTCCTTAGCTCTTGGCAGGTGACCTCCACACACAGACTCTTGGAAAGTCTAGCCTATTCCTATCCTTTCATCCTCATCCTGTCCCAGCCTGACAGCCTTCCCTAAAAAATGCCAAAACCAAACACATGAATTAATAGATAAGTGAATGTTGTACAGGAGCAGCCTGTCTAGAAGAAGGAATGCCAGAAGTATTATAGGAATAATAGGATGCCTGGTTACCATGGCAACGTGCAGCTCTGTCAGTCCCCCACCTCTCCATCCCATCTCCTCTACATCAAGGCATCATGTCACTGGTGGTATCTGCCAGAACTCGGAGAAGTGAGCTAGTATTGCTAGATGCCTCATTTATACATTAATGAGTTTTGATTGTTAGCTACTTTAAACTCCATTTAACAGAGGAGGAAACTGGGGTTTAGAAAGGGGAAGCAAGTTGCCCAAGATCACACAACTCATAAGAGGTAGGGGCATGATTTGAACCCAGGTTTACTGTACCTCAAAACCTTTATTCTTTGTACTGTATCACCACACTCCTTTCAGCATCAAATTTAACAGATGATGGCAAAGAGGAACCTAGAAATAGAAGGGTGAAGAAGAGGATGTGGAGGGCTGTCAGATGTCAGCGCTCATCCGGGCTCCTTTCTGTTCCACCCCAAGCTCATTAGCAGAGTTTCCCTATGAGCCGGCAGCATCTTGTCTTTCTCAGCCAAGGGCACACTCAGGCTCTGGGAGAGCTTGGCTAACATGTGGGAGGGCTGAACTGCTGGGCAGTTCAGATCCTGGGAACAGAATTTTTTTTTTTTTTTTTTTTTTTNATTCATTCATGATTACTCTGTTCCTATGTTTAACACAATTCCCTTAAGAAAAACATAGTTCCTCACATCACCTGTGTGGCCTTATCAAAGACTTGCTTTGGCCAGTGAAATATTAATATAAGCAAATGTGATATATTCCATGTCTAAGCAGGAAACTGAAATTGTGCTTTCACAGTTTGGCTCTACCTCTTTTATTCACATTCATAAGATAATATGATGCTCTAAATAAGATCAACTTCTTTTTTCTGTGTTCTGGAATGAGAAGAAGGTGAGCTGACCTCAGGCAAGACATATCAACTCACTGGACATTCAGTCAACCAGCAGCTTTCAAGAACAAGAGAAAGAAATAAATATATCTTGCTGTAAGTCTTTGAGATAATAGGNAATAAGATCAACTTCTTTTTTCTGTGTTCTGGAAGGAGAAGAAGGTGAGCTGACCTCAGGCAAGACATATCAACTCACTGGACATTCAGTCAACCAGCAGCTTTCAAGAACAAGAGAAAGAAATAAATATATCTTGCTGTAAGTCTTTGAGATAATAGGTTATCTGTTACTGTAGCAAATAATGACTGAAACAATAGATTAAACAGTATATAAAGATAAAAATGATATATTAGTTTTCTATTGTTCAGTGACTAAATCATGTCCAACTTTTTGAGACCCTATGGTCTGTAACACAACAGGCTCCTCTGTCATCTACTGTCTCCCAGAGTTTGTTCAAATTCATGTCCATTCAGTCAACCATCCAGCTGTCTCATCTTCTGTCATCCCCTTCTCCTGCCTTCAATCTTTCCCACCATCAGAGTATTTTCTAGAGTTGGTTCTTTGCATCAAGTAGTCAAAATATTGGAGCTTCAGTTTGAGCATCAGTCCTTCCAATGAAGTTCAGGGTTGACTTCTTTTGGGATTGACTGATTTAATCTCCTTGGAGTCTAAAGGACTTTCAAGAAAATTTTCCACCACCAAAATAAGAAACCATCAATTCTTCAGTACTCAGATTTCTTTATGGTTCAACTTTCACAACCGTACATGAATACTAAAAAAAAAAACCAAAACATAGTTTTGACTATACAAGCTTTTCTTGGAAAAGTGATGTCTCTGCTTCTTAATAGATTGTCTAGGTTTGTCACAGCTTTCCTTCCAAGGAAAAAGCATCTTTTAATTTCATGGCTGCAGTCACTGTCAATAGTGATTTTGGAGCCCAAGAAAATAACATCTTTCACTGCATATAGTTTTTCCCTTTCTATTTTCCATGAAATGATGGGACCAGATGATATGATCTTAGTTTTTTGCATGTTGAGTTTGAAGCAGGCTTTGTCACTCTTCTCTTTCACCTTCATCAAGAGGCTCTTTTGTTCCTCTTCACTTTCTGCCATTAGAGTGGTATCTACATAAATGAGGTAATTGATATTTCTCCTGGGAATCTTGGTTCTAGCTTGTGATTCTTCCATCCAGGAATTTCACATAAAGTACTCTGCATAGAAGTTAAACAAATAGGATGACAATATACAGCCTTGTCATATTCCTTTTCCAATTTTGAATCAGTTAGCTGTTCCATTGTCAGATTCTAAGTGTTGCTTCTGGACCTTCATACAGGTTTCTCAAGGGACAGTTAAGGTGGTCTGGTACTCATATCTCTTTAAGAATTTTCCAGAGTTTGTTGTGATCCACACAGTGTTGGAGAACTCTTGAGAATACCTTGGAGAGCAAGGATATCCAACCAATCAATCATAAAGAAATAAGTCCTGAACTTTGGAAGGACTGATGCTGAAGCTGAAACACTAATACTTTGGCCATCTGATGTGAAGAACTGACTCATTGGAAAGGACCCTGATGCTGGGAAAGATTGAAGACAGGAGAAGAAAAGGACGACAGAGAATGCAATGGTTGGATGTCATCAGTGACTCCATGGACTTGAGTTTGAGCAAGTTCCAGGAGTTGGTGATGGACAGGGAAGGTTGGTGTGCCGTAGTCCATGGGGTGGCAGAAAGTTAGNGCTGGGAAAGATTGAAGACAGGAGAAGAAAAGGACGACAGAGAATGCAATGGTTGGATGTCATCAGTGACTCCATGGACTTGAGTTTGAGCAAGTTCCAGGAGTTGGTGATGGACAGGGAAGGTTGGTGTGCCGTAGTCCATGGGGTTGCATAAAGTTAGACATGACTGAACGACTGACCTGAACACAGTCAAAGACCTTAGCATAGTCAATCGAGCAAAAGTAGGTGTTTTTTTGAATTCTCTTGCCTTCACCATGATCCAACAAATGTTGGCACTTTGATCTCTGATCCTCTTACATTTTCTAAGCCCAGCTTGTACATCTGAAAGTTCTTGGTTCACATATTGCTGAAGCCTAGCTGGACAGATTTTAAGAACAACCTTGCTTTCATGTGGAATGACTGCAATTGTTCAATAATCTGAACAATCTTTGGCATTGCCCTTCCTTGAGATTGGAATGAAGACTGACATTTTCCAGTCCTGTGGCCACTGCTGAATTTTCTAAATCTGCTCGCATGAGTGCAGCACTTTCACAGCATCNGGATGGTGACTGCAGCCATGAAATTAAAAGATGCGCGTTCCCTGGCAAAAAAGCAATGACAAACCTAGACAGTAGAGTGAAAAGCAGAGACATTACTTTGCCTACAAAGTCTGTGTAGTCAAAGCTGTGGTTTTTCCAGTAGTCATGTATGGATGTGAGAGTTGGACAAAAAAAAAAAGGCTGAGTACCAAAGAACTGGTGCCTTCAAACTGTGGTGCTGGAGAAGACTCTTGAGAGTCCCTTGGACAGCAAGATCATACCAGTCAATCCTAAAGGAAATCAACCCTGAATATTCATTGGAAGGACTGATGCTGAAGCTCCAATACTGTGGCCACCAGATGTGAAGAGCATCATGAAACATGTTACCTAACAGAGAATATTGGATCATACATAACAACATTGGAAAAGACCCTGATGCTGGGAAAGACTGAAGGTAGGAGGAGAAGGGGGTGACAGAGGATGAGATGGTTGGATGGCATCACCAACTCAATGGACATGAGTTTCAGCAAACTCTGGGAGATGGTGAAGGACAGGGAAGCCTGGCATGTTGCAGTCCACAGGGTTGCAAAGAGTTGGACACAACTGAGCGACTGAATAACAATATTACAGTACTACCTCTAGCTCAAACCTTCATGTCATGATACTCGGTGAGCTGGCCAACAAAGGTATTCCTAAAAGCAACCCCCATCCCTTGACAGCCAACAATAATGTCATTGTGTGTGAAAGTGACTGCAAATCACATAAATATATCCCACTAAATTAAAAATATCCACTTAGTAAGTTGCCAATAATTCCAGCATCCCCCAACACGAATGAAAATAGAAGAGGCAGTGGTCTCAGCAGATTGTCGTTAACTTATATAGCTTTGGTAAATTTTATGAAACTACGTGACTGTGTGAGGACTCTGCCAGCACATTTCCCAGGACTGTAGAGCCACGCAAGTGAAGGCCCTGAACTTAAGGCTTCATTAATTTCAAGAGAAATCCGCTTCTGCATATGGATTTATTATTTTCTAACTCTTTGCAATATTATCTTGATAAAGACACAGAGTGGGAAGAAAAAAAATAAAACATGTTACATAACAGAGAATATTTAGATCATACAAAACAACTAAAAGATTACTATCCAGAATATATGTTTAAAAGCTCTTGGCCATTAGAAAAAGACAGAGAAGCCAACAGAAAAATGGTAGACGTTATGACATGTGTGTCACAACAAAAAGGGATATAAGAAAAGATACACAAATGAGTAGAAAAGAACGGTTTTAGTAACCAGGGAAATGCTAATTCACAAGAAACAGGAGTCCAGTAGGAGTCATCACATATCATGGGATCTTCTACAATACAAACAATAGGCCTAAGATGGCAAAGGCATAACGTTAAAAATTAAGTCTCAAGAGCAATATGCTTTTAAAAACGTAACTAAAATAAAACAAACTGACCCAGTAAAAATGTTACCACAGTTTTAAATATCTTAAATTCCTAACATGCAAGTGGAAATGTAGGCCTTTGCCGGGATAAGAGAAATGAAGTTTGCTTGGTCGAAGTGGATATGGTAGGATGTACTTCTAATAGAAACAATGGAGAAAAGATGTTTGAAGACAAACGTTGTGACACCAGAGGTAGATAGCTCAGTGTCCTCCTGATTTTCTTTCTTCCAATCTGGATTAAAAGAGAAACCTGCATTTGTTGCTGTTTTCAATTTCCTTTTTTCATAAAGCAGCAGCTTCTCTGGCTCCAAACAGGACCAGATGTCAGGACCTCCTGGCCTGCTGCACTTGGTATTGGTAGTCCTTATTTTTAATCCACTGAAAAATATTTTCAACCCCACCTGAAGAAGGTGAAAACCATGGTATGCTAAGCTACGTTTTTTGCTAGGTTTGCAGTCTTGTCTCTGAAGGTAAAATGCATGTTCCTTTAGGCCTGCGGCTCTTGTCATATCACATTCATTTTCCATCATTTATTTCAAACACTATTATTTCAAGACCCGCCTGTATAATTCAGGCTTTCTTTTTTTATTTATCACGTAGATTCTTAAAACCAGCCAGCTTATTCATGTTTGGGATTCTTTAGTAAACACTTTCTAACTCTTAATTTCAAAATAATTATAGACTAACAAGACATTGCAAAAATAGTAGGCGTACCTTCCCTCAGCTTCCCCCCGTGATAACATCTCACTCAACTATAGTACGTTACCAAAAGCAAAAAATTGATATTGGACCATTCATTAAACATTTTCATCAAGAAAATTACTCAAACTTAGGACCACAGTTTGATATAGCCTCAGAGAAGGTGTAAGGGTACGAGAAAGATGGGGGGCTGTCTGTCTGTGCTTATGTGTGCTGTATATTCCTCAAGTCACTGTTTTCAGTTAGATGCTGTTTTCTGTATCATCTGGTGACACTAGCAAGCAGCACAGTCATTTTCTTATCGCTTCTTTTTTAAGGCACAAACAACAAAGCAAGCTCATTTTTAGGAGACATGGGAATCCACCCGCAGGTGACATTGGCTGGAGGGCTCCCTGGTGCCATCATCAAAGCTTCCTAGGAACTGCACTGTGGTCTAAGACACTCCCGTCCACACATCTGCCCTTCTCTCCTGCACTTGGGGTTCTCCCTGCATCAGGGTCTGATGATTCTCTCAGCCTCTCTTTGCTCCCTCCCCATTTCTTCCCGCAGATGTTCTTCCTAATAAATTTCTTGCATGTACCATCCTGTCTCGGCCTCTCTTTGGGGCATTAGTACTAACATCTTGGCAGTTTAGTCTCCTACTTATCTACCATTTATGAACAAATTCAAAATTGTAGTCACTCCCTATAAGAGAACAGACAGTCCTTTTTCCATCATCCTCAGAATTTTTGTAAACTCAGACTTTATTTCTCCCTAATCCAACCAGTCCATTCTGAAGGAGATCAGCCTGGGATTTCTTTGGAAGGAATGATGCTAAAGCTGAAACTCCAGTACTTTGGCCACCTCATGTGAAGAGTTGACTCATTGGAAAAGACTCTGATGCTGGGAGGGATTGGGGGCAGGAGGAGAAGGGGACGACAAGGATGAGATGGCTGGATGGCATCACGGACTCGATGGACGTGATATTGAGTGAACTCCGGGAGTTAGTGACGGACAAGGAGGCCTGGTGTGCTGCGATTCATGGGGTCGCAAAGAGTTGGACACAGCTGAGTGACCGAACTGAACTGAATTTCCTCTGTCTCATAAATTAACCTGTTATGGGCCATCTCGGTTCAGCCTTAAGCTGACAGGCATGCCTCACTGCCAGATCCTAAAGGAAACTCAACTACATTACAAACAGCATGAGTTTGGGGGTCTTTCTGAATACTCGTGGGTCACAGGGCATGAGGTCAGGTCACAGGGTGGCCGTCTCAGCCATTTCAGTGGTTTCAAGTCCATGGCCTCTTTCCCTGCTTAGGTCTCCTTAGCTCTTGGCAGGTGACCTCCACACACAGACTCTTGGAAAGTCTAGCCTATTCCTATCCTTTCATCCTCATCCTGTCCCAGCCTGACAGCCTTCCCTAAAAAATGCCAAAACCAAACACATGAATTAATAGATAAGTGAATGTTGTACAGGAGCAGCCTGTCTAGAAGAAGGAATGCCAGAAGTATTATAGGAATAATAGGATGCCTGGTTACCATGGCAACGTGCAGCTCTGTCAGTCCCCCACCTCTCCATCCCATCTCCTCTACATCAAGGCATCATGTCACTGGTGGTATCTGCCAGAACTCGGAGAAGTGAGCTAGTATTGCTAGATGCCTCATTTATACATTAATGAGTTTTGATTGTTAGCTACTTTAAACTCCATTTAACAGAGGAGGAAACTGGGGTTTAGAAAGGGGAAGCAAGTTGCCCAAGATCACACAACTCATAAGAGGTAGGGGCATGATTTGAACCCAGGTTTACTGTACCTCAAAACCTTTATTCTTTGTACTGTATCACCACACTCCTTTCAGCATCAAATTTAACAGATGATGGCAAAGAGGAACCTAGAAATAGAAGGGTGAAGAAGAGGATGTGGAGGGCTGTCAGATGTCAGCGCTCATCCGGGCTCCTTTCTGTTCCACCCCAAGCTCATTAGCAGAGTTTCCCTATGAGCCGGCAGCATCTTGTCTTTCTCAGCCAAGGGCACACTCAGGCTCTGGGAGAGCTTGGCTAACATGTGGGAGGGCTGAACTGCTGGGCAGTTCAGATCCTGGGAACAGAATTTTTTTTTTTTTTTTTTTTTTTTGGCTAAATACACACCTCCCTCCCTGTCTCTTCAAGTGGGATGATTCTGAGTCATGGTCCACGTGATTCTCCCAAGTGCCCAGGGGACTGAGTCCCTGGTACCCACAGCAGTAACCCGCTCACTGCACACCCTTCAGTGACTTTCCTCCCTTCTGCTATCACTTCCCATTCCCTCAGTGCCTCCTGGGACCACCTCCCAAATAAACTAGTTGCATTTAAGTCCTCCCTCGGAGGAAGGGAATCCAAACAAAAGCAACCCAAGTTACAGCTCTGAGTGTCTTTTTTGTGGCAACGTTAGCACAGCTCCCATTCTTTGGTGGCTCACCCCAGCTTACTGGCTACCCTCCAGGTTACTTAGCCTGGTACTTGGGCTAATGTAACCACAATCCCCCTTCTCACCACACTTAAGTCCAGAATCCTCCAGGGAACCTGCCCTCCAGCTACAGCAGGTTACTCTCTTTTCAAACAGAACGTGGCCATTCATTTGCTCAAGCGGCTCTGTAACCAAATGGGGGGCTTCCCAGGCGGCTCAGTGGTGCTCAGTGGCAGGTGGCTCTGCCTGCCACGCAGAAGACCCGGGTTCAATCCCTGGGTTGGTAAGATCCCCTAGAGGAGGAAAAGGCAACCCACTTCCAGTATTCTTACTTGGAGAATTTCATAGACACAGGGGCCTGGTGCGCTACAGTCCACAGGGTCAGAGTCAGACATGACTGAAGTGACCAATACAACCAAGCAGAACCCAATGGGGCCTTTCTAGAACAGACACACCTCCAAGCCCAGCCATGTCCTCTGCCTGCCTCTCATTTGTAGAAAAACTTTAGCCTCCTAGGCCTTCCCTGCATGCCAAAGAATAAATTTAATCAGAGGAATGCAGAAAGAAAGGGAACCATTCAAGAAAAACAAAATAATAATAGTTTAGCCACTAAACAAAGTCAAGGACCTTTAGGTTCCTCCTCAAGGGCTACAGATACAGATACTATTCTGAGCCATATCCTTTGAGCTGCTTTGCAGATACTAAAGTGGCTTTCCTGGTGGTTCAGTTGGTAAAGGATCTGCCTGCAATGCAGGAGACCCTGGTTTGATTCTGGGGGTCAGGAAGATCCACTGGAGAAGGGATAGGCTACGCACTCCAGTATTCTTGAGCTTCCCTGTGGCTCAGTTGGTAAAGAATCCGTGTGCAATGTGGGAGGCCTGGGTTCGATCCCTGGGTTGGGACGATCCTCTGGAGAAGGCAAAGGCTACCCACTCCAGAATACTGATACTGAAACCCCCACCAGACGGAAGACGTTAACTACACATGCCCACAAGCATGTAGCCCCAGAGTGGTCGGAACCGGAAGGTTGATGATGCTGACTCATCATTACCTCACCCCCAACCAATCAGAAGAATGTCCAAAGGCTGATCATACTTCCCACAAGTCCCTCTCCCTCACCCTGTCTTTAAAAACCTTTCCCTGAAAGCTTGCAGCGAGTTTGGGTCTTTTGAACACTTAACTGCTTAGACTCCTTGCTCGGTGTCCTGATCAACACTGCACTTTCCTTCATCACAACCTGGTAGCCGTAGATTGGCTTTACTGTGCATGAGTGAGCGGATCCGAGTGGAGTTCTATCCCCCAGCAGTTCCCTTCTCTGGAAATCTAAATACTGCTGGACATTCACACTTCCACTCTGTGCCAGAAGCTGCTAACCGTTTGACATGTTTTATTAGCTAGTGAATTATACTCACTAGCTGCTGTAACTGGTAAACGCCAAGTCTCAGTGGCTTACCACAATAGAAGTTTATTTCTCCTAAGAAGTTTAATGAGTCTTTGAAAAGCTTTCTTCTGTTAATATCTTGTAGGCCCATCAACTCCTAGTTCTTTGGAGAATCATATGGGAGGCCTTTATGAGCCAGGTTCAGCACAAGTTCCTTTTTCTCTATACACTATGGACCAGAACACCCATTAACATAGTCTTAAAATGCTGCAAGGGATACTGGGAAATGTAGTCTAGCTTTGGTTCCCAGGAAAAGGAGCAAACCCATACTGGTGGGCACATAATGTATTCATTATTTTCTGCCACAATATATTAATTCACTTATTTATCACAACAACTTTTAGGGTAGGCATGATTATTAATCCTGTTTTATAGACAGGTAAGCTGAGTACAGAACACTTGAGCAATTTGCCCAGGATTATACCATAATTATGTGTCAGCCAGGATCTAAAGCTAGGTTGTCTGGCTGCATCTTTAAATATCTGTATTAATGCTGCCTCTTTAAACACCCTTCCTCCAGTAACTGATGGCTTGAATGCATTAATAAACTAATCAACCAAACCATTCCCTCTTTTTCAGAAGCAGCTTGTCCTAGCTTTCAGAACCAACTGAGAATCACATAGCTTCACTTGGAAAAGACATCTTTGAAACGAACTGTCCTACCTATCAACTTAGAGATAAGGAAACTGAGAGAACGGACTTGTCCTACAGCCCCAGGACTGGGAACGCATTCTCTTGATTTCTATTCTAGTGCTTTCCCCAGCACATCCTGTTTCCTCCCAAAGCCCAGTTTGTATTGTCATCATTTTTGGCACCAATGGCCAAGGTCATAGCCAGTTAAGCACTAAAGCAGTGAGCTCTGCCCTCTTCTCTCTCGCTACCAGCCAGTGAATTTTCCTGTCACTTTCCAAATCTCTCCTAAATGCCACATACTTCAGTTTTGACAGCTCATGCACCTGGTGGCTACAAATATTTATTTGTGGTGAAGTCAGTTCATAAAGTGAAGGAGGAATTTCACTCCAGCCTCAGAAGTATTTCTGCATCAGCAAATTGCCAGTTTTTTCTGAAACTGGTAACAATTATTTTTATTTTGGGGTCCCACTTTCTCATGTGTGACTTTCTAGATTCTAGTCCCTGAACCAGGGGTATTTGGTTTCTGTGTGTCTCTGAGTTGATCTACCAATGCTCAACAACCATGCTTGCAAAATCTAATGGTTTTCTTTTGTATAACAAAAGACTGGCTGTAGGAAAAACAATGAAAAACAAATTAAGAGCACTTTTTTTTGACCTTACAATCTTGACCTTTCTCTAGAAGGCAGACTCACAGAGACAATAGTTCCAGGGATTCTCCTTTTATTTGATCACATTCTTTCTAGTTATTCTATAGAGTCTATTTTGAAAGCCTTTTCTCTTTCCATTGTTTGCTGTTTGAAAATTTTTAATGGTAATAAATCCACTTCGCCTACAAAATAACTTTTTCCCCAAAAGAACTTAGATCTGAGAAAATGTGGGAAGCACTCATAGGGAAGAAGAGAAATATAGGTTTTTCTCACTGAATGTCAACATTTCAGCTCTATTTCTCACTGGCTCATACTTTCTAAGATCTGATCCAGAATTAAAGGTATCTTAAAGAAACTTACAAGTCAAGACACAGCTATTCATGAGATTTAATGGATCTAAAAATGAAAAATATTTTCTCTAATCTCACTATTTGGATAATTACCCAAGCCATACTGAGTCCTGCAATATTCATGTTTTCTCACTCCTGGTCTGGGCAGAAGTCTCTGGCAGATGCTGTCGGAGCCTTGCCTGCAGCCCTCGGACCTTGCAGTGTGCCCTGGCTCACTTCCAGTTGCTGATATCTGTCTGCCTCTCTGTGTCTAAGGATTACTTTTCCAGAACTGCGGAAGACACCCTGCCCGCTGCCATGGCCAGCCAGGGCACCAGGGAAATCCTCAACCAGTGATGCTTGCTGCTGCTAAGTCACTTCAGTCATGTCCAACTCTGTGCGACCCCATAGACGGCAGCCCACCAGGCTGCCCCGTCCCTGGGATTCTCCAGGCAAGAACACTGGAGTGGGTTGCCATTTCCTTCTCCAATGCAGGAAAGTGAAAAGTGAAAGTGAACTCGCTCAGTCATGTCCGACTCTTAGCGATCCCATGGACTGCAACCCACCACGCTCCTCTGTCCATGGGATTTTCCAGGCAAGAGTACTGGAGTGGGGTGCCATTGCCTTCTCCATGCTTGCCCCTTGGGTAGCAATAGTTCTGTGAGTTTTGTACCATTTTCTGTAAGGTTAGGCTCCAGTTCCCACTATGGCGGGAGACTTAACAATGGAACCTTTAATGCCCACCACCTTCCCATCTCTGTATTACTTCTCTGCTTCTCTATGAGTGCTCCCCACACTTTCTCAAATAAACTTGCATACAATTCTTTGTCTCAGGATCTACTTCTGGGAAAACCATGAAGTTGAGTCAGAAGAAGGTAAACTAAGCAGTTTTAGACAATCATGTGAAGGACTATAATTCTTTATGTCTTGACATACATAGTCTAAAAAAGAACTGTATCTGCTGTTGCTTCCATATTTGGTAGGAGCATCATTCATACATTTCCTCAGAGTGTGTGTCTCTTGAATGCTGCGACTCATTTAAGGAGCTTTTCCCAAGATAACTTTACTCATTTGTTTACTTCATACAACAGTCAGAAGTGTAGATGCTGACTTCTAATCTTAGCTCTACTCTAAACCATCTGGGAGATTTTGAGTTTTGCTCATTTGAAAAATGATGTGGTTAGACTAGAAGCTCTAAGTTTCTAAAGCTCTAAGCATTTGATTCTACAGTTTTCCAAGATTTAATTTTTTTCGCTATTGAGGCTTCCCCATATTACATAAGACAAGAAATAACTCAAATGTCCACCAAGAGAAAAATGGATAAACTGTGGGATAACCATACACTGGAACGTTATTCACCATGAAAAGGGATGAAGTACTGACACGTGCTACAATATAGGTGAACCCTGAAAATATCATGCTATGTGAAAGAAGCCAGGCACAAAAGGCCAACACTGTATGGTTCCATTCATTTATAATAACCAGAATAGGTAAGTCAACAGAAACATATAAAATGCAGGTTGGTGGTTGCCAGAGGCTTATTGGGTACGGGGTTTCCTTTTGGGGTAATGAAGATGTTCTGGAGCTAGAGCTGGTAGCTGTACAATATCTTGAATGTAGTATGTGCTACTGAATTTTAATTTTAAAATGGAGGATTTTATGTTGCATGAATTTCACTTCAAAAAAATTTTTTATAAACTATAGAATGCTATATGAACTATTTTCTTCAGAAAAGTTAGAGATCTTTATCATAAACATTAGTACAGTTAATGAAATGATACTTTTGAATGTGAGTCACAATTTATCAGACTTCTACTTTGTGCCTCGGGCTTTATCTTCATTGGTTTTAATTCTCACAGCAGCACTTATCTCTACTGCACAGATAAGGACATTAGGACTCAGAAATATTAAGTTAATTACCCAAGATCGAGAAGCTAGGAACTGATAAAACTTACATCACTTAAGGCTGTTTCTGGAAATGTATCAGGACTTATGGTAGAGTTAAATCCTGCCATATCAATATTCATTTAATGTAAATGGACTAAATACGCCAAGTAAAAGCAGAAAATGTCAAGTTTATTTAAAAAAAAAAAACCAAGACTCTGTGCTATTCATAATAGACACACCTTAGATACATAGGCAAAGAAAAACTGAATGGAAAACAATATGCCATGTGAGCAGTAAGACTAAGAAACCTGGTGTAAGAAAAAAAAAAGAAATCTGACACGGTTATATTAATACCAGACAACCTCAGGACAAGGAGTATCATCAGAGATAAAGACGGTTACTTCAGAATGGTAAAATCAATACAATTTACATATTTGAAACTATTCTCATCACAACTTTTTAAATCACTGACAATCACCACTCCTAATGTAAGCCCCTACCACGACCTGACTTCTCCCCTTTCCTATTCTGCTCTTGTTTGTTCACCCCTGATCCCTACTTTCAAAGCTCTCCACTATTTCCTCTGGAACCCTGGATTATGGGAGTAAATTCCTTTCAGTCTAAATTTCCTTACTGATCTTAGATCAAACAGTCCACATTTGTGAAATATTGTGTCACTAGGTTGAGAATCATTCCCTCCATCACTCCTTTCAAGTCATCTATCTTCCTTGAAGATATCAGAGGCCTTGTAGACCTTCGTTCTTCTCAACACAGTGAATTTTCCCACATACCACATCTTCTACTCA
The DNA here is from genome assembly GCA_006410875.1 of Neotragus pygmaeus. Lineage (NCBI taxonomy): Eukaryota > Metazoa > Chordata > Mammalia > Artiodactyla > Bovidae > Neotragus > Neotragus pygmaeus. Next base: position 1,139,748 of record SJYV01018792.1, on the reverse strand, counting down.
TCCTCACAGCCAACTAGCTATCCTTGCCATCACCCAGCAATACTACACTCAGGATTCTTAAAGTCAGACAATTTATTCTCTGGCCATTACCTCTTCTCATTTCATTCATTTATTCCACAAACAGTTACTGACTGTCTACTATGTTCCAGGCACTACTGGAAGGTAGTTATTGGGACAGGTACAATTCCCATATTTTTCAAAATTGTATCTCTGTTCTCCTTCAATGTTCTCTTCTTCCATTATCTCATCTCTTATTTCACTTCATTGAAAAAAAAAAGGTTGTTTTTGTACCAGTCCCCTCTTTCTTCATTACATTTCTTAATCAGTTCAAACTCCATACCCATGGTTGCCTTCAATCATCTTGCCTCCTTCTTGCTTTGAAACATTTACTCTGTAATGCCCTCATACTAAATTTCTACTTTCAGACCAGATTGAGGTACATAGGCCAGATTTATTCTCCCATCCTAAACAACTAAAAAAAATCAGACAAAACACAAGAGAAAAACAGTTTTTAAATACTGCATACCAGGCAGTACAAGAGAGTGGTCCCTGAGAGAAGGGGTAATAATGAAGTGGCCCCTATGACTGTCCCAGCTCACTGCCTGGCAGTTATAATTCAATAAAGGAAAACTCAGGCAGAACCTGCAAGTCTTTTGGAATTGAGGAGATGAGGTTGGATGTCCAAGAGCCAAACTCCAGAGTCTGTAGGGCAGAGAGGACAGAGCTTCTCCAGAAATCTGCAGGGGGGAATTTCCCTTGAGTTTTCAGGAGTACTGATCAGGGCAGGGACTGTGGCCTGCCAGGCTCCTCTGATCATGGAATTATCCCGGCAAGAATACTGGAGTGGGTTGCCATTTCTTCCTCCAGGGGATCTTCCTGACCCAAAGGTCGAACCTGCGTCTCTTGCATCTCCTGCACTAGCAGGGGGATTCTTTACCACACACAGTACAGTACCAATCAGTGCATCCATGTGACGACAAATCCAAAGCCAGGAAAAGCACTAACCAAAATAAGCAGGCAGAAGAGTCCTCGTAACTCATATAGAGCCAAGAATAATTTATAATACCACCAGTTGAAGCAGAAAAGCTTTTTAATGTGCAGACATTAGATAGAGTACTCTGAACAGTCTTGTCTCAATCGTGGTAAAAATTAGCCTTAAACTAAAGACTGCTATGATCCCACCTAAAAAAGTTTAAAATCAAGTCTCAGAAAAATTAAAGAGCTACCATGTAACTTAATTACATCCAGAACAAGGAAGGTTTAACATTTTTCAAAAATATCTAATGAAGTAAAATTTGTCATGTCTGGGATCAAATATAAAATTGCCAGGCACGCTAAGAATCAGGAAAACACAGACCATGATGAGGAGAAAAAAAAACAGTTAACATAAACTGAGCCAAATATGATGCTTACAGTAGACCCAGCAGACAAGGACACTCAAACATGTTCAAGAAAGTAGACAAAAGTATGTGTATATTAAGTAGAGACTTGAAAGATATGTTAGAAAAGGTCAAACTGAACTTCTGAAAAAAAAAAAACACAGCACTTGGGATGAAGACTCTCACGTGAATTCAGTCCAACAGCCAACTTCGGTCTCTGGAGAGACTGTATGATAAAATCACGTGGCTGGTGCCAGCCTCAGTCCAGACCCATGGTCGAAACATGCTTTGCAGTTCCTCTAGACCTCCTCAGACATCTCCCTCTCCCATCCCCGCAGCAGTTTCTCCAGGCCTTCCAGTCTCCACCTTCCCTTTCCTTACACTCATTAAATGATGTGAGGGCTGCTTCACAGAGAAAACCGAAGCCATCTGACAGGACATCTTGCATCCCTTCTTTCTTCTGGCCTCCAGATACCACTCGCCCAACAAAAAGCACACCTTCATGATGTCTGAGACCCTGATCCACCCATCATCCCCTTTCTTCTACATTTCAAGCTCTATCTCAATTCCAGCATTTTCCTCTTAGCTTATAAACATGATACTTCTTGTTTATCACAAGAGAGTCCTACCTTAGCTTCAGATTCTTCCTCCTTAAAGAACAGTGTATATGAAGTTATAAGACTCTTACAAGACACCATGGGGGAAAACATCATTACATTGGATGTGACAAGGGTTTTTTCTGGTTATGACAGCCAAAGTATAACAAATGTAAAAATAAACAAATCGGACTATGTCTAAACTGAAAGCTTCTGTGCTCAAAGGACACATTCAACCTGGAATAAGAGAAAATATTTACAAATCATACATCTGTTAAGGACTTAATACCTAGAATGAATAAAGAACTTCTACAACTTGACAACAAGCAAATAACTTGATTAAAAATGCATTCATTAAAAGAATGAAATGCCATTTGAAGCAACATGGATGGACTTACAGAGTGTCATACTAAGTGAAGTTAGACAGAGAAGGAGAAATATCATATGGCATCCCTTGTATGTGGAATCTAAAAAGAAATGATACAAACGAACTTACGTAAAAAACAGAAAGAGACTCACAGACTTAGGAAATGAACTTATGGTTGCTGGTGGGAAAGGGACTGTTAGGGGCTTTGGGAAAGTCATGTACACGCTGCTGTAAAATGGATAACCAACAAGGACCCATTGTATAGCACATGGAACTCTGCTCAATGTCATGTGCCAGCCTGGATGGGAGCGGGGATGCAGGGAGAATGGATTCGTGTATATGTATGGCTGAGTCCCTTCGCAGTTCACCTGAAACTATCACAACATTGTTAATAGGCGATACCCCCATATAAAATAAAAAGTTTAAAGCTTGGGGAAAAAAGAGAGCATAGGGGTTATTAGTTCTATATTGGTTTAGAATTAAAATCTTCAGTATTTACTGATGAAAAAAGGAAACAAAAATTGATTCAAACAGTTCTCCAAAGATTATATACAAATGGCCAACAAGCATGTGAAAAGATGCTCATTACTAGTCATTAGAAAAATGTAAATGAAAATCAAATGACATATCACTTCATATACATTAGGATGGCAACTATAAAAATAATAAGTTTCATCAAGAACATGGAGATATTATTTATTTCTAATTTCTGTTACACTGCTGATGTGAGTATATAGTGGTGGATCCACCATTGAGCATAGCATGATGATTCCTCAAAATATTAAAATAGAAGAACCATATGACCCAGACAAGAAAGCCTTCCTCGGTAATCAATGCAAAGAAATAGAGGAAAACAATAGAATGGGAAAGACTAGAGATCTCTTTAAGAAAATTAGAGATACCAAGGAAACATTTTATGCAATAAAGGACAGAAATGATATGGACCTACCAGAAGCAGAAGATATTGAGAAAGGTGTAAGAATACACAGAAGAACTATACAAAAAAGATCTTCATGACCCAGACAACCACAATGATGTGATCACTCACCTATAGCCAGAAACCCTGGAATGCGAAGTCAACTGGGCCTTTGGAAGCATCACTACAAACAAAGCTAGTGGAGGTGATGGAATTCCAGTTGAGCTATTTCAAATCCTAAGAGATGATGTTATGAAAGTGCTGCACTCAATATGCCAGCAAATTTGGAAAACTCAGCAATGGCCACAGGACTGGAAAAGATCAGTTTTCACTCCAATCCCACAGAAAGGTGATACCAAAAAATGTTCAAACTACTGCACAACTGCACTCATCTCACATGCTAGCAAAGTAACGCTCAAAATTCTCCAAGGCAGGCTTCAACAGTATGTCAACAGTGAACTTCCAGATGTTCAAGTTGGGTTTAGAAAAGCCAGAGGAACCAGAGAGCAAATTGTCAATATTCGCTGGATCACAGAAAAAGCAAGAGAGTTCCAGAAGAACATCTGCTTTACTGACTACACCAAAGCTTTTGTGTGGATCACAACAAACAGTGGAAAATTCTGAAAGAGATAGGAATACCAGACCACCTTACCTACCCTCCTGAGAAATCTATATGCAGGTCAAGAAGCAACAGTTAGAACCAGACATGGAACAAGGTATTGGTTCCAAACTGGGAAAGGAGTCAAGGCTGTATATTGTCACTCTGCTTATTTAACTTACATGCAGAGTATATCATGAGAAACACTGGGCTGGATGAAGCATAAGCTAGAATCAAGATTGCCAGGACAAATATCAATAACCTCAGATACACAGATCACATCACCATTATGGCAGAAAGTGAAGAACTAAAGAGCCTCTTGATCAAAATGAAAGAGGAGAGTGAAAAAGTTTGCTTAAAGCTCAACATTAAAAAAAAAACTAAGATCATGGCATCTGGTCCCATCACTTCATATCAAATAGATGGGGAAACAATGGAAACAGTAACAGACTTTATTTTGGGGGGCTCCAAAATCACTGAAGATGGTGACTGCAGCCATGAAATTAAAAGATGTTTGCTTCTTTGAAGAAAAGTTATGACCAGCCTAGACAGCATATTAAAAAGCAGAGACATCACTTTGCCAACAAAGGTCCTTTTAGTCAAAGCTATGGTTTTTGCAGTAGTCATGTATGGATGTGAGAGTTAGACCATAAAGGAAGCTGAGCACTGAAGAATTGATGCTTTTGAACTGTGGTGCTTGAGAAGACTCTTGAGAGTCCCTTGGACTGCAAGGAGATCCAACCAGTCTATCCTAAAGGAAATCAGTCCTGAATATCCATTGGAAGGACTGATGCTGGAGTTGAAACTCCAATACTTTGGCCACCTGATGCAAAGAACTGACTCATTGGAAAAGACACTGATGCTGGGAAAGATTGCCGGCAGGAGGAGAAGGGGACGACACAGGATGAGATTTTTAGATGACATCACCAACTTGATGGACATGAGTTTGAGCAAGCTCCGCCAGCTGGTGATGGACAGGAAAGCCTGGCATGCTGCAGCCCATGGGGTTGCAAATAGTCGGACACATCTGAGCGACTGAACTGAACTGACTGATATGACCCAGCAATTCCACTCTGGGTATTTATGCAAAAGAATTGAAAGCAGGGTCTCTAAGAGATGACTGCACATCAGTATCAGAGCATCACTATTCACAACAGCCCAAAAGTAGAAGTAACACAAGTGTCTATGGAGAGTTGAATCGAAAAGCAAAATGTTGTATAATGTACACACACAGTGGGCTATTATTCAGCTTTAAAAAGGGAAGAAATTATGATACATATTAATATCGATGAACCTCGAGGACTGTGTCAATTTTCTAGAGCTGCCATAATGAAATATCACAGTCTAAGTGGCTTAAATGACAGAAATTTGTTTTTGACAGTCCTGGAGACTGCAAGTTAAAGGTCAAGGTGTTGGTAGGTTTGGTTTCTCCTGCGGCCTCCATCATTGACTGGCATATGGTTGTGTTTGTGCTTTTCTGTGTCAGAATGTCCCTTTCTTAAAAGGACACCAGTCAGACTGGATTTTGGTCTATCCTAATGGCCCCACTTTAATATAATCGCCTCTTTACAAGCCCCATCTCTAAACAGAGTCACACTCACAGGTGCTAGGGATTAGGGCTTGAACACGTGAATGTGAACATATGAACTGGGTGGGGAGAGACACAATTCAGCACACAAAGAACATTATGCTGAGCTAAACAAGCCAGTCACAAAAGACAAATGCTGTACGACTCCATCTACATAAGGTGTCTATAGTAGTCACATTCAAACAGAAGGAAGCAGAAAGGAGAATGGCAGTTGCTGGGATGGGGGAGCGGGTGGACGGGGAGCTGTTGTTTAATGGGTCCAGTGTTTCAGTTCTGCGAGATGAAAAGTTCTGGAGTCTGGTTTCAGAACAGTGAAACGCTCTGTTCTGAATGCTCTGTTCTCAACGCTAAAGGTCCGTCTAGTCAAGGCTACGGTTTTTCCTGTGGTCATGTATAGATGTGAGAGTTGGACTGTGAAGAAGGCTGAGCACCAAAGAATTGATGCTTTAGAACTGTGGTGTTGGAGAAGACTCTTGAGAGTCCCTTGGACTGCAAGGAGATCCAACCAGTCCATTCTGAAGGAGATCAGCCCTGGGATTTCTTTGGAAGGAATGATGCTGAAGCTGAAACTCCAGTACTTTGGCCACCTCATGAGAAGAGTTGACTCACTGGAAAAGACTCTGATGCTGGGAGGGATTGGGGGCAGGTGGAGAAGGGGACGACAGAGGATGAGATGGCTGGATGGCATTACGGACTCGATGGACGTGAGTCTGAGTGAACTCCGGGAGATGGTGATGGACAGGGAGGCCTGGCGTGCTGCAATTCATGGGGTCGCAAAGAGTCGGACACGACTGAGCGACTGAACTGACTGAGCTGTGCGCTTGGAAATGGCTAAGACAACAAATTTTCTGTTATACATTTTTTGCTACAATGAAAAATAAGAATTAAAGAAAAAAGAATAATGTGACTGCTCCACGAATCTCTGTGTAAAATAATTATACAATATAAAAAATTTTAAAAATAATAAAAGCAGATGTCTCAGTTGTCTACACTTTCCTCGGAGGTGGAGCCCCTTGAGAGCAAACACTATGCCCTTCCTTCTTTCTATGCAGATTTGCTGAGCTGATATTTGTTGTACATCCCCATGCTAGACCTTTCTGCTTTCATCACCAGTGTTTAGAAGAGTATCAGGCACGCAGTAGAAGCCTGAGAAACGTTTGCTGAATTAAATGTCAATTCTTTTCAGTTTAATCAGCATTAATTAATTAACAAGCTTCAAAGTGCCTGTGGAGAATGAGACAAGATGCCACTGCTCGTGGGGGGACTGTAACCTAATGAGGAGAAAAGATAAAGTCAGCCATTCAGGTTTCCCAGTAATGCCTCAGGGGAAGGAGAGGAGCTGAGCAGAGGCCTTGGAGAAAGGGAAGCAGGAGTCAAAGAGCCTGGCCTGTAGTTAACCCAGCAAAACTTGCTCATTCTTGCTACATGTCTGCCTGGCACAAGTCAGCAGGGACAACTGCTCACAGTAATCACTGAGGACTTGGGATGATGGGAGATCCTCTCAACAGTTTCCTCCTTAATTATCGAAGCAGGAAAAGGGAATATGATAAATTATATGCTGTCTTTTAAAGGATAGTCTTGGATGTGTCACATCATTTCTGCCCAAATTCCACTGGCCAAAGCACTTCACTTATCCATGTCTAATTTAAAGGGACAAAAAAAAAAAATACAATCTTATCGCGCCTGGAAGGAAAAATGTTCACGAACAGCCTCAATGACAATCACACTCATGCAGTGTGAGTGCTAACACAGTAACTACTATTATCACTATGCACATAGTAGGCATCCAACAAATTTTTAGGGAGCAAACAAGATGTCACAAACACTGAGATCAGAGGTCCTCAACGTTAACTGGACATGAGACTTGCTTGAGAAGCTTTTTAAAAATCCAGAGAGCGAGACTGAACTCCAGACTATTCAAACTGCCAAATCTGGACATACCACAGGGGCCATGGGATTTCTATTAAGTTCCCAGGTGGTTTCAATGTGCAGCCAGGGCTGACAATCACTGGTTTAGACTTACCCCAAACATCACTCCACAGACCAGCTTGGCCACACAGGAGTGCTCAGGCTTGGCTTCTTTACTAACATGATGTTTTGATTCCTGAGTGAAAATGGTCAGTGAAAGGAGGAATTTTAAGCTCCCCAAACTAGTTACATTTCTAGCAAGATAACTGTGTCCCACAGAGTACTCTGGCGTTTGATTTTATTCTCTACTGTTTCTCATTGCTTCATGTTTGCCGGAGATGGATTACTGACACATGTTCATTAAAGAGCTGCTTTCCCAACTGGACAGGAAGATTCCTGAGGGCAGAGACCACACCACGCACTTGCGGCTGCTCAGAGGGACACTGAGCAGACCCCAGTGCAGGACCCTCGGTGCTTGCCAGACTTCCTGGCGGATATCCAGGGCACTGCCCGACGGATTTCCTGACATATTCTCTCTGCCCAGCAGCTTCACTCTGGAGAAAGATCCTAGGTGGTCAGGGTAGAATGTTTGCTTCTCTGTTTACACTCCATGTTTTGCCTTCTCCTAGAAAGGATTTGAGGCGGTGTTTGTGGCTCACAGGCGCTACAGCGTGTGCTCAGGTGTTGTGGTCCATGCGGAATTTTCCCCGAACAAGGGTCGGACCTGTGACCCCTGCATTGACAGGTGGATTCTGATCCACTGTACCACCAGGAAAGTCCAAGGGACAGCTTTGTCAGTAGTACCAGGGGGTCATTACCTACTGATTCATCTTAATACGTGTCCACGATCCCTGTCCCCTCTGATTTTTCAAGCAGCTTGTTCAAATCAGAGAACCTTCAAAGATATATGTGTACTTAATACCCAATAACTTACTTTTCCAAGAATATTCTTGACTAACCATTTCTAAGCCTTATTCTCTTTCGCTGGGAACTTCTGCCATGATTTTGGTTTATCTATTATCTAATTACATGACCAATATTATCTAATAACCGATAATGTAAAGGACACTCTGGCTCAAAGGGTCCACATGTTCAAATTTCCTAGTTTAAAAAGTGCCAGGACTTTTTGATAAATACACAAGGCACTCAGAGACAAAAATGCACAAGGGCTCACACATCTATGGGAAAGTGTGTGCTCCCAAATGCCATTTTGTGGAATTCCTCTTTTCCTTTTGATCTCAGTTGCTTTCTCCTCATATCTATTATACTTTTTTCTTGGCCTTATTTTCATTGAGCCTTAACAAGTCTGATTTAGAGGAGAGCAGAATTTATCAAGAGTAACAGTGTATGATCAAGTGTTTACCCACATACCTTACTGAGAGTAGAACTTAGTTGAATTCATCTTTGTTTCTCCCTTCAATCCTTTCAGTGACATCTTACCCATAGCAAGTACTCAATAAATGTTGAAGAAATGAATGAATGCATAATATATGAGTTGAAGCTCCTGGTACTTTCCAGCCAATTGGGTTTTTAATTACTCTTTGAAACATCACGAGGAAGCAGCATTATTCACAACAACCAAAATGTAGAAGCAACCCAGGTGTATACTGGCAGATGAGTGGATACATAAAATGTGGTTTACACATATAACAGACTATTATTCAGCCTTAAAAAAGAAGAAATTTCTAACACATGCTACAACATAGATGAACCTTGAAAACATTATGGTAAGTGAAACAAGCCAGTCACAAAAAGATAAATACTACATGATTCTATCTATATGAGGTGCACAGAGTAGTCAAATATTACAGAAAAAGAAAGTGAAATGGTGGCTGCCAGGGGTTGGGAGGGGGAAATGGGAGTTATTATTTAATGGGTTACAGAGCTTTGCAAGATGAAAAAATTTTGGAGACTGATTATACAACAATATGAATATGAACTTAATATGAACTCTACATTTTAAAATGATTATGAAAGTAAATTATATGTTATGTTTATTTTACCACAATTAAGTTTTTTAAAAATAAAAATCTATCTAAGCCCCAAATCACACATTATTTGAAGTGTTGGCCAAAAAAACCAAAAACACTTAATTCAGTTTCTACTTTGTGTTTGGAGGAGCATATGGGATGGTACGAGCCATACTTAGAAGAATAAACAGTCCAAACAGGCTAGTCAGAGCCAGTGTAACTAGGTAAGCAACATGCATAGAGGAATTGTGAAAGGAACTGAAGACGGCTAATCTAGAGAGAGATTTGGTTTGGAGTTACCCAAGGGGAGGTGACAGAATTCCAGCTGAGCTATTTCAAATCTTAAAAGATGATGCTGTGAAAGTGCTTCACTCATTATGCCAGCAAATTTGGAAAACTCAGCAGTGGCCACAGGACTGGAAAATGTCAGTTTCTCATTCCAATTCCAAAGAAGGCCAATGCCAAAGAATGTTCAAACTATCATAAAATTGCATTCATTTCACATGCTAACAAGGTAAATTCAAGCTAGGCTTCACCAGTACATGAACAGAGAACTTCCAGATGTACAAGCAGGATTTAGAAAAGGCAGAGGAACCAGAGATCAAATTGCTAACGTCCGTTAGGTCATAGAAAAGCAAGGGAATTCCAAAAATAGCATCTACTTCTGCTTCATTGACTATGCTAAAGCCTTTGTGTGAATCACAAGAAATTGTGGAAAATTCTTAAAGAGATGGGAATACCAGACCACTTTAACTGTTTTTTGAGAAGCCTGTATGCAGGTCAAGATGCAACAGTTAGAACTGTACATGGAACAACAGATTGGTTTAAAAATGGGTAAGGAGTACATTAATGCTGTATATCGTCACCCTGCTTATTTAACTTCTATGCAGAGTACATCATGTGAAATGCTGGGCTGCATGAAGCACAAGCTGGAATCAAGACTTCCAGGAGAAACATCAACAACCTCAAATATGTAGATGATACCACTCTAATGGCAGAAAGTGAAGAGGAATTAAAGAGCCTCTTGATAGGAGAGTGAAATAGGAGAGTGAAAAAGCTGGCTTAAAACTCAACATTCAAATGAAGATCATGCCATCTGGTCCCATCACTTATGGCAAACAGATGGGGGAAAAGTGGAAACAGTGACATATTTTATTTTCATGGGCTCCAAAATCACTGTGGATGGTGACTGCAGCCAGAAAACAAAAAATGCTTGCTCCTTGGCAGAAAAGCTATGTCAAACCTAGAAAACATATTAAAAAGCAGAGACATCACTATGCCAACAAAGGTCCATATTGTCAAAGCTATGGTTTTTCCTGGAATCATATACAGATGTGAGACTTGGACCATAAAGAAGGCTAAGCATCCAAGAACTGATGCTTTTGAACTGTGGTGCTGGAGAAGACTCTTGAGAGTCCCTGTGACAGGAAGGAGATCAAACCAGTCAATCCTAAGGAAATCAACCCTGAATATTCACTGGACTGACTGATGCTGAAGTTGAACCTCCAAATCTTTGGCTAAGAACCAACTCATCGGAAAGGACCCTGATGCTAGGAAAGATTGAGGGCAGAAGGAGGAGGAGGTGACAGAGGATGAGATAGTTGGATGACATCACCGAGGGTTGATGTTGCAGAGTCAGACGCAACTTGGCATTTGAACAACAGCAACAACAATTTTCTCAAGTATTTGAAGAGCTAAGCCATGTGAAGGAGAGTTATTAGATCTGGACCAGTTTCCTCCAGAAAAGAGAATTTGAGCGAGGTGGAAGCTCTAGAGATAAGATTTCAATGCAAACTTCCTATAAATATGCTGCTTCAGTGTGGCTTGAGCTGTCCCCAAAGGGAAGTTTTCTTTCAAATCAGGTCACCAAAACTACACTGAGATATCACGTCACACCAATCAGAATGCCCATCATCATAAAATCTACAAACAATAAATGCTGGAGAAGGTGTGGAGAAATGGAACTCTTCTACACTCTGAGTGGGAATATAAATTGGTAACAGCCAGTATGGAGAACAGTATGGAGGTTCCTTAAAAAATGAAAAATATAGCTAGCATATGATCCTGCAATCCCACTATGGGTATATATCCAGAGAAAAACATGGCTGAAAAGGATACATGCACCCCAGTGTTCACTGCAGCACTGTTATAATAGTGAAGACATGGAAGCGACCTAAATATTCATCAACAGATGAATGGGTAAAGAAGATGTGGTACATATATACAATGGAATATTGCTCAGCCATGAAAAGAATGAAATAATGCCCTTTGCAGCAACACAAATGGACCTGGAGATTATTATACTAAGTGAAGTAAGTCAGAGAAAGGCAAATATATTATGACATTGCTTATAATCAGAATCTTTAAAAATGAGGGTTTCCCTGTGACCAACCTAGATAGTATATTCAAAAGCAGAGACATTACTTTGCTGACTAAGGTCCGTCTAGTCAAGGCTATGGGTTTTCCTGTGGTCATGTACGGAGGTGAGAGGTGGACTGTGAAGAAGGCTGAGTGCCAAAGAACTGATGCTTTTGCACTGTGGTGTTGGAGAAGACTCTTGAGAGTCCCTTCGACTGCAAGGAGATCCAACCAGTCCATTCTGAAGGAGATCAGCCCTGGGATTTCTTTGGAAGGAATGATGCTAAAGCTGAACCTCCAGTACTTTGGCCACCTCATGCGAAGAGTTGACTCATTGGAAAAGACTCTGATGCTGGGAGGGATTGGGGGCAGGAGGAGAAGGTGATGACCGAGGATGAGATGGCTGGATGGCATCACGGACTCGATAGACATGAGTCTGAGTGAACTCCGAGAGATGGTAATGAACAGGGAGGGCTGGTGTGCTGTGATTCATGGGGTCGCAGAGTCGGACACGACTGAGCGACTGAAGTGAACTGAACTGGTGGCTCAGTGGCAGAGTCCGCCTCCCAGTGCAGGAGACACGGGCTGAGCTGCTAGCCTGGGAGGATCCCTCATGCCTTGCTGGAACGAGGCCCCTGCACCACAGCTACCGAGTCTATGCTCTACAGCTCCTGCTCTGCAACTAGAGAAGCCACTGCAACGAGAAGCTTGCACAGAGCAACTAAAGAGCCTACAAAGAAAATGTTTTCTTTAAAAAATGATACAAATGAATTTATTTATAAAACAGAAATAGACTCACAAACTTAGAGAATGAATTTATGGTTGCCAAGGGGGAAGGGTAGGGGAGAGGGATAGATGGCGGGAGTTTGGGACTGACACACACACACTGCTATATTAAAATAGATAACTAATAATATACTGTAAAAAATAATAAAATTTCAGCTCCAAAATTAAAATAAATAGGACCTAATTAAACATAAAGGCTTTTGCAGGAGCATAGAAAACCATGAGTAAAACAAAGGACAACTTGCTAAATGGGAGAAAAATTTGCAAATCATATGATTGGTAAGGGGTTGATATCCAACATATATAAACAGCTCTTACAACTCAACATTAAAAATCAAACAGCCAGATTAAAAAATGGACAGAAGATCTGAATACCATATGCCTCTTGGCAATCTCCATGTCCAATAGGCACATGAAATGATGCTCAATATCACTAATCATCAGAGAAATGCAACTCAAAACCAGAATAAGACATTACCTCACATCTGTCATAATGGCTATATAGGCCAGATGGCCAATAGGCACATGAAAAGATGCTCAGTATCACTAATCGTCAGAGAACTGCAACTCAAAACAACAATAAGATATTACCTCACACCTGTCATAATGGCTATAAACAAAAAGAACACAAATAACAAATGTTGTTAAGAATTTAGAGAAAAGGGGACCATCGTACATTGGTGATAGCAATGTAAATTGGTGCAGCCACGGTAGAAAACAGTATGGAGGTTTCTCAAAAAACTAAAAGTAGAACTACCAACTGATCCAGCAATTCCACGGATTGCTGGGGTCTATATGTGAAAAAAAACCCCACTAACTCTGAAAAAGATACATGCAACTCAGTGTTTACAGCAACATTATTAACTGCTAAGAAATGAAAGTAATCTAAGTGTCCATTAACAAGCAAATGAATAAAGAAGCAGTGTATATACAAACAATGGAATACAACTCAACCATAAAAAAAGAATATCTCGTCATTTGCAAAAACATGGATGAACTTGGAGGCTATTATGCTAAGTGAAATAAGTCAGACAGAGAAAGACATATACTATATGATATCACTTATATATGTGGACTCTAAAAAATACAACCAACTAGTGATTAACTAAAGAGAAACAGACTCACAGGTATAGAGAACAAATTAGTGGTTACCAGTGGAAAGGGAATGGAGAGCAGCAAATAGGGGTAGAAAATCAAGAGGTAGAAACCATTATGTATAAAATAAGCTACAAGGATAAATGATACAACACAGGGAATATAACCGATATTTTATAATACTTATATAGTATCACCATTAAAAATTGTGAATCGTCACATTATACACCTGTAGGTTATATAATATTGTATATCAACTATACTTCCATTAAAAAAAAAAAGAATAGACTGCAAAGTAGTTATCTGGATGTAACCAAAGGAAATCCTGTCTCTTATACACATCTTGGAGGTTCCTTAAAAAATGAAAAATATAGCTAGCATATGATCCTGCAATCCCACTATGGGTATATATCCAGAGAAAAACATGGCTGAAAAGGATACATGCACCCCAGTGTTCACTGCAGCACTGTTATAATAGTGAAGACATGGAAGCGACCTAAATATTCATCAACAGATGAATGGGTNAACCCCTTTTCTTTTCTTTGAGGTTTTCCATATTAATGAAGTTTCTCCCCAAAGCTGTCATCTAAATAGAACATGTCTGGGCTCTGTCCCTATGGGGTGATCTAGGGACTCGGTGCTGAGTCCAACTCCTCTGTACTGCAAACTTGACCATTGGTAACACGGCAAAGATTTATTTGGAATCTGAGTGTTTGCTGCATTTCTGGTGCCTGCTTCTCTAGGTTTTATGGTCTAACCATTTGGTGATCTCTGCAAATGGAGTGATGGTTCCTAGAGATCTTATGTCTGTTGAGTGAAAGATGAGAGACAGTCTGATTGGTTAGTCTCCTTTCCTGGTTTGTCTATTTGTCTGGTTTGAGCTCAAATCACTTAAGAAGTCATATCCACTAGGAACAGTTCTTTGATATGGTTTAGTGAATTTTGTAATTCTGTCTTTACATTTTGCTCATGGCTAAAATTTTAGGATTGAAGCCAGAAGCTTTGCATCTGTATGTTTTTATGTAATTCAGGAAGGTCTTTACCTCTCATTGGTTCAATATAATATTTTCTCTGAATGTTTTTACCAAATTAGATTACAAAATCCTGGCCCCTCCATTCTCTTTAAGACATTCCTCTTAATCTGTATTCTTTCTATTGTAACAGTCTGACTAAAAGCATCTTTTATTTATTTTTTTACTGTACAATATTGTATTGGTTTTGCCATACATCAGCATGAATCTGCCACGGGTGTCCACGAGTTCCCCATCCTGAACCCCCCTCCCACCTCCCTCCCAGTACCATCCCTCTGGGTCATCCCAGTGCACCAGCCCCAAGCATCCTGTATCCTGCATCGAACCTGGAATGCCTGGTATATTTTGTATTTTACAGGTGAGATGATCCTTAAGTATAGAACCATGTATTTTACCACTCAGGAACTTTTGATATGAAAGACGATATTACAAAATGAACATATAGGCTTAAAGAATATTTACTTACTGATCAAGAAAATTTTTATTAAATTGGTGGATATGCATAACATTTTTATTCAAATTTTATTTACAAAGTTATTTCTAAAAATAAAATAGCATATATCTATATATACTGAAGTAAGAAATCTTTTTATACTGTTTATCAAAATAATCCTCCAGGTTGTACCCAGAATTATATTAAAAATAGCATAAGCATTAAAAAAATCATCCTGGGGGAAGTAAAGAATCATTTTTTTTTCCTTAACATTAGATATGTTTTATTGAAACTTCAAATACAAATGCTCCCTAAAGAATATTGCTTTGTTAAAATATTATCAAACATCCTATTTAATGTTTTTTTTAGGAATTCCTAAGACATCTCATTTGATAAATTATAGTAACCATTAGAGTTTTAAAATAAAAATAAATTTCCACTTTTTAGAACAATCCAGAAAATATGAGGTGTGGGCAACAGAGCACTGGTACTAGTATCACTGTGAATAGCTTCTCTGAGCAGAGCGACTTTAGAAAGACTACAATAGCAAGTAGACTATAATAACAACAGAAGTAGATATGAAAACTGTTTCAAGTTCTTATTTTTCTGTTTTATTATTAATGCCAAAGATGTCAAGAATTTTCAGTATTTACCTTTCAAGATATAAATATCTGTTTTAATGTCTCTGCTCTGAAGTTTATAACTCTTTAGATTAACTTAGATGAAAACTAAGACTACATGAGAAAACATATGACCAAGGCTATCCTTGGTAAAAGTTATTATATGTTTTCATATCTCCACCTATGCTCTGATACTAATAAAATCCCTCAAATTGTGTCTGCAGGTTATCCTTTATTCTAATAATATTTTTATATGCTTTATGAAAAAGGCTTGTTATTTAAAGGACAGTTCAGAGATAACTGATGAGACAATGATGAGAAGTTTTTACAAAACTCATATGTAGTCTGCCAGAACCTCTAAAGAGGTTTTAAAAAGAGAGAGCTGGAAGTAGCACTAAAGACAAAACCAGGTGTCATGGGCTACCTGCAGAACACAGCACTGCCCACGAAGTAGTCTGGCCCCAAAGAAGCTATCTTGAGTCTGACTGACTCCTTCTCACTGGAGAAGGAAATGACAACCCACTCCAGTGTTCTTGCCTGGAGAATCCCAGGGACGGGGGAGCCTGGTGGGCTGCCGTCTATGGGGTCGCACAGAGTCGGACACGACTGAAGTGACTTAGTAGCAGCAGTATCTTTCCAAAGAGTGTATGCGGTCCTATTTTTTAACTTTTTCTTCAAAGTGTTATCAATATTCTTCACATTTACATTTTATTGTTGACGTATTTGAAACCGATCTCTGTAAGTCATAATATTTTTCATTGAGAAAGTATTTTCTCTATAAGTGTTGACATACCTGGTAAGGTCAGAGCAAGTACTGATAAATGAAAGCTATCTGCAATTCTAATTTTTTATATTAAATTGTGAAACTATCTCAGCTCGAAGAGCCTCATGGGTCCACTTGCATCTCTGCTCATAATACCTTTCTTAAACAAATATTTTTATAAGACATTTATCAAATAACTTGTCTCTATTTATAATTATATTGAATATTCAAATTAAGATGCTACTAAATGTTCTGTTCTAGCAGAGACTATAAATTTATCTAACTGAAATTAGGAGCACCATCAAAATATTCTTTCTACATGTAGAGATAGTCCAAAAATAATTCAAAATTTTTTTAATTGTATTTGTATACCATTTGAGTGTTTATTAATCTATCCATTAATCTGAGTATTAGTTCAGGCTCTCCCTTGTTTTCTTTAAAGGAACACATTTTAATCTGCAAATGTTCTCAAGTTTTATTTTCAATAATTTAAACATGCTAAATGTTTCAAAAGCTGAACTTTTTTGATGCTCTGTTTTTGTATAAAGATGGTGCCTTAAAGATTTCCAGTATAATCCAACTGAAATGTACAGGGTTAGCTTATAAAAAAGTTCTATACTGTCACTGAACATTTAAGTTGATTTACAAAGTAGTTCTTCAACAGTTAAAAGTTTATAAAAGCTAATTGAAGGCTGGGAAGTGATTGATTACTGCCATGCTGCAATTTTTTTTCCTTTAAATCAATAGCTTCATTACAAAAATTCTGCATTTCAGTTACTGTGAACATACAAAAAAACTATATATTTGTCTTACAAAATATATAAGCGTAAACTTATGGAATTTAAGTGTAAAACAATGAAACAATACAAATTCAAGTATACTTAGCAAACTCTTCTCTAACCTCAATGTAAGGAAAAGATTTTTAACTATGAATCAAAACAGAGAGACAAATAGGAAAATAATAAATTTTACTGCATCAAAAAAATATGCATGGCAAAAGCATTACAAAGTCAAGGCTATAGGAAAATAGGAAGTAAATATTTGCTATGTATACTATAGGTGAAGGACTAATAGCCTTTATGTATGTATGTGTGTAGGTGTAAATATATACTTTTTTTTTTTAATTGTCAAATATTTATTGCAAGTTGTATTTAGAAACATTTATATAACATTTAGATTGCTATGCAGCAATCAGTATTCACTAACAACTTACTTCAAAAACAGTAAACATGTGAATCATGTTGTAAAAATTAGTCAGATCCAGAAATCTCCTCGAAGATCAAAAAAATAAATAAATAAACACTAGCGAGTAAAAACTGCACTGGCAAAAAATATCCTAACTGTACATGTTTTTAACTCTAAAAATTGCACAGTAAAGGACCAAAAATTCACTAGAGAAATGAGGGAAAGATATGAAGAGACAATTCCCCCAAAAGGATATAAAAACAGCTCTCAACTACAATAAAATGTATCTAAATTCAGTAGAAGTAGAGAAATGCATATTATAACAACACTGAGATACCATTCTTCACCAAGCAAGTCACAGGAACTGAACAGTACGGTAACACCTATTGGCCAGGCTGTTGGGAAACAGGCACTCTCATTCGTTAACTGAGAGGACTGAAAACTGATCCAATCCTGCTGGAGGAATTTGGCAATACTTACAAAATTGCGTGTACTTATTTTTTTAAGTTTTTTGGTGATAAAATATATGTAACAAAACACCACTTTTAAATGTACAATTCAGTGCTATAAGTGCATCCTCATTGTGCAACCATCACCAATTTCGTGTCATCCAAAATAGAAATTCTGTACCCTTTAAACATTAACTCCCCAATCCCTTTCTCTCAAGCCCCTCATAACTTTTAAGCTACTTCCTGTCTCTATGAATCTAACAACTACAAGTACCTTCAGTTCAGTCACACAGTCATGTCTGACTCTGCGATCCCATGGACTGCAGGACACTAGGACTCCCTGTCCATCACCAACTCCCAGAGTTTACTCAAACTCATGCCCATTGAGTTAGTGATGCCATCCAACCATCTCATCCTCTGTCGTCCCCTTCTCCTCCTGCTCTCAATCTTTCCCAGCATCAGGGTCTTTTCAAATGAGTCAGCTCTTCGCATGAGGTGGCCAAAGGATTGGAGTTTCAGCTTCAACATCAGTCCTTCCAATGAACACCCAGGACTGATCTCCTTTAGGATGGACTAGTTGGATCTCCTTGCAGTCCAAGAGACTCTCAAGAGTCTTGTCCAACACCACAGTTCAAAAGCATCAATTCTTTGGCACTCAGCTTTCTTTATAGTCCAACTCTCACATCCATACATGACTACTGAAAAAACCATAACCTTGACTAGATGAACCTTTGTTGGCAAGGTAATGTCTCTGCTTTTTAATATGTTGTCTAGGTTGGTCATAACTTTTCTTCCAACGAGTAAGCATCTTTTTATTTCATGGCTGTAATCACTATCTGCAGTGATTTTGGAGTCACTGTTTCCACTGTTTCTCCATCTATTTGCCATGAAGTGATGGGACTGGTTGCTACAATCTTAGTTTTCTGAATGTTGAGCTTTAAGCCAGCTTTTTCACTCTCCTCTTTCACTTTCATCGAGAGGCTTTTTAGCTCCTCTTCACTTTCTGCCATAAGGGTGGTGTCATCTGCATATCTGAGGTTATTGAGATTTCTCCCGGCAATCTTGATT
>SJYV01018792.1:1059401-1120263 GCA_006410875.1 Neotragus pygmaeus | reverse complement strand
CTTCTTTGGGATTAGAATGAAAACTCACCTCTTCCAGTCCTGTGGCCACTGCTGAGTTTTCCAAATTTGCTGGCATATTGAGTGCAACACTTTCACAGCATCATCTTTCAGGATTTGAAACAGCTCAATTGGAATTCCATCACCTCCACTAGCTTTGTTTGTAGTGATGCTTCCTAAGGCCCACTTGACCTTGCATTCCACTTGACTTTGTCTGGCTCTAGGTGAGTGATCACGCCATCATGATTATCTTGGTTGTGAAGGTCTTTTTGTGCAGTTCTACAGGGAGGCCTGGCATGCTGCGATTCATGGGGTTGCAGAGAGTCGGACACGACTGAGCGACTGAACTGAACTGTGTATTCTTGCCACCTCTTCTTAATATCTTCTGCTTCTGTTAGGTCCATACCATTTCTGTCCTTTATTGAGCCCATCTTTGAATGAAATGTTGCCTTGATATCTGTCATTTTCTTGAAGAGATCTCTAGTCTTTCCCATTCTATTGTTTTCCTCTATCTCTTTGCACTGATCATTGAGGAAGGCTTTCTTATCTCCTTGCTGTTCTTTGGAACTCTGCATTCAAATGGGTGTATCTTTCCTTTTCTCCTTTGCTTTTGGCTTCTCTTCTTTTCACAGCTATTTGTAAGGCCTCCTCAGATAGGCATTTTGCTTTTTTGCATTTCTTTTTCCTGGAGATGGTCTTGATTCTTGTCTCCTGTACAATGTCACGAACCTCCGTCCATAGTTCATCAGGAACTCTGTCTATCAGATCTAGTCCCTTAAATCTATTTCTCACTTCCACTGTATAATCATCAGGGATTTGATTCAGGTCATACCTGAACGCTACCTTATTGTACAAGTACCTTACTGTAAGTGAAATCATATAATATATTCCTTTTCATGTCTGGCTTATTTCAATAAGCATAATGTGTCAGAATTGTGTTCATTTTTACTGACTCCTATTCTGTTGTATGCTCAGTTCACATTTTGTTTCTCCATTTTTCTGTTGATGAACATTTGGGTTGCTCCTATCTTTGGCCTATTATGAATAATGTTGCTACGAAAACAGATGTGCACCAATCTGTTTGGTTTCTGCTTTGAACTCCTTTGGAGTGGACTTGATACATCTAGGATAATTGCGTATTCAACTTTTCAAGCTATTTTCCACACCTGTACTGATCTTTTGACCCAGCAAGTCTACTCTTAGGATCTACCTTGAAGACGCACATCCAACAACACAAAAATATATGTGCACAAGGTTGTCTGAGCATTCCTGTCTGTAATTGACAGTATGAGAAACAACTTCTGTGCTAACATGTAGGAGAATGGGTTGAGTAAAACAGAGTATATTTACCCGGTGGAATAGAGTAGAACAGTAAAAAAAAAAAAAAAGAAAAGAAAGAAAGAAAGAGGACAATCACTGTGAACTGATATTGTATAATTTCCAGGATATATTAATTATAAAAAACAAAGTTCAAAAGTCTACTTACAGTATGCTACCTTTCACTTGAGAAAGAGGGACACAGAAAAATACATGTGTATCTGTTGACTTGTGAAAAAGAAACATAGTTATTAATGAAATCAGAAATCAAACTCTGTAGGTTACTGCAGAGAACGGGTGGGGATGGAATGGAGAAAAAATGGGGAAATGGAAGTGATACAGCAGGAACACTTTTCTCTGAGTAAATGAGTTTTTGTTTTAACAGCTCTGACTCTTAGAACCAGAGTAATATTTCACAAACCTTGAAACATAATTAAAAGCAATCAGAACAGGGAGGGAACCTGAAATGGAACACACACATAACATGAACTTAAGTATGTAATAAACCAGTAGGGGTGGGGAAAAAGGAACTAACCTACAGAAATCTGGAAAACATGATTTAGGCTTCATATTATAAGGCTAAAAGCTAAAGGCACTGTATACAGATGCCCTTGCATGTAAATCTGTTTCTAACAGGGATGTGGACGATCTGAAACTATTCCATGTATATATTAGAACTGAACAAATAAGCACACATACAGATAAAATGAGCCAAGTTTCTCAATGTCAGAAATAATGTTATAAATAAGGAAAGGGGAAAGACAATTCAAAAAGAATGAAACCTATGGTATCGGATTAGTGTCAAAATGATCTTTATAAACTTATTTTTGTGTGTGCATGTGTGTAGACAGATAAATATATATATGTATGTATCGGATTAGTATACATACACTAAGTTCCTTGTCTGGTGGGACAGTCTAGAAACAATGATACCCTAGTAGCCATGAGCAACTTCACTGACTTTTCACTTCCATGCATTGGAGAAGGAAATGGCAACCCACTCCAGTGTTCTTGCCTGGAGAATCCCAGGGACGGGGGAGCCTGGTGGGCTGCTGTCTATAGGGTCGCACAGAGTCGGACACGACTGAAGTGACTTAGCAGCAGCAGCAGCCATCAGCACATTTAGTGCTGATTCTGTTTCCTAAATTCCATTCTCCAATAAAAGAACCATGCTCCTTAGCAAAGTGGGTTCCAGGACCCGAGCAGGCGAAATACAAGAGAAGCCTGCACATGTTGGTATGCTAGAATACAGAGAAATGCTCATAAAAAGGCGGAGTTATGTCAAAAGAAGATGGGAAGGCATCCAATGGCCAAAACTGGAATAACTTTGATCAGGAAAGGAAATAAAGTTAGCACTGGATTATAACCTATAGAATAAAATAAGTATCAATGAGTCTACACTGATATAAAGAAACAATTTACTAAGTAAATGAACAGGGTAGAAGAGACAAGTCTACAGAAGAAATCCAATTAATAAATGGAAAAGGAATGAGGAAATAAACTCCACAGTAATAACAATTGTTGTAGGTATTAATGGATGTTAAAATTAGTAGGTGAAAGTTTAAGAAGAAACAAGATTTGTACATAGTCTTATAATTTCTCCCTAAAGATATTAATGACGAAAAGGAAAATAGTAATTTAACTGTGGAGCATGTAGTAGGTATCACCTTTACCAGCAATTAAAATTAACATCTCCAGTAATAAAACTATAACATCACATATTCTCTGATATGATGCACAGAAAGGGCCCAATATCACTTTCATAGTATTCCTGCTAAATATGCCCAACCTTATCTAAGCATGAGGAATCATTAGACAAATCCAAATCTGTGGAATGAGGCATATTCTACAAAATAACTAGTTAGTACTCTTCAAAAGTAACAAGGAAGGTCTCAAAAGTCAAGGAAAGATCAAGAAACTGTTATAGACTAGAGGAGATTCAAGAGATGCAGTAACTAAATCCAACGCAGGATCCTAGACTGGTCCCAGAACTGAAACGGATGTTAGTAAAAATTCAAATAAGGTGAGTAGACTTACAGTATTGTACTGATGTTTAATTTCCTTACATAACCTACTGTGTTTATGGAAGAGGTTCACATTCTAGAGGCGGAGTGAAGGATATACAGGAATTCTCTGTATAATTCTGCAATTTTTCTACAAGTTTAAAACTATTTCAAAAGAAAAAGGGTTTTTGTGTCTTTTTAAAAAGCTTTGTTGGACTTAAGCTTCCTTATCCAAAAAATGAGTGGCTTGCACTTTCTGTTTTATAAGCTCTATTTTAGATGTGAAATCATGAGTCACCAATCATCACACTGAACAAACATCACCTCTCTTCCATCAACACGTGCTTGAGCCATAATGATCACCTTGCTTTACTAAAGCAGTATTTTGTTTCTGGTGAAGGTAGCACTCTGGTGGACACACACACTTTGAAGTAGTTGCTGGGGTCAGTATTTCCTTAAGAAATGCACCAGATCTCTCTAAAGGCTGGCAGTTTTCTTACCTCAGCTTAAGTCAAGGTTGGAAAATTGAGTAAAACCAGAAATCAATCGCTGAGCAATGTAATCAATCGCTTACATCATACCACAATGCCACTTTTCATATCAACAGCCACCATTTATTGAGAATCTGCCCTGTACAGGGTACGTTGCCAGGCTGTGTATAAGGAGACCTCTAGTCCCTTAAAGCTGCACGGCTGGGACTTGTTACCGCTTCCATTTCTTCCAGACAAGAAACATGGGGCTCAGAGGGATCAAGCAAGTAGCAAATTCAGGATGTGGATTCTTTGGGGTACAAAGCACATGATCTTTCCGCTCCACTATTCTAGACATAAACAAGCTGAAGAAAATAGCAGCAACAACCCCAAAACGTGTCAGCTTCTCACTCCACATCTTTATCATGCGGAGAGAAAAAATGAAAGCACAGCTCAGGTTTCTCACTTCTCTCTTTTGAAACCAAAAAAGTTTGTTAAACTTGGGCATGGAGAGAGAACGAGGAAGGAGAGAGAGGGAGGGAGGACGGGGTAACCTTCCAAACTCAGTAGAAAGCATGGATCAAATTATCAAATACATACATATTCAAATAAAGAAAACCATTTTCCCATGAGCACCATCCGTATTGTACCACAGAAGGAAATAATCTCTTCATTATTCACTTTTTTCACGTTTGTCTATTGGAGGAGGGAGGGTGCTTTGAGAAAAAAAATCTTTCTTCAGTCCCTAAGCCTTAACTGATGGGTTGTTTTTATACAACAGTGCCATCTACTGGAATGACTCAGAAGTACAGGACACTCTAGAAATTGTTTTCTCTTCACTTTTAAAACGAGCTTAAAAAATTAAATTCTTCACATATAAGGGAAATGATACACATGAACTTACTTACAAAGCAGAAAGAGGCTCACAGACTTAGAAAATGAACTTATGGTTGCAGAGAGGAAGGGATATTTAAGGACTTTGGGAAGATCATGTACATACTGCTATATTTAAAATGGGTAACCAACAAGGACCTATTACATAGCACATGGAACTCTACTCAGTGTATGTGCCTGCCAGAATGGGAGGTGTCTGAGGGGGAAATGGATACATGTATTTGCATGGCTAAGTCTCTTCTCCTCTGAAACTAGCACAACATTGTTAATCAGCTATACTCCAATTCAAAATAAAAAGTTAAAAAAAAGTTAAGGTCACCATTCTCCATTACTGTTACCAACAGCTTTGTTTTATTAATAACTACATCTGCAGGGAGCAAAGACCTAATCAAATGCTGGGTATCCACTAAAACTACACAAGAGGCTACATATACGTGCTGCTCAAGGATTTCATATAGGAGCAAACAGAAACAGTTGCACATCTGGGAGTCTGCGTTTAACTTCTGAAATTGAAAAAAAAATACTGCCAAGAAATTGTTCTTTGTAGAAAGATAACATTTCCAGAGGCCAAAGAGTTACATAACCACCATGATTCTTCTAGTAAATAACAGCTCTCCTTTAGATTTACGTTTCTATTACCCACAATTGTGGAATCATGCTTTATGTTGCCTATTAAATGCTTTATTGCATTAGTAATAATAATATTATAAATAATCATCATTGTTCCAAATATTTCATTTATATATATATAGTCATCACTGTTCTAAAAATGTTAATCCTCATGGTCTAGGCCACTGCACATCACCATTTCATTTCAGTTCATTTGGACAACAGGGTCTCAGGACATCTTTAAGGGAGGACCTGATTCTCCCATGGGTGTTTTCTGCTTAATCAGCTCTAAAACATCCTCTATCGATAAGACAGCAAAGGAACAAGAAACTAAATACTTCCTCTCTAGCCCCCACCCCCACCCCGATTGCAGTCTGTTCTTCACAGGGTAGAAGGGAAGCAGGGAGTTTGAATCACAAAACAGAAAATAAATGAAAAGACAAGATTTAAAAAGTTTTTGAACCATGAGTTCTCAGGAGTCCCTTAAATATTTAGAAGCTATAAGCAATACACTGTAATAGACTAATTCCAACTTTAAGAGGAACTCAGAAGTCACTGGGATTATCCTGACTGCCTCTGCTTTCCTCATAAGGAAATACATAAACCACAAGGTGTTGAATGATTCCCTCCAAAATTATCCTAAGCTCTAAAAAGAGTAGTATATTATGTGCCTATGGGTTCAATTTGTTAGCAGTGTCCTGTCCTCTTCATGTCTTCTTGATCTGGGTATGGAGCATACGTGCCTATTTTGTAGAACTTGGATGATTAATTTATTTTAAAAAGCATGTTATAGGTTTATGATTGTTCTATAGCTACTACTTTGACACATTTTGGTTCACATTAATGATTTGCTTGATTCTGAGGCCTTGTTCAGGAATACAATCCCCAACTAGCACATCATTCCTATGGGAAAATATACGACACATAGCAACGATTTACTTCTCAAAGTGGTTTCCAGGAGACCATTGTGGAAATAAAAAGCAGTGTGTCCATACTTGATTTTGGAGTTACCAACTAAAACTTGGCACTTGCCATCTGCTTCTCCAAGGATGAAGTCACCAGCCACTGCAGTTGCTGACCTTCAACACCCCTTGAAAGGAGATCAGGAATGAGGCACTGTGTTCTCCGCGAGAAACTGGCAGAAGAGGCCTTCAGATAGTTAGACATTTTCAGGAGAAAATTTTATGAATCCAATTTCTTGGATCTTCTCAGACCTAGAAAAGCACTAAAATCATTAGCAGAGACATCTGTTCTTTGTGACTAGCAGCAAACCTCTGCCAAAACGTGTGCCTGACGGCAGGTACCCCCTTCGCCAAATCACATACCTACTGCCCTCCTCCACTACCTGCCTCTTCGGAGCAGTGCTCAGAGCTATCTGAGAGGCTGTCTCCTGGGCTCTAGACCTCATCTGCCCCAAACAAAGCTTACCTCCCAACCATGACGCTTTTTTCAGTCACTAAAGTCCTGTGAGGATAAACACGACTCCTCATATATTACAGAAGGGAAATGCAGTCTCCGAGCATGAGGGACTTTGTCTCATAGGAGGCAGAGCAGAGGCCCCCTTCTTTCCTCCCAGTGCACTGGTCTTTATACCCTGGGCCTGTCCGTCAGTGGGTAACAGTCAAGGGCAGGGACCTAGG
This sequence comes from Neotragus pygmaeus, assembly GCA_006410875.1. Taxonomy (NCBI): domain Eukaryota; kingdom Metazoa; phylum Chordata; class Mammalia; order Artiodactyla; family Bovidae; genus Neotragus; species Neotragus pygmaeus. The sequence goes on along the minus strand of SJYV01018792.1, from coordinate 1,113,333 downwards.
TTTGCGTCTAGGCTCTGTGCATTAGGCAAGCTGATCTCTCTATACTCAGGGTTGTTATCTGTAAGATGGGATGATGACAATAATGGTACATAATCTCATAGAACTGTTATGATTAAATAAACTAGTATGGTATTAGTATTTAGAACAGCGCCTGGCAGGTAAAAAACAATCCCTCAGTAAATGTTAGCTACATTATTTACATGATCAATAAAATCACATACTGACAGTTATTCCAAGTACTCAAAAACATCAAAAGGTATTAACACAACTTAAATAATTAATAAATCAGCAATTTCCATTTGATGGGTTCCTACTCTATGCCAGGCAAATTACATCTATTTTCTCTTATTTTCCCTTTCATTTCCATTTTAGAGATGGCAAACTGGAGTCCTGCCCTCAATCTTTCCCAGCATCAAGATCTTTTCCAATGAGCCTGCTCTTCACACGAGGTGGTCAAAGTATTGGAGTTTCAGCTTCAGCATCAGTCCTTCCAGTGAATATTCAGGAATGATTTCCTTTAGGATGGACTGGTTGGATCTCCTTGCAGTCCAAGACTCTCAAGCGTCTTCTCTAGCACCACAGTTCAAAAGCATCAATTCTTGTGTGCTCAGCCTTCTTTATGGTCCAACTCTCACATCTGTACACGACTACTAGAAATACCAAATACCATAGCTTTGACTATATGAACCTTCTATATAGACTCTATCTTAAATGTTTTCTTCGTGAAACTGGGAATCCCCTTATCCTCAATGCTTGAATAATTGATGATGTTTTTACTGAGGAATTTTCTTATTGAAATGATTTGACAGTGTGTAGTGAATCCTTGGTTCTGTGTGGTCTTAGGAAAGTTACTTAGTTTTTCCAGGACTCCAGTTTGCCATCTCTAAAATGGAAATGAAAGGGGTTGCAAAGCATTGAACATGATTGAGCGACTGAACAACAATAACTATAGTTATAGGAACCTCTGGCTCAGTGATTTCCCCCTAGCTCAGGCTCACTGATGTAGAATAAAAATGGAAAAAAATTAAGAGGAGCATTTAAATACCATTTGCAGATTTCCTAGAAGTAACAAGGCCTTAACCTTAAATAGGCAAAAACAACAACAAAACAAGAAAATGGGAGATCAAGATTAAAAACGGTGGCAGGCTCTGAGTACGGTGGGATTCCCTAGTAGCTCAGATGGAAAAGTATCTGCCTACAATGCAGGAGACCCGGGTTTGATCCTTGCGTCAGGAAGATCCCCTGGAGAAGGGAATGGTAACCCACTCCGGTATTCTTTCCTGGAGAATTTCAGGGACAGAGGAGCCTGGTGAGCTACAGTCCATGGGGTATGTATATGGCCAAAGAAAAACTGATTATGCTACTCTATTGTCAGTTTCTGAATTCTAGTTCTTCACTGATGGACAAAAGCTGAGAGGCCAAAGAGGCTTCCATGCTCTACACCTGTGTAGCTGGTGAAATTCCATACATAAGAAAAAAGAAAGAGCGTTTTTCTCCCTGCTTAAGATCTTCAGCAAGCCTGCATTTAAGACTGTGGGGGAGTAAAGCCATCTATTCCTGCAGCTTCCTTCCTGTTTGCACCCTGTTTGTGAAGCAGCACTCAGGCTACAGAAAAAAGCAGACCAGGACGGTGTCTATCAGGTGGACGCCATGACAGCTGCCCCCACTTCTTGCAACTCTTGTTCATGCACCAGGCTTTGTGTCTTTAAACTCTACCAGTCTCTGCTGGTGGCACCTTTACCGCTCGCCTCTGGGGAAGTGATTACTACAAATGTGCATGATTTTATCCACAACATACAGTATCGTGTGAAGCTTGCTTTTATTGCCTTCAGCCTTTTCTTTCTTACAATTTATTTTAATACATTTGGAATTATTATCCCAAACACTAGCCAGCTGGCCCGCTGGGGTTTCCTTTGCTGGGCTCCACATCTCTCTCTTTCTAATCCTCTCCTCGTGGATAATCCACTCGAATGCTTCTCGGCTGCGGAGGGGGTTCTGCTATTACTACCTGTTGGTTAGAAATTCACTTTGTCCTGTGTAGGTGGCTCTAATCGTTCGGTAATGAACACCTTATTTGAGTTAGCTGAGGTCAGAGTTATATTCATAAGATTTTCTTTCTTCTTTTCAGATTTCTGGATGCTTATCTTTTTTTTCTCCTGAGCTACAAATCAGCTGGTCTTTGGGAAAAAAAAAAAAAAAAAAAAAAAACAGCCTCTAAGCCCCCCCTCTCCTCAGGAAAAAAAAAAAAAAAAGAACAGTAAGAAAGGAAAAGAAAACTGTATGGTAAGATATGAGAAAGAGAGAGGCTTTTATTTCAGCTGTTCAGACACCATGTAGATTGTGCTTTTGTCTTTGCCAACCACTGGGCCTTCAGGGCCCTTGCTGAGGGCAGCCTTGGGGGTGCGGGGAGTCCAGGAGAACAGGCCACAATGCTTTCAATCATCAGAGGCCACCAGGATGCAAAGGATCAGGAGAACCAAGCAGGGTCCTGATGCCTTGCTGAACCCCCTTGAGTCCCCACAGTGGGCTCAGTCAAGTAGGGCATGTGATGTGGCGAGAGACCCAAAGCTAAATGTTCTGGTGGGGGTCACCCACCCCTGCTGAGACTTTGGTGCAGGAGACTTTCTCCAGGATCCTCTGGGAAGAGGCCAAAATGAATCGTGCTTCCCAACGCCCATCTCAGGAAGAAGTGCCAGGACCTCTAGTCAGGGCATTTCTGTATTGAAGAATCTATACTCTGCATTTGTCCTAAGGTGTCTGAAGTCACAGTAAGATAACCACTGGCTACATTTCACTTGAAACTCTAAGGAGGTTTTTAAAATAATTATGTTTTGGAATGGACTTTGCTGGTGGCTCAGTGGTAAAGAATCTGCCGGCAATGCAGGAGATTCGAGTTTGATCCCTGAGTCAGGAATATCCCCCGGAGGAGGACATGCAACCCAGTCTAGTATTTTTGCCTGGAGAATTCCATGGACAGAGGAGTGTGGTGGGTTACAGTCCATAGGATTGCAAAGAGTTGGACACAACTGAAGCGACTTAGCAGGCACACACAAATGTTTCGGAATAACACTCTCTGACCTCATTCTTGATCACCCTACCTTTCAACCTGCCTATAGCTACATTTCAAAAGTTTTAAGGCTTGAGTGGATAGTTCCTCAAGGGACTCATATTTACATCTGGCTATTTGCTGAATCTGGCATAGTGCTTGCCACTTTTTAATTAATAAAAAGGAAGATGTGAAGGAAAGAGAAAGGAGGAGTAGGAGGGGGAGGAGAAGACAGAGGAGAAGGGGGAAAGAGAGAGAGGGAGGGAGGGAATAACATGTGGCCATTAGAGACTCAGAAAATGTTAAAACACACACACACACACACACAGATCAGTACAACTCCTCAAGATCCCACTGAGAAATAACCTTTGTAAACAGTTTGTTCTCTTTACTCTTTCAGCCATTTCCTGCATTTACTTTTTTTCTTCAAAGTTCAGATTACACTGCCATGTATTCAACTTTGAATCCTACTGTTTCAATTCACACTCTACTGCCAGTCTTTTCACAAGTTCAAACTGTTGAAAGTAATATTTTTAATGACTAAACAATATTTTACTCTTTGAATATACCATTACCTCTTGAACCATTTTCCTACTGTAAGTTCCTGGCTGTTTTCACATATCTGTTTGAAATATATCTTCTTCCCTTCTGAGGTATTACTCCTTCAGTGATTCTTTCAAAAAGTGGTAATACATACAGAACATATTTATTATTTTTGAACATTCAATATTCTATTGGTTATTGATCATTTGGTGCCACATCTTTTGTTCTGCTGTCCCACATATGATACTTGTGACTGTGACTATAACTTTGATAGAACTTATCAAAAATCGGTATACTATATATTGCCCATAAATAATTATCCTAAATAATTTCAAATCCTAAAAGGTGATGCTGTTAAAGTGTTGCACTCAATATGCCAGCAAATTTGGAAAACTTGGCAGTGGCCACAGGACTGGAAAAGGTCAATTTTCATTCTAATCCAAAAGAAAGGCAATGCCAAAGAATGCTCAAACTACCACACAATTGCACTCATCTCACACGCTAGTAAAGTAATGCTCAAAATTCTCCAAGCAATTCAAAAATACATGAAAAATTCAACAATACATGAACTGTGAACTTGTAGACATTCAAGCTGGTTTTAGAAAAGGCAGACGAACCAGAGATCAAAGTGCCAACATCTGCTGGATCATAGATAAAGCAAGAGAATTCCAGAAAAACATCTACTTCTACTTTATTGACTATGCCAAAGCCTTTGACTGTGCGGATCACAATAAACTGAGGAAAATTCTTCAAGAGATGGGAATACCAGACCACCTGACCTGCCTCCTGAGAAATCTGCATGTAGGTCAGGAAGCAACAGTTAGAACTGTACATGGAACAACAGACTGGTTCCAAATAGGGAAAGGGTACATCAAGGCTGTATACTGTCACTCTGCTAATTTAACTTATACATAGAGTATATCATGCAAAATGCCAGGATGAATGAATCACAAGCTGGAATCAAGACTGCTGGGAGAAATATCAACAACCTCAGATATGCAGATGACACCAACCTTATGGCAGAAAGTGAAGAGGAATTAAAGAGCCTCATGATTAAGGTAAAAGAGGAGAGTTTAAAAAGCGGGCTTATAACAACATACAAAAAACTAAGATCATGGCATCTGGTCCCATCACTTCACGTCAAATAGATGGGGAAACAATGCAAACAGTGACAGACTTTATTTTCTTGGGCTCCAAAATTACTGTAGACAGTGACTGTAGCTATGAAATTAAAAGACCCTTGCTCCTTGGAAGAAAAGCTATGACCAACCTAGACAGCATATTAAAAAGCAGAGACATTACTTTGTTTACAAATGTCCATACAGTCAAAGCTATGGTTTTTCCAGTAGTTGTGTACGGTTGTGAGATCTGGAGAACAAAAAAGGTTGAGCACCAAAGAATCGATATCTTTGAATTATGGTGCTAGAGAACTCTTGAGAGTCCCTTGGACAGCAAGAAGATCAAACCAGTCAATCCTAAAGGAAATCAACACTGAATACTCTAGTAGACTGACTGATACTGAAGCTCCAGTACTTTGGCCATCTGATGCAAAGAGCCGACTCATTGGAAAAGATTCTGGTGCTGGGAAAGATTGGAGGCAGGAAGAGAAGGGGACGACAGTGGATGAGATGGTTGGATGGCATCACCGACTCAATGGATGTGAGTTTGAGTAAACTCTGGGAGAGGAAGGACAGGGAAGCCTGTCGTGTTGCAGTCCACAGGGTTGCAAAGATTTAGACACGACTGAGTGACTGACCAACAACAATAAGTAATTATATTGCCAGAAATCTTTACTGATGCTATGAATCTCCAAATACAGATCTCTTATCTTTATTACTTCAATTCTTTTTGATGGTTTGGCCACGTAACTGCTTTAGCAAACCTTCTACATTTAAAAAGTTAAAACTTTAAATCATTTTGGAGACATTTTATTTAATATTGATTTTGCAGAGTTGCCTCCTCTTTCCTAATGAGGCTTTTAACAATGACTGGCAAATATCATGTAGATATATTTAATAAAGATCAGCAACACAATACTCAAAGCGAGTTCTGAAACTGTATACAAGCCCCTGTGTCCTTGTCTTTTGAAATAAAATGCTGACTCAAGAGTTAATGGTGGGGAAATGTGAAGATGCAGAAGCAAAAAATAGCTGTTGGGTGGGGGAACTGGTAACAATTCAGATTGTAAATCTGCCACAGAACAGAATCACTGAATTCACAGTTCTCTGAAAGATACAGATAAAGCCTGACGTACATTCCTAAATTGTTTTTACACGAAGCAGACACCCTCCCTCCAGATGAAAATTACTGACCACAAGAATATAGACCCTAGACTGGTTGAAACCAGAAGGTTGATGATGCTTGAAATTTTACCTTGATGCCAACCAATCCAACAACTGTCCACAGCTGATCATGCCCTGCTCCCTAAACTCTGCAAGACTCCTCTCTACTCCTCCAGGAGGGCGGGAGAAAGACACAGACACAGACAGACACACACACCCACACCCACACCCACACACAACCCCCCCCTCCCCCGTCTCTACATTTCTGTTCAGCATCAAGGAACAGAGGCCGAGTTTCAACAATAGTCCTAAAATTAAATAAGCAAATTACATTTTCTAAAAACTACCAAGGTAATTGAGCTTTGAAGATTTTTCTTAAGAAACTGAGTAAGTTCATCTCTTCCACAAGGATAAGCCAACAACAGTTCAGAATAAAGAGCCAATGACCAATTGGCCTACATTTAAATTTTAAATTTCTTGGCACAAATATGCATTGTTATGATGTGTCTGATGCTTTTGAACTGGGGTGTTGGAGAAGACTCTTGAGAGTCTGTTGGACTGCAAGGAGACCAAATCAGTCAATTCAAAAGAAAATCAGTCCTGAATATTCATTGGAAGGGCTGATGCGAAGCTGAAGCGCCAATACTTTGGCCACCTGAAGAACTGACTCCTTAGAAAAGCCCCTGATGCTGGGAAAGATTGAAGGCAGGAGAAGGGGACGCCAGAGGATGAGATGGTTGGATGGCATCACCAAATAGATGGACATGAGTTTGAGTAAGCTCCATGAGTTGGTGAAGGACAGGGAAGCCTGCTGTGCTGCAGTCCATGGGGTCACAAAGAGCTGGACACAACTGAGTGACTGAACTGAACTGATTGATGTGTTTGATCAGGAATTATCGCCTTGCAGTCGGCTCTCTCTCCAAGTGTTCTCTCCTGAGAGATTGGTGGGAATGGAACAGAGAACAGTCGGATAAGGGGAGGAGGAGAGAATATGGCACTGCCCTGAAGACCCCACTCCTCTGGTAAAGACCAAGAAAAGCTCCCGAGTGTGGTTGCTCTTTACCTCCGTGACTCTGCCTCTCACATTTTACTGTGATTCTCTATTGATAGGAATGAGTGTTTACCACTCGAATGAACCCCTCTGGGTTAAGACTCTACTGTTTTCATCCCTTTGTCCCCAAAGCCTAGCAGAATGCCAGGTGTGCTGAGTGCTTCATTTTAATATTTGTTCTAAGCAGCAATGAACAAAGAGGACTCTAACTCAGCATCTTAAAGTTGTTTTTTAAAAATCAAAGCACTTTAAATATGGGAGTTTTTTCAGAATAATCACTAACTAAAATGATTTGGTTAAGATGTACTGGAGACTTGTTAAAATGATCAGAATTGATGGATTTGGTGGCTGTGATGAGATTTAATGACACAGTTGAACAAAAGCTTTCAAGCACGGGTTGCTCAGAATGCCTGAGTTTTTCATAGTAAGTTCTAAATTAAAGCATTATTTGTGCTACAAGTTAATGATCTGATGACTTTTTAAATATTTGATGTCCTGAATAATTCCTCTTCTTCTTGTATGTAAATATTAGAGAATTGAATAAGTATATTTAAAAATCTTTCTGAAGTATATAATCCTAATTTCTTCCCAGTTTGCAACCATAGTATCTAAGATATGAAAATTGCTGTTTTATCAATCTGACTCACTCATAGGGCTTGACTTGTTCGGTATAATGTGCTGAATTCAAACAGAATAGAGTTTGAATCCTAGGTGTGCCACTTTATAGCTCTGTTAATTTGGGCAAATTTTTAAACCACTTATGCCTTGTTTTACTTATTTGTAAATATAGAGATTATAGTATCTACCACTATTCTTTAATGCACTTGACACATATATAAGTTAGTTGCTCAGTCATGTCCGACTTGTTGCAACCCCATGGACTGTACAGCCTGCCAGGCTCCTCTGTCCACAGGATTCTGCAGGCAATACTGGAGTGGGTAGCCACTTCCTTCTCCAGGGGATCTTCCTGACCGACGAATTGAATATTGCACTGGATCCCGCATTGCAGGACCCCGCATTGCAAAGCGAATTCTTTACCATCTGAGACATAATGATTGTTTAATAAAGATGATTACTGATCAAAAAATCTACAAACAATAAACTCTGTAGAGGGGATGGAGAAAAGTGAACCCTCCTACATTGCTGGTGAAAATGTAAGTTGGTACAACCATCGTGGAGAACAGTATGGAGACGCCTTAAAAAAAAAAACTAAATACAGAACTACCATACAATCCAGTAATCTTACTCCTGGGCATATGATCTAGAGAAAACCATAAGTTGCAAAGATATATGCACCCCAATGTTCACTGCAGCGCTATCTACAATAGCCAAGACATGGAAGCAACTTACATGTCCATCGACAGAGGAATGGATAAAGATGTGGCATATGCATGAATGGAATATTACTCAGCCATAAAAAAGAATGAAACAATGCCATTTGTAACAACATGGATGGACCTAAAGATTGCCATACTGCATGAAATCAGGCAAAGAAAGACAAATATCATGATACTGCTTATATGTGGAATCTAAAAACAATGGTATAAATGAACTTATTTACAAATAGAAAGTCACAGACGTAGAAAACAAACATGGTTACCAAAGCTGAAATGTTGGGGATGGAGGGATAAATTAAGAGGTTGGGAATGATATATACACATTGCTATATATAAAATAACTAATAAGGACCTACTGTATAGCACAGGGAATTCTACTCAGTACTGTGTAATAACCTATATGAGAAAAGAATCTAAAAAAGAGTAGATAATATATAATTTCTCACTTTTCTGCATACCAGAAACTAACAACATTGTAAATCGACTATACTCCAATAAAAATTTTAAAAAGAATAATGGTAGCTGCAATTGTTTTTCCCTTTTAACTTGTCCCTGAGCATTTTTCCCCTTAGCACTTTGATATTCCATTTTCACCATTTTATTTTGATTTACAGTACTGGCTGGACTTACTGTAGATGTTTCCATTGGAAAGTCCCCCAATGAGATGAATGGAAGCAAATGGCCTGAAGAAGGTTTAATGACTATCCTCCAAGAGAAACTGATTATGGCACCCAATTAGTTAAGATACAATTTCTTTTGCTGTAACAATGCCCCAACTAAATAATGATAGCTTAAACAGCATAAAAGTTAATTATTGCTATGCAGTCACTGAGATTAAAAAGTACAGGGGTGAACTGACTCCATAGTGTTAGGGATCTGAGTTCCCGAATTCACCATTCTTTAGGACATTTTCATCTCATTTTAGCTGGAGAGTCCACCATCCAGAAAGTGGGAAGGAGAAAAGGACAGCACAGGGCTCATGGGTGCATTCTTCCCTTTTTAAGACATAGCCTAAGAGCTGGATACATTACTTCTTCCTACAGTTATTCTGCCAGAACTTAGCCAGATAGGCGCAAGGTACAGGGAAGCTGAAAATACGGTGTTTTGTGAGGCCATCGAGCTAAAATTCAGGACTCCTGTTACTAACAGAAGGAAAATTCAGTTTTAGAAAAGAAATACAAACTCCTGCCCTAGATATGGTTTGGCATCAGCTGTAAAAGTTCAGAGGACTCTGATCCTTTCTGTGTCCCATGGCTGATCACGCTCCGAGAAGCTAACTCACATTGCAAAGCTCACGAGAGCCTGACGTGTAAGTCAGAAAGCAATAAAAAANTCAGACTCTTTTGTTGACCATGATGGCTACTCCATTCCTTCTAAGGGATTCCTGCCCACAGTAGTAGATACATACATATACACAAATACACACACTTATACACACTCATACACACACTGACACTTATTCACATCCCACTTCATGGTAGCCTTTGAGCTCCCAGGAGTCTCATTTTTCAGTATTAATCCTTTAATCTATGCCAATCTATTGCTTTGTAATTTTTCTAGAGTGGATTACATGAGATAAACCCAAAAGAATGTCATAGTTACCATTTTTCAGGTATCAGAAGCCTGCTGATTCACTGCCTAATATTTCAAGTTCTAAAAAACTAAGAATATCTTTATATATACTGCAAAGAACTTCAAAATTTGCAGAAAGTTAAACATTTTGTTCATAATCTTTCAGTAACTTCTGAAAGCTTATTTTATCTCCAACCAAATTAACTGTCTTGACATTTTATTGACATAATCATAAAAAGAAATATTCTATTAGACAAGTGGTGAGTCATGATCATTACTAAAATAGGTAAAATAAAAAGANAATTTAAAGAAAGGGCTCCACGACTCAAGAGGGCCTGGTGGGGAGATGACCTCTCATGTCCCATCTGGCAGAAGGTAGAGTCACACCCAGATGGATCTTTCCCTGATGCTAGAAAGAGTGATGTCTCCATGAGTTAGAGGGAATTGACAACAACAGACCTTCCAGCAACAATTAGTGCAGACTCCAGATCCGGGAGAAACTCATAATCCCTGCACCCAGATGTCCCTGTGGACTCATCTGGAGGATTAGCATCGCCAGCCCCAGCACTCCAGGGATCACAAATGAGATTCAGCTCTAGAGACACTTGCCTGGAGGTTGCCTGGAGCTGCACTGAGAAGGATTCTGAGGCTCTGTCTCAATGAGGATAAAGTGCTGATTGATTGGCAATGTCTGCCCTGAGTGGAAGGTGAGTGGTAGTGGTGTGTGTGCCATGTATCTCTAGCTTTGATCTAATCTTTGCTTAACCAGAACGTGAAGTCTTTCGTCCCTTTCCTAGCCCCTGGTTGCTCTATTGTGCCTTCTCTTCCTTCTACTCCTCTTGCTGTTGAGGACTTCAAAGGTTCATCCTGGCCCGCTTCCCAGTGGACCAGTCACTTCAGGAAATGAATGGGCTGCTCTCTGGAGGAAGCCAGATCACTCAATGAGTTCCCATTTCTCCAGAATTAGATGGTTAGTCATGCTGACCAGAGGCAGTGGGTGGGCTCATGGCCAGGGAGCTGCAAGACTTCTTTCCTGAGACCCAGGGTGTGGGCCTTTCTTCTAAAGAGATTCAAGGCTGTGTTCAGGAGTCTCTTAACACCAACCTTGACCCTGCTTGCTGTGTTGTAATGGGGGCCTGCCAGCACTCCTGGTGGAATGAAGGCAGGAGTAAAAATTGGGCACTCCATTGCCTCTCAGGAAATTCAAAACACACCATTATCTTTAACATTTTTAAAAAGTAATCTTGAAGATGATGCTAAAAGATGATGCTGTTAAAGTGCTAACCTAAAAGATGATGCTGTGAAAGTGCTGCACTCAATATGCCAGCAAATTTGGAAAACTCAGCAGTAGCCACAGGACCGGAAAAGGTTAGTTTTCATTCCANAAAAAAAAAACTAAATACAGAACTACCATACAATCCAGTAATCTTACTCCTGGGCATATGATCTAGAGAAAACCATAAGTTGCAAAGATATATGCACCCCAATGTTCACTGCAGCGCTATCTACAATAGCCAAGACATGGAAGCAACTTACATGTCCATCGACAGAGGAATGGATAAAGATGTGGCATATGCATGAATGGAATATTACTCAGCCATAAAAAAGAATGAAACAATGCCATTTGTAACAACATGGATGGACCTAAAGATTGCCATACTGCATGAAATCAGGCAAAGAAAGACAAATATCATGATACTGCTTATATGTGGAATCTAAAAACAATGGTATAAATGAACTTATTTACAAATAGAAAGTCACAGACGTAGAAAACAAACATGGTTACCAAAGCTGAAATGTTGGGGATGGAGGGATAAATTAAGAGGTTGGGAATGATATATACACATTGCTATATATAAAATAACTAATAAGGACCTACTGTATAGCACAGGGAATTCTACTCAGTACTGTGTAATAACCTATATGAGAAAAGAATCTAAAAAAGAGTAGATAATATATAATTTCTCACTTTTCTGCATACCAGAAACTAACAACATTGTAAATCGACTATACTCCAATAAAAATTTTAAAAAGAATAATGGTAGCTGCAATTGTTTTTCCCTTTTAACTTGTCCCTGAGCATTTTTCCCCTTAGCACTTTGATATTCCATTTTCACCATTTTATTTTGATTTACAGTACTGGCTGGACTTACTGTAGATGTTTCCATTGGAAAGTCCCCCAATGAGATGAATGGAAGCAAATGGCCTGAAGAAGGTTTAATGACTATCCTCCAAGAGAAACTGATTATGGCACCCAATTAGTTAAGATACAATTTCTTTTGCTGTAACAATGCCCCAACTAAATAATGATAGCTTAAACAGCATAAAAGTTAATTATTGCTATGCAGTCACTGAGATTAAAAAGTACAGGGGTGAACTGACTCCATAGTGTTAGGGATCTGAGTTCCCGAATTCACCATTCTTTAGGACATTTTCATCTCATTTTAGCTGGAGAGTCCACCATCCAGAAAGTGGGAAGGAGAAAAGGACAGCACAGGGCTCATGGGTGCATTCTTCCCTTTTTAAGACATAGCCTAAGAGCTGGATACATTACTTCTTCCTACAGTTATTCTGCCAGAACTTAGCCAGATAGGCGCAAGGTACAGGGAAGCTGAAAATACGGTGTTTTGTGAGGCCATCGAGCTAAAATTCAGGACTCCTGTTACTAACAGAAGGAAAATTCAGTTTTAGAAAAGAAATACAAACTCCTGCCCTAGATATGGTTTGGCATCAGCTGTAAAAGTTCAGAGGACTCTGATCCTTTCTGTGTCCCATGGCTGATCACGCTCCGAGAAGCTAACTCACATTGCAAAGCTCACGAGAGCCTGACGTGTAAGTCAGAAAGCAATAAAAAAAAAATTACTACAAAAATATTAAAGAGACAGGATGGATGGGTTGTCTTAAACAATTGCTGTCCTAAACAACTGCTTCATGTAAAGAAGCTGCAGGTCACTGCGGGGGCGGGTGTATCAGAGCTGCTTGGTGAGCAAGGACTCAGAACCTCCCAGCGCATAATGGCCCCTGGCTGTCAGCGTGCTCCTCCGTCCTCTCACTGGATGGGCTCCGCACACCGGCCGTTTCCAGCGGACCCTGCCAGACGTTACCTCTTGGGCCGTCCTCTTCCCTCCGCTTACTTCTTAAGATACGTTAATAACCCATCAGGGATAATGCCCTCATACTCAAACCCAGGAGTCTTTTCTTCCTCTCCTTCTCTCTGCTCTGATCCGTATGTGTTGGTTTATGGTTATGATCCCATTTACCACTCTAATTCAATAATACTTTGAGCTCTTAATATTTTATGTACACATTTATCATTTTACATATTGATAGCTCCTTTAGGGCAAGGCCCCCACCTCATACCCCTTGGCATGCACACTCTTCAATATCGTCCACCGTGGCACTCTCAAGAGTACGAGGCACTGATGATGGCTGCAGGATAAGTGCCTCTGTTGGCACAAGGCTCATGGTGTGGCCGTCACCTGAGCATGAGGTTAAACATACCCTAACGGAAGTTGGTGCCAGCAATAAATGGTTAATGGAAATTTAGTGAAACAGATAGTCAATACATTTTAAATAAAGTGGTACCTTTCTCACTTTGCAGCTATAGAAAGAAAAATGAAAATGTACTACATTTTCAGAAACCTTAATATGTCCTTGCTGCATGTCCTTCATATTGCATTATGACTTACAATCTGAGGAGGTCAGCTTCCCAGAGTGGCCATGTGTGTGTTCACACACATTCATGCTTACTCTACTCCTGGCTTCAGTGAATGATGTGGGGATGCATGACTGGCTTGAGGAAATTGGATACTTAGCAATACCAAGGCCAGATGCCCACTAAAGTGAATGCCAAAGAAAAAGGTTGGCAACTTGTTCTTTTGGAGAGGTGGCTGAGACTGATGATTTTCTGATAAGCTGGTTTGAGCCTGGGTGAAGCCACAGTCCATAAGCCCTCTGAACCTAGCAGAGCAGGCAGGGCTAATATATGTGAAGAGTTAGAATTTGCAGACCAGCCATTTCAGTACCAAGGGAACCTGGGGTATTTGAATGAGGAGGAGAGATGGGAAACTTTCCAGTCATGGGCACTGGAAGTGTTCATGGGGGGAGGAAAAGGGGATGACTAAAGGCCAAGAGCCTGTGTAGAAGGGGTGCCCTGGGGATGAGACAAAGGCACAATCAGAAAAGTGCCAGAGCATGGCCCCAGACAGACAGGAAAGGGAGTGATAGTTGGACCAGAACCAATAGTGACAAAATGGGGCCACATAGAGAAATGCACCACAAAATAAAGAGAAATAGAAAGGCAGGTGGGAGAAGCAGTCAGATGAGGTGAAGGACTCCCCCGCCCCCAACCATCCTCCTTTGGCATCCAGCGCTGCGGGACGGGGGTCTTTTAGCAACATCACGCATCCACACAATGCCACGAGAAACGAGCCCTGCTAGCAATGGAGAGGGTTACTGGGGCTGAAAGTGCTGAATATGAGAACTGGGGATAACTGGGAATGGTTAGCTTAGATCCAAGAAGCACAAGAAAACGGATGCTTGTTATAACCAGATGGGCAATAAAGGAATGGTGGAGAGACTCCGGGAAAGGGGCCTTTTCTGGGCTGAAACTTTCAGCAAAGGAAGATGCACACTCTGCTTGGGACCTAGGTAAGTACACACTCGACCAACAGCAGGGCTGGCCTATTTTGTGATACAATGAGTTTACCTAGCTTTAAGGGGGTCAAGAGACTTAATGGCAAGATGGCAAGGTTTTTGGTTTATTTTGTAGGCTGGTTGGCTTGTGTTGCTGATGTTGCTTTGTGGTTGTTTTGCAAGTCAATTTCTTCTTGCCAACATGTTTGGAAGCTAAAACAAAGCAGTTCGGAGAAAATAGGTGAGAAGCTATGGAAGATGCAAGGTCTCCCTGGAACCAGAAAAGGATGTGATCAAGGGCGGAGCATTAAGGGAAGTCTAGGTGTGGAAAGATATATATTAGGGTAGTTTGTCTCTCCATAGGTATCTATTAAGCGCCTAATAGGTGCTGGGTCTATGTGTGGCAGCTGTCAATTAAATAGGGGCCTAGAGGTCAGGTTCAGTGAGGGGTTTAAAGAAAGATAAAACATTTAAAGTAGCTTCGGGGGTTAAGGCTTGACTTTGAACAATGAACCAAAGAACAGATCGGTGATTACCTAGCAGAGACTGCCCTGCAGGGATTTGTGGAGGGACTCTAATGTCTGCAGAATTAGCTGGTCCATATTAAGAAATGCAGAAAAAGAAAAAACAAAACAAACCCAGAGAAACTTTATAAAAATAGCAGAATCTTGGCAAAAGGGCAAAGCACTCAGAGAGACACGACATTACACACTTTAAGGCTCCTCTTTGCTCTGGTGTCTCCCCATTGTTGTTAATAAGAACGCATTTTCTGAATTCCCAGGAGAAGTGGAAAAGAAAAACCAAATTTGCAGTTGAGCGAAACCACAATGTACCAGTACAATACAGGGGCCTATTTCTAGCAATAAAGGCTGATGCATATTAATTCATTCAGCCAGCTCCATTGTTTATAATTCTTGCTTACATTTGCTGTCATGCATTGGAGTTAAAATTTACACCCTTTTGTGGATGCAAGAAGTTATTTTTATTTATCCTTCTTTGTTAGCTGTTTCACTTCACAATAATTAATCAAATCACCAAAGCAGCATCAAACTGGGGAGTGATGATCTATTTGCATTATTTGGCTTTTCTAACACGTATCTCAGAGGGTGAGGACTCTGTTATAATATGGCCCTCTTATTTTATGACAGGTTGCAATTTTCTTGTAATGTTAGATGTGGTTCATCTTGATAATTATGCTAAATTAAGTAGTCCTACACATTATAGAAATGTATGTGAAGATACATTAACTCACATTAAGAATTTTAATTAGGTTCTACATATCATGGGATTCATATTAAACAAGATTCATATTAAACAATTCATCTAAAATTCAGATTTTGAACATAAAACTATATAGCTCAAACAAATCATTAATGGAGAACAGAGGTACCCTCAACCTCCCAGCCTTTTCCTTGACAGGAAATTTTGTGATTGGCTATTAAGGCTATGCCTCAAAGTGGAAAGCCAGTCCCATCAGAAATTCATCTCAATTTTCTCCTTCAGCTAGTCTGTCCCATTCCATGTCTTTCTCAGTAACTTGAGAAACTGGTCAAAAAAGCAACTTGACAGTGTCTACAAAACCAGAGTGTTAAATGCTGAAGAAGGAACACACAGAAGCCAAGAGCCACGGCCTGAGCCAGCAGCCAGAATCACTCTGTCTCGACAGAGAGAGCTTTGTATCCACGTCAGTTCTGTGACCGCAGCTACCTCATGGGACTGGGGATCCCCGTGACAGGAGAAGAGAGGCCCTGGCAGACCACAACCCGGCCCTTACCTGGAGGCCCTGGCTTGTCCAGGTGCAGGGTTGGTGCTGAAGGGGCTGATGCCAAACCAGATCTGGTCCCTGCCCAGCAGCAGTGGACTGTTAGGAACCGTGGTGCTGAGTTTACAGGAGCCACAATCAAAGTGAAATGATTAAAGAGTCTGCAACATGTCGATCCTCTGTTCTAGTTGTTCAGTTTGGCTTGGCTTTTTGCAAGCAGCTGAAACCAACTCTGACTGCCTGCCACGGCCATACTGAGTCCCCTCAAAACTCGCATGTTGAAGTCCTACTCCCCAACACTCAGAATGTGACAGCACTGGGAGGGGGGCCTTCAAGGCAGTAATTCAGGTACCTGAGGTCGTATGGATGGCCCCCACCACAACAGGACTGACTGGTCTGTTCATACAGAGAGAAGGCTAGGACACAGACACACAGAGAAAAGACCATGGGCAGATGGAGACGGTGCCCATCTATCAGCCAAGGAGAGAGGCCCTACAGGAGATAAACTGCTGACACTTTGATCTTAGACTTCTAGCCTCCAAAATTGTAGGGAGATCCCCTCCGCCCAGGATTCTGGGACCTCAGCTGCAGGATGGAGTTTGTGGATTTCCTCCCTCGAGACCTGAAATGAATTAGACTTGGCTTCAAACACTCTAGCTCCTAAGTGTCTCAGATGATGCCCACATTCCCAGCTCAGCTGTGGCCCACTCCTCTGCTGGTCAGTTGTGACCAAGTGGCCCAGCAAAGGCTGGTGACAGGCTCCCTGTCAGAGCTGCAGTGTGTCAGAGCCTCCCAGGGGAGGGCTGCTCCCTGGAGCCGAGCACCCACCTCACTGGCGTCCTCCCTAACATGGCCCTATCCCACACTCCACTCTCGAACTCTCCCTTGACCCCAGAACTCTCCACTAGGCAACGCATGATCCAAGACCAAGAGCAGGGAGAGGCTAGCCCAGATGGCTTCTTCTACGTCTCTTCCTCCCAACCTGCGCTCTCACCGATTTGAAGATACATTTAGACCTATTTGTCCTGGGTCTAAAACTGTTGCTATGGCATTACCATCACTGTCATGGAAATGAACATCTCACTGTCTCTGACAGCTACCCTTGACCAAAGAGTCTTTGCTGCTTTGTCTTCGAAAATCTTTATTAGGGTTGGGGGAGGGATGGATTGAGAGTTTGGGATTAGCAGATGCAAATGATTATATATAGAATGGATACACAAGGTACTCACTATCCTGAGATAAATCATAATGGAAAACAGTATGAAAAAGAATGTGTGTGTGTGTGTATATATATCTGAATCACTTAGCTGTACAGTAGAACATCAACACAACATTGTAATTCAACTATGCTGCTGCTGCTAAGTCGCTTCAGTTGTGTCCAACTCTGTGCGACCCCACAGACGGCAGCGCACCAGGCTCTCCCGTCCCTGGGATTCTCCAGGCAAGAACACTGGAGTGGGCTGCCATTTCCTTCTCCAATGTATGAGTGAAGTTGCTCAGTTGTGTCTGGCTCTTCGCAACCCCATAGACTGCAGCCCACCATGCTCCTCTGTCCATGGGATTGTCCAGGCAAGAGTACTGGAGTGGGGTGCCATTGCCTTCTCCGAATTCAACTATACTTGAATAAAATTTAAAAAAAAATTTTTTTTTAACCAAATGAATTTAAACAAAATCAGTATGAGTGTTTTACTACTTTTCTCCCCTCCTTTAGTGGTTTCCTACTGCCTTCAGGAAAAAAAAAAAAAATCCACACTGCTTATAAGCACTTAATTGTCTGACCATTTCCTTTGTATTAAGTCTCGCCTCTTGCCATAGCCCCACCTAACACTGAGCTTCTCATCATTTCCCAAATTTGATTGTTCTCTTACACCTCTCTGTGTTCACACACATGATTTCCTCTGCCTGGTATTCTATCTTTCCCCTTCCACCCAGGTAAACACTGGGTTTGCATTTGCAACGTTTGATATAAGAGTAGTCTCTGGTGGAAAACTTCCTTGACCTTCCCTTGATCCTCATCAACAATTTATTACTTCCTTCTCTATACAACCACTGCAGCAGCAGCATCAATGCCCAGCCAGCAATGTGAAGCTAAGAGAGCACGTTACAGATCAGAGATGGTGTAGACACAACCTTTGCCCTGGGGGAGCCCAAAGTCTCAAAGGGGAGATGGATTTTGAAAATATCTATTCAGTGGTTGAACTGTTTTTATAGTCGCTAAGTCGTGTCTGATTCTTTTGTGACCCCGTGGACTGTGGCATGCCAAGCTCCTCTGTTCATGGGATATCTCAGGCAAGAATACTGGAGTGAGTTGCCATTCCCTTCTCCAGGGGATCTTCCTGACCCAGGGATCAAACCCATGTTTCCTGCATCGGCAGATGGATTCATTACCACTGAGACACCTGGGAAGCCCAACCACTGGGTATTTTCAAAATCCACCTCCCCTTTGAGACTATGGGCTCCCCAAGGGCAGTGCTCGTGTCTATACCATCTCTGATCTGTACTGTGCTCACTTAGGTTCACGTTGCTGGCTGGGTGCTGACGATGCTGCAGGCTACACAAAGCAGCTCCTGCCTGCCTACTGCACTTGGCAGGCCTGGTCTCCCCTAGATCAGCTCATCTCCACAAACTCCATGTACGCCATCATGTGAGAGGCTCCCAAACTGACAAAAGGTTCTGTGGTTCTGTTACGGCTCACAGCAGCACAGACTATGTATGTGAAAGTGAAAGTAGCTCAGTCATGTCTGACTCTTTTCGACCCCATGAACTTACATAGTCTATGAATTCTCCAGGCCAGAATAATGGAGTGGGTAGCCTTTCCCTTCTCCAGGGGATCTTCCCAATCCAGGGATTGAACCCAGGTCTCCTGCACTGCAGGCAGATTTTTCACCAGCTGAGCCACAAGGGAAGCCCTAGACTATGTATGTGTCGTGTGGTTCAGTCGCTAAGTCGTGTCCGACTCTTGCAACCCCATGGACTGCAACCTGCCAGGCTCCTCTGTCCATGGGATTCTCTGAGCAAGAATATTGGAGTGGGTTGCCATTTCCTTCTCCAGGGGATCTTCCTGACCCAGGGATTGAACCTGGGTCTCCTGTGCTGCAGGCAGACTCTTTACCAACTGAGCTAGGATACATAGCTATTAATAGCATGACTCTTGATCCACGGAGTCACATGCACAAGCATATCACCTTCTGTGTCTCATCTAAGCTGATCTGATTTCTAAACTTCATCATCAGTCCAGCCAGCTGGGGAATTCAACCTCCTCCTCCTGCTCCTCTGAGGCCATTTATTATGTGCAGCACAGTGGGAAAGATATATAAAATTGAAAACTGTCTTGATATAGATATCATTTCACACTTACAGCATCATACTCCATAGGATTTGAGGCAGCACAAACTTGAATCAGAGAAGGCTCTCTTTCATATACATATGAAATATGACATGTGATATATGTATACATTTAACTGCAGAAAACTATGCCCTCTCTCATTTGTGATAAGACATGATAGCTTAGTAGGAAAGTCTGTTTTAAGAAACTTCCAGTTTTAAGACAATTCCAAGTGAACAAAGCTACAGGCTTTTTTATGAATTGCTCATTTTGTTAATAAAGGTCCATATGGTCAAAGGTGTGTGTTTTCCAGTAGTCATGTACAGGTGTCAGAGTTGGACCATAAAGAAGGCTGAGTGCCCAAGAATTCGTGCTTTCGAACTGTATTGCTGGAGAAGACTCTTGAGAATCCCTTGGACAGCAAGGAGATCAAACCTAAAGGAAATCAACCCTGGATATTCATTGGAAAGACTGGTGCTGTAGGTGAATTTCCAGTTCTTACCTGATGTGAAGAGCAGANTAGGATAAATCATATCTTTTAGAGGACCTAATAAAAGTAGGTAAGGAACAAAGTGTTGGAGACCCCAAACCATATCTAGTTATAATGACAATATCCACATTAACAACATATAAGATAATTTCTGATTAAGATGACTTCCCTGGTGGCTTAGATGGTAAAAGCATCTGCGTACAGTGTGGGAGACCCGGGTTCAATCCCTGGGTTGGGAGATCCTCTGGAGAAGGAAATGGCAAACCACTCCAGTACTCTTGGCTGGAAAATCCCATGAACAGAGGAGCCTGGTAGGCTACAGTCCACGGGGTCGCAAACAGTCAGACACTTCACTGACTTCACTTTCTAAGGTGACTAAGAAGGTCCTGTATTCTCTCCTGTTTCTGGGGTTTCAAGGTTGAAAATAGTGATTTTTAAGCAGTTTTATAGAGTGCCAGTATTTAATAACCACTTTTTGGTATAGAAGGATGTCAGGTTAATCTACGTATGGTTTGGAGGGAAAAAAGGTATGATGACTTACTCATTTTTTTCTCTGAAGCGGAGGCCAGCTATGAGAAATGCCACCAATTTCATATAGTGGGGCATTTCAGTGGGGGTATTTGTCTATTGGAGTGCTGCATGTACACACGAGACTCTATTCTTTCTAGACTTAAATATATTCAAAGAGCTATAAGCCTCAGGTCTTAGAAACAATGCTTTAGCTCACATATTTTCTTTGCATTAAGAGGCTGCGCACTGTGTAAAAGTATTAAACACTCCCCTTTCTTAACATCATATTGTCTTTGGCACATAACCATTTTTAGTGCAAAAATGCATAAGAAAAATGGTTATTTGCTAAAAAGTAATTTGCTTTCACCAATATTTAGGCAAAAACACAAGGTACAAAGTGATACATAGGAAAATATGGGTTATCTTCAGTAACTAATTACATAAAGATCAAATATCTACCTTGGTCCTGTGCAGATATGACTTGAGACAGATTAGTCTTCTGATATTTTTTATGGAATGTTTTAGGTAGACACACAGAAATAATATAAAAGTCTGTGACATAAAAATTATTCTAGAATCTTTCAACTGAAAAAAGTGTCTTGAACACAATTTTTTAAAATTGATAAATATGGAAGGTTATAATTATAGTCCTGTAAAGGTAATAAAAATATGTTCATTATGAGATTTTTATCCCAAGCATAAACATTGTCTTAAAATTTAAACATTACCTTTTTTATTCATTCTGTGTCCATTTTTTTAGTTCAGTTCTCTTTATATGATTCTCCTATATAGATTTCTATTCTCTATTTTGCTATTCGATATTTCACTGAGAAGTAAATCTTTTTCCTTAATGGTGATGAGTTGAAAGCATATGCTATCACTAATAAACAATATTGAGATTA
Organism: Neotragus pygmaeus; assembly: GCA_006410875.1. Lineage (NCBI taxonomy): Eukaryota > Metazoa > Chordata > Mammalia > Artiodactyla > Bovidae > Neotragus > Neotragus pygmaeus. Next base: position 1,091,878 of record SJYV01018792.1, on the reverse strand, counting down.
TTTTGAAAAAAAGCATCAGTGTTGTGACTTGTACATTTGTTTCTGCCATCGCACATACAGTAAACCTGTTCACGTTTTTATTTTTATAATTCCATGAGATGCTTCATGAGTTTTCTGGGAAAAGTAATGAAGCATAAATTATGCATCAACTGAATTTCTTCAAAGTTACTTTACAATTCATATATCTTAATTTGTTCAGTTCCTTTTCTGTTTTTCATGAAAATCTCCATCAGACATTACTGACACCCCAGTGGATAAGACACTCTTGATTAACACGTCTTAATTCCAACTAGTATTAAACTAATTTAGCTCACAAAATGACATGCTTGTGCTGGCATATTCTGCTAATAAGCATAAATATGTAGTTTATTTTCCATACATCTTAGATATTCTATCATCAACCACACAACGCACATAAAATAACTGTAAAGTAAGATGTTTTTTGGGCAAGACTAATCCAATTCAGCACAGAGTTATTAGCAGGTTGATTCTTTGGATATAGATTTAGTCTAAGCATCCAAATTGCTCACTTCTATTATGGGCCTTTTCAAAAAGATGAGACAATTTCTCAAGCTTTCATTACCATATATTAGATACTGGTTTTTGGCAATGGACTTGTCAATTGTGAATGACCAAGCCTCCTCTAAGCTGCCTTCTGGTCTAATCAACTAACAGAAGTTTGAATACAGTCTATAAAGTGTTAAGAAACTGTTTTAGATCAATTTATATTCATAAATACACAAAGATACTTTTTTTTGGTGTCTGTGGGACAAATAGCTGGAGTCCTATATAAGCTGAATTTGGCTCTGTGCTGTCTCCTATCACTGACTCAAGTCACAAGGACAGAGCAACCCACATTATATAGTTTTAAAAAATCACCATGGATATGAAAATAAATATGTAAGATTTATAATTCAGGGTAAAGCATTAGGGTAACTCAAAAAAGATGCCAAAACAACAAGTTTTTAAATTTTTTAATTTAAAATTTTAACTTAATTTTTAATTGAAAAATGCAAAAGTATTTCCTTCTTCCCCAGCATTTTCCCTGTTTTATATTCATGCTTCCATCTAAACTTGTTCCAGATGACAGTGTTGGAGATAGACACATTAATTAACCTAAACATACCATTAGGTTTTTTTTTTAAGTTACGTTGTTCTTACCTTCTGATATCTTGATATGCTAGGGAAATTTCTACTGATTAAGCTGCAGTCNTAAACACTGGGTTTGCATTTGCAACGTTTGATATAAGAGTAGTCTCTGGTGGAAAACTTCCTTGACCTTCCCTTGATCCTCATCAACAATTTATTACTTCCTTCTCTATACAACCACTGCAGCAGCAGCATCAATGCCCAGCCAGCAATGTGAAGCTAAGAGAGCACGTTACAGATCAGAGATGGTGTAGACACAACCTTTGCCCTGGGGGAGCCCAAAGTCTCAAAGGGGAGATGGATTTTGAAAATATCTATTCAGTGGTTGAACTGTTTTTATAGTCGCTAAGTCGTGTCTGATTCTTTTGTGACCCCGTGGACTGTGGCATGCCAAGCTCCTCTGTTCATGGGATATCTCAGGCAAGAATACTGGAGTGAGTTGCCATTCCCTTCTCCAGGGGATCTTCCTGACCCAGGGATCAAACCCATGTTTCCTGCATCGGCAGATGGATTCATTACCACTGAGACACCTGGGAAGCCCAACCACTGGGTATTTTCAAAATCCACCTCCCCTTTGAGACTATGGGCTCCCCAAGGGCAGTGCTCGTGTCTATACCATCTCTGATCTGTACTGTGCTCACTTAGGTTCACGTTGCTGGCTGGGTGCTGACGATGCTGCAGGCTACACAAAGCAGCTCCTGCCTGCCTACTGCACTTGGCAGGCCTGGTCTCCCCTAGATCAGCTCATCTCCACAAACTCCATGTACGCCATCATGTGAGAGGCTCCCAAACTGACAAAAGGTTCTGTGGTTCTGTTACGGCTCACAGCAGCACAGACTATGTATGTGAAAGTGAAAGTAGCTCAGTCATGTCTGACTCTTTTCGACCCCATGAACTTACATAGTCTATGAATTCTCCAGGCCAGAATAATGGAGTGGGTAGCCTTTCCCTTCTCCAGGGGATCTTCCCAATCCAGGGATTGAACCCAGGTCTCCTGCACTGCAGGCAGATTTTTCACCAGCTGAGCCACAAGGGAAGCCCTAGACTATGTATGTGTCGTGTGGTTCAGTCGCTAAGTCGTGTCCGACTCTTGCAACCCCATGGACTGCAACCTGCCAGGCTCCTCTGTCCATGGGATTCTCTGAGCAAGAATATTGGAGTGGGTTGCCATTTCCTTCTCCAGGGGATCTTCCTGACCCAGGGATTGAACCTGGGTCTCCTGTGCTGCAGGCAGACTCTTTACCAACTGAGCTAGGATACATAGCTATTAATAGCATGACTCTTGATCCACGGAGTCACATGCACAAGCATATCACCTTCTGTGTCTCATCTAAGCTGATCTGATTTCTAAACTTCATCATCAGTCCAGCCAGCTGGGGAATTCAACCTCCTCCTCCTGCTCCTCTGAGGCCATTTATTATGTGCAGCACAGTGGGAAAGATATATAAAATTGAAAACTGTCTTGATATAGATATCATTTCACACTTACAGCATCATACTCCATAGGATTTGAGGCAGCACAAACTTGAATCAGAGAAGGCTCTCTTTCATATACATATGAAATATGACATGTGATATATGTATACATTTAACTGCAGAAAACTATGCCCTCTCTCATTTGTGATAAGACATGATAGCTTAGTAGGAAAGTCTGTTTTAAGAAACTTCCAGTTTTAAGACAATTCCAAGTGAACAAAGCTACAGGCTTTTTTATGAATTGCTCATTTTGTTAATAAAGGTCCATATGGTCAAAGGTGTGTGTTTTCCAGTAGTCATGTACAGGTGTCAGAGTTGGACCATAAAGAAGGCTGAGTGCCCAAGAATTCGTGCTTTCGAACTGTATTGCTGGAGAAGACTCTTGAGAATCCCTTGGACAGCAAGGAGATCAAACCTAAAGGAAATCAACCCTGGATATTCATTGGAAAGACTGGTGCTGTAGGTGAATTTCCAGTTCTTACCTGATGTGAAGAGCAGACTCATTGGAAACAACCCTGATGCTGGGAGAGACTAACGGCAAGAGAAAAACAGGGGTGACAGACAATGAGATGGTTGGTGGCATCACTGACTCAGTGGACATGAGTTTGAACAAACTCCGGGAAATAGCGAAGACCAGGGAAGCCTGGTGTGCTGCAGTCCATGGAGTTGCAAAGATCGGAGATTACTTAGTGACTAAATAACAACTTCTAAAGAAATTTGTTGTTACATTTTCAGAAATTTTTTATTTTTCTGCTTAACAAGGGGTAGTCCTTTCTCACTCTTCTAATCCCATTCCTCCTGGTTCACTCTGACCCACACAGAAGAGCCCAAAACATAGATCTGGAAATTATGCAGCTTTTAAATTGACTCTCTTTCTCTCTTATTTTTAGATATAATTTAGAACTCATTAAATTAATAAACTTAAACTATTAACTTGAATTTTTTTTTCTCCTATGAGACTCACTTGGGCTTACAAACATATTTTGGCTGAATCTTAAGGAGAGATATTATCAGACTAAGTCACCTTGAGGCAAGTTTAAAATGCCTTTATCTTTTTGCCAATAGTTTCAGAATTATCATATTGCCCTTTGTTTCTTATTAACTATCTAAAGTTCAGAACAATTTTTACAAGGAAGGAGGAAAAAGAAATGACCTCTATCACTGTCATAAGTATCATTTTAACCAAAGTAGTCCTTTATTACACAAATGGAAAAATAATAACACAATATATTAAGGGAATTAAGAATGAGTTTTCCAGGACAGAGCTGATCAGTTAAGTCTTTTTTTGTTGTTGTTTGTTTGTTTAACTCAATGGTTTTCAACCAGAAGTGACTTTTGCCCCATGGGCTTCCAGGGGAATCTGACAATGTCTGAAGACTTACGTGTTATGACTAAGAATCCTGCTCTTGGCATCTAGCGTGGGTGTTGCCAAACACCCTACAATGCATGAGACAGCCTCCACAACAGAGAAGTGTCCTGCCACCGGCGTCAACAGTCTGAGGTTGAGAAATGCTGGTTTGACTCCACAAAACCTTCCTCTATGGTTAAAGGTCTCCCCCATGATTTTATTCTTAAAAACACCCCAAGGAGGCATCACAAAGGACAGTCATCACAGCCCACAAAAGTGGGCTCACTGTTAACTCGGGCACACCCCCTTCACAGTCTGCTGAAAGAGAACTGAGAGACAAATCACTTTCTGTAAGTCATTTCTTACAAAATGAATTGATAGAAAATCATTTATTCAGCCCATTAGGTAAACTGCTTGCGTTTTTTAAAAATTGAAGTATAGCTGATTTATAGTATTTCAGCTGTAGAGCAAAGTGACTCAGTTATATACATACATATACACACACACACACACTTTTTTCAGATTCTTGTCCATTGAGATTATTACAAGACATTGAGTAAAATTCTCTGTGCTATACAATAATAGGTCCTTATGGTTTATCTATTTTATCTATAGTAGTCTGTATCTGTTCGTCTCAAACTAATTTATTCCTAGCTTGCTATTTTTCATTGAAAATATTGCTGTTCCTTTAGTGAAGTAAAAGTGCCTGATATAAAATAACTAACATACAAACCTATATGTATATAGCACAGGGAACTCTGTTCAATGCTCTGTGGTGACCAAAATGGAAAGGAAATTCAAAAAGAAAGTATATATGTAAATGTATAGCTGATTCATTTTGCTGCATGTAGAAACTAATACAACACTCACTGTATAGCAACTATACTTCAATAACAAAAAATAGGAGGGTATTTTGGGGCTTCTCTGGTGACTCAGATGGTAAAGAATCTGCCTGCAGTGCAGGAGACACAGGTTCAATCCCTGTGTTAGGGAATGGCCACCCACTCCAGTATTCTTGCCTGGAGAATTCCATGGACAGAGGAGCCTGGCCGGCTACAGTCTATTGGGTCACAGAGAGTTGGACACAACTGAGCAACTAACACTTTCACTTTCAAAGGGTATTTAGAGGAGATAATTTTTTTACTGGTGAGGTCAGAAGATGGTAACAATCCCTCTTCAGGAGTGCCCCTGGAGAAGGTAGGAATTTAGATTTTCCTGCTGGTTCAGTTAAGTCTCTGTTAAGACAGGCACAGCATTCTGTGACTACTTAGTGCTGGCAGAAGAAGCAGACAGAGAAATCAGAAAGAGAAGAGGCAGATGAAGGGTGGGATGCACCCACCCCACAGAAGCAGAATTAATGACTTCTCATTTTCTCCTTTATGTTTCATAACTCAGAAAAGTTGCTTTAGATTAGACTTTAGTTTGCAAAAAAAATTCAAGGTATATTTAAAGGAATGATAAATTATAAGCCATGCTTTGGGTACTGTTGTGTACTGAATGTTATCCCCTCCAAATTCAAATGTAGGAGTCTCCAGTACCTTTGAATATGACCTTATTAGGAAATAAGTTTATTGCAGATATAATTTGTTATGGTATGATGAGGCACTAGAGTAGGGTGGGCCCCTAGCCTAATATGGCTGGTGTCCGTATAAAAAGGAGAAATTTGGACACAGACACTCACAGGAAAAACACATATGAACATGAATACGGCCACAGACAAGTCAAGGAATGGGGCCTGGAAGAGACCCCATCCTTGCAGGTCTCAGAAAGAAAGAACCCTACCACTTCCTTAATTTGTTATTTTCTAGCCTCCAGAACTGTGAGACAATACAATTCTGTTGTTTAAGCCACCTAGTTTGTGGTACTTTGTTGTAACAGCAAACTAGAATAAACACCCCTGTATTCTGAGCCAGTCCTTGGTGAATATTCTACGAAGTCTTTGACTTTTGGATTAACTAGAGTCTTGTTCTCAAATGTCAATGTTCAGTGTTCAATATGAGTTCAATACCAGGGATCTTGCTGAAACACAATGCTGACAGAGGGGGCCTGGGTGAGACCCAAGATTCTGCATTTCTACCTAGATCCTAGTGAGGCTGATGCTGCTGGTCCATGGGCCACACTCTGAGTAGCAAGACTGTAGCCTTCTTGAGCAGTGAAGCATAGCTGCCTGAGAATTCTCACTTCACACAAGAATCACTGGGGATAATTTTGCAAAGTGAATGTGAGAATCTTTTTTAGGTGGGGCCTGGGCATTGATGTTTTTTTAAAGCTCTCCAGTGATTCCAATCTCCAGCCAGGTTTGAGAACCACTGAGCTGAGGGGTGTGATAAATTGGAGGTTTATACTCCATCATTAGGCTACTGATTTGATGAAATTAGAAATGTGGAACAACAGAGGCTAGTCCTATGTTAAGCTTCTGGGAGAAAATATTTTAAATGGTGACTCTCTACGTATTTGTCTAAAACAGCTCAATGTGATCAACAGTTCTGTTCTCATCATCAGAAGAAACCAGGAAACCTCTGTTTTATAGGGCCTAAAGGACAGGGAGGCCTGGCATGCTACAGCCCATGGGTGGCAGAGTCGAACACGACTGGGCAACTGAAAAACAACAACAAAATTAAATACAGCCGCCCAGCCCCAGGCAGCTTTCAGACTCCTCTTCTTCCCTGGGAAGCCTGGCTGCAGTCCCTCATCCTCAGAACACACTCCTCTCTCCACCTGGGTCTCCCCTTTAGTCCTCTGCTGTTTCATGTGGCCCCCTCATCTTGAGCTCTGCCCACTGACCTACTCCCTACAGCTAAGGCCTCCACAGCCCATGTCCTGCCTCGGCTCAGCCCAAGCAGAGCCCTGGGTCTCCAGATACAAGAGAGAGTCAGGACAGACAAATCTACCCACCATCTAACCACCCACTCATCTACTTATCCATCCTATCACCCATATATACATTCATCCTTGCATCCACTCATTTTTCTATCCATCTACCCATTCACATATCCAGGCATCCGACAAAAACACCCACTGTGTTAAGTGTTTGGGAATAAAATGGCAGACACAACAGCCACTATCTCTTCTTCTTCATCAAATCTGAAGTACAACAGTACACCTGAAACTAACACAACATTGTAGGACTTCCCTGGTGGCCAAGCGGATAAGAATCCACCTGCCAGTTGAGGGGACACAGGCTGGCTTTCTGGTTCAGGAAGATTCCATGTGCCTCAACTACTGAGCCACACTCCAGAGCCCAGGAACCCCAGCCATTGAAGTCTGTGTGCCGAGAGCCTGTGCTCTGCAACAGGAGAAGTCAATGCACTGAGAAGCCACGTGCTGCAACAAAGAGTAGCTCCTGCCTCCCACAGCTACGACCCAGCGCAGCCAAAAATAAACAAATGAAATTATTTTAAAAATCCCACAACACTGTAAATCAACCTCAGCCCAATATAAAACTAAAAAAATTTTAAAGTACATCACTAAGAACAGTACATTTGAGATGAGGATGACAAAGGAGGAAAGCGGATGGCTCTGGGAGAATATAAAAGAATTTAACCCCTCCTTGAGAAAGCAATGAAGGCTTCCAGAGAAGAGGAATTTCAAGCTGAGACACGAAGAATACTTCGAAGTTGTTCATCAGTTAGTGTGACAAAGTTAAAATGCATGAGGGAAGAAAAGATGTAGTATCACGAAAGCTCATGGTAGTTTTTGAAAAAGCTCAGTGTGATGAGAACAGAAAGCAGAGGGAAAGGGGCTCTGCTGCTGCTGGCAGAAGCCTGTGGGGCATACCTTGCAGCTGGTTCTTTACCCCAAATATCCAGGATGCTCTAATTCCCGGAGTCCTCAGCCTCTTCAGGATCTCACTTTCCTTGGCCATATTCAAGAAGTGTTTTCTGCACAGTCCCACTATGTTACACTCAGCACTGCACTAGAGGCTGTGGGACCAAGGAAGTGAGGCAAGAGCACGGAAAGGTCTGCGGTCGGCCTTTGGGGAGCTTGTGATCACACAGAGATGGCAGTGTCTACTGAGGGTGCTGGAACCAAGAGCGTGCCCAGGTGGGCAAGACCATGGTGGAAGGGCAGAAAAGGAGGGCTTTGGCATAAATAATACTGACCATCCATTCACTCATATATTCTGTTTAGATTATGCTAACATAATTCATACAAATAGAGAGTGCTTGGCTGTAAAAAGCATCCCTAAATAGAAACCAGGCATTTTGCGAAGTCTGGGGCTCGGATCTGGGGAGAAGCATTGGTCCTGCCTCGAGAGCTGAGCAGGCAGTCCTGTGTCCCTTTGCTCCTGGACATTCCCACTCTCTGCTTCAAACCACTCAGGGTAGAAGAGCAACTCTTCAACTCTTGAGTGGTCAGTTTTGCCAGAGTTTATAAAAAAACAAACAAACAAACAACAAAAAAAAACAGATGACAGTTCCTGAAGAAAAAGGAAATAATGGTACACGAAGGAAAGTTTACCATCAGGTCCTTCCATCAGCGATGAAGGGATTGCTAGGGCTTATTGTGAAGGCCTACATTTTGCTTTTATTTATTCTGTTCCTGCCAGGCCCTATATAGTAAAATATATATATATATATATTGTTTTTATTCCTTAAAATGTTAGTGTACAAATGTAGACAGCTCTATAGGGGTGCAACCTCAGTATTGAGGGGGGTTAATGCAGTGCAGTCTGGCTGAGTAGCAAGAAGTGAGAGATGGGTTCTTGAACTCTATTTCTGGCAAGGCATTCTCCTTACTGGGATGACTCAGGCCCACGGAGATCCAGAGGAGGAGGACCCACCTGGGACAAGTACACTGAATCATGTGCCTTCCCTGAACAATTTACTCTCTGGGGAAGTCCCCAACTTGTGCCTGCCATACTTCACAGAAGCCTTATTTTATTTTCTTTGCCTCAGTGGGAGAGGAAATGGATGCTATCACTATTGGACCCAGAAAGAGCAATATATGCTAGATGTATGCATTTTCTAAACATCTTTTAAAGCAGGATTTCTTTTTTCTCTTTTAAAAGTCAGAAGACTGCTTGGAATGTGTATATTGCTATATTGCTGCCAAAAAGAAATAAACAAACTGGGATGAAGTAACTCAATGAGAATAAAGTGAGGGCCAAGGCTTTTCCTGGGGGTGAGTGTAGAAGAGAGAGGGGTAGGCAGAGGTGGGTGAGTCCTGCCTCCAAGATGAAGACTTTGATATATAATGGATCGTTGTCTATCTTGTGACCAGAAATTAATTGAGGTACAGGCAGCATTCATTTAATTTGCCTAATTACAATTTGTTCACACGCACACTGCAGGGCTTTGTTACAAATGACTGCCCAGCCCCGTCCACAGGGAGAGGGTGGAAAGACATGCTGCAGTGGTTTGGGGGAAATCCGCATATAACATCTCCCCCACCAAATTATTAANGAAGCCACGTGCTGCAACAAAGAGTAGCTCCTGCCTCCCACAGCTACGACCCAGCGCAGCCAAAAATAAACAAATGAAATTATTTTAAAAATCCCACAACACTGTAAATCAACCTCAGCCCAATATAAAACTAAAAAAATTTTAAAGTACATCACTAAGAACAGTACATTTGAGATGAGGATGACAAAGGAGGAAAGCGGATGGCTCTGGGAGAATATAAAAGAATTTAACCCCTCCTTGAGAAAGCAATGAAGGCTTCCAGAGAAGAGGAATTTCAAGCTGAGACACGAAGAATACTTCGAAGTTGTTCATCAGTTAGTGTGACAAAGTTAAAATGCATGAGGGAAGAAAAGATGTAGTATCACGAAAGCTCATGGTAGTTTTTGAAAAAGCTCAGTGTGATGAGAACAGAAAGCAGAGGGAAAGGGGCTCTGCTGCTGCTGGCAGAAGCCTGTGGGGCATACCTTGCAGCTGGTTCTTTACCCCAAATATCCAGGATGCTCTAATTCCCGGAGTCCTCAGCCTCTTCAGGATCTCACTTTCCTTGGCCATATTCAAGAAGTGTTTTCTGCACAGTCCCACTATGTTACACTCAGCACTGCACTAGAGGCTGTGGGACCAAGGAAGTGAGGCAAGAGCACGGAAAGGTCTGCGGTCGGCCTTTGGGGAGCTTGTGATCACACAGAGATGGCAGTGTCTACTGAGGGTGCTGGAACCAAGAGCGTGCCCAGGTGGGCAAGACCATGGTGGAAGGGCAGAAAAGGAGGGCTTTGGCATAAATAATACTGACCATCCATTCACTCATATATTCTGTTTAGATTATGCTAACATAATTCATACAAATAGAGAGTGCTTGGCTGTAAAAAGCATCCCTAAATAGAAACCAGGCATTTTGCGAAGTCTGGGGCTCGGATCTGGGGAGAAGCATTGGTCCTGCCTCGAGAGCTGAGCAGGCAGTCCTGTGTCCCTTTGCTCCTGGACATTCCCACTCTCTGCTTCAAACCACTCAGGGTAGAAGAGCAACTCTTCAACTCTTGAGTGGTCAGTTTTGCCAGAGTTTATAAAAAAACAAACAAACAAACAACAAAAAAAAACAGATGACAGTTCCTGAAGAAAAAGGAAATAATGGTACACGAAGGAAAGTTTACCATCAGGTCCTTCCATCAGCGATGAAGGGATTGCTAGGGCTTATTGTGAAGGCCTACATTTTGCTTTTATTTATTCTGTTCCTGCCAGGCCCTATATAGTAAAATATATATATATATATATTGTTTTTATTCCTTAAAATGTTAGTGTACAAATGTAGACAGCTCTATAGGGGTGCAACCTCAGTATTGAGGGGGGTTAATGCAGTGCAGTCTGGCTGAGTAGCAAGAAGTGAGAGATGGGTTCTTGAACTCTATTTCTGGCAAGGCATTCTCCTTACTGGGATGACTCAGGCCCACGGAGATCCAGAGGAGGAGGACCCACCTGGGACAAGTACACTGAATCATGTGCCTTCCCTGAACAATTTACTCTCTGGGGAAGTCCCCAACTTGTGCCTGCCATACTTCACAGAAGCCTTATTTTATTTTCTTTGCCTCAGTGGGAGAGGAAATGGATGCTATCACTATTGGACCCAGAAAGAGCAATATATGCTAGATGTATGCATTTTCTAAACATCTTTTAAAGCAGGATTTCTTTTTTCTCTTTTAAAAGTCAGAAGACTGCTTGGAATGTGTATATTGCTATATTGCTGCCAAAAAGAAATAAACAAACTGGGATGAAGTAACTCAATGAGAATAAAGTGAGGGCCAAGGCTTTTCCTGGGGGTGAGTGTAGAAGAGAGAGGGGTAGGCAGAGGTGGGTGAGTCCTGCCTCCAAGATGAAGACTTTGATATATAATGGATCGTTGTCTATCTTGTGACCAGAAATTAATTGAGGTACAGGCAGCATTCATTTAATTTGCCTAATTACAATTTGTTCACACGCACACTGCAGGGCTTTGTTACAAATGACTGCCCAGCCCCGTCCACAGGGAGAGGGTGGAAAGACATGCTGCAGTGGTTTGGGGGAAATCCGCATATAACATCTCCCCCACCAAATTATTAATTGGCTCCTGGGGAGGCACTGGTTACCGAGGCTCTGCTTAATTACTGCTCATGTCAAGGTTAAACATCTGCCCGCTGTAAGTGTGGGTACCTGCTAGCCGTCTCCTCCGGCTGCTGTCACCGTCTTCGTGTTTACATTCACAGCTACGTAGCGCGTGTCAACACATCCTTTCCATGAAAACAACAGAGAATGCTGCCGTGACACTGTTTAGCTGATCACTGAGGGCTGTGTGGGTAGAATGTAAACAAGGGGAGGCACTGTTCTACGCAGAGCCGCCCACACTCCATTGGAGATGGGGGGAACCCCACAGAGCCCCTTCCCTCCCAAGGGTACAATACTGGTGCCCAAGGTTGGAAAACATTCCCAGCTCATCTCCCGGCGTCTCTTAAAATTCGTAAAGCACTCTGGATTTCTTGCAAATGAAATGATGCCTTCTCCCAGCCCCACCAACCTACAAGATTAAAAAATCTTGTCTGGGAACATTAAGCTAAAGTGGGTTTTGTTACTTTGTGTAGCTAATTTGTTACCCAGTCCTCAATTCAAAGGCACTGACCTCATTTAAAGACCAATTTCTGAGAGCAGAATAATTCCTGTTAAACTGCCTGCCAGGCTGTGAGCATCTGGATGTTGGTGCTTTTAATGTAATTTTTAGGGTTTCCCTTGTGGCTCAGCTGGTAAAAAAAATCTGCCTGCAACAGGGGAGACCTGGGTTTGATCCCTGGGTTGGGAAGATCCCCTGGAGAAGGGAACAGCTACCCACTCTAGTATTCTGGCCTAGAGAATTCCATGGACTATACAGTCCACAGGATCGCAAAGAGTCCGACACGACTGAGCAACTTTTACTTCACTTCAGGTTCATTTCAGCTCTTCCTATGTCCCTTGGGACCTCATATGTAACTTGCTTGGATGGGAAAGGTAAGCCAATTAGGCTACGGCGTAACCCCACTTCTCCACTTCTCTCCAAGGCGAATCAATACACATTGTGCACACTAAGCGATCCTCGCAATTGGAAAACATTTCATTTTTCATAGCCCATGTTCCATGTAGCTTGCTAGTAAAAAAGGAGGGAAAGATGCAGGATAAAACTTTTGAGAGAATGACACAGCCCAAGGATAAGCATAAACTGATTAGAATCAAATGGGTCCATGATAGCAGACAAGTCAACTTTAACTAGACCTTGATCCTCAATCAGCAAGCTAAATGATACAACCAGAGGCACCATAACAGTTCCAAGGCAGCATCAAAAGACCAAAATGTGGGCAGTGGCCCAACTCCTGGAAATCTCCACCCCTTCCCCAAAATAGTTGGAATAATCCTCCCACTCACTGCTGTTCATTGTTCAGTCACTCAGTCGTGTCCAAATCTTTATGACCCCATGGACTACAGTACACCAGGTTTCCTTGTCCTTTACCATCTCCTGGAGCTTGCTCAAACTCATGTCCTTTGAGTCGGTGAAGCCATCCAACCATGTCATCCTCTGTCATCACCTCCTTCTGCCTTCAATCTTTCCCAGCATCAGGGTCTTTTCTAATGAGTTGGCTCTTCACATCAGGTGGCCAAAGTATTGGAGCTTCAGCACCAGTCCTCCCAATGAATATTCAGGACTGATTTCCTTTAGAATTGACTAGTTTGATCTCCTTGCAGTCCAAGGGACTCTCCAGAGTCTTCTCCAACACCACAGTTTAAAAGCATCAATTCTATGGTGCTCAGCCTTCTTTATGGTCCAGCTCTCACATCCATACATGACTACTCATAGCTTTAACTATATGGACCTTTGTCAGCAAAGTGATGTCTCTGCTTTTTAATATGCTGTCTAGGTTTTTCATAGCTTTTCTTCCAAGGAGCAAACGTTTTAATTTCACAGCTTACCCAGCCTAAAAGCTAACCATGCCACATTTTCGAGGCTGCCAGACTCACCCTCTAGGATAGCCCACACTGTCTGTAGAGTGTGTTTCTCTCTAAACCTGCTTATTACCTGTCACTTTGTCTCTCACTGAATTCTTTCTGTGACGAGACATCAAGAACCTGAGCTTCATTAGGTCCTGAAACCAGGTACCGTGGGTTTTGACTGGCTTTGAGTCCCAGTCACATGGGTTCACGTCCCAAGCAGGGTTTTTTGCCAGGTTACAGTCCCAGACACATGGGTGAGAGTTATAAAACTAAGTCCTAGTCTAAGGTAAACAGTTTCACTAGGAAGATGCCAATTTTAACAGCCAGAAGAGGCAGAAAGAAAGAAATTAACCTAAAAGAACAGTTTCAAAATAAATCAAGAAGTGATCTAGAACAGGGGTCAGCAAAATACAACATCCAAAGCAAACCTAGCCTGCTGCCTATTTTTGTAAATAAGGTGTTTGTTTGTTTGTTTTTGGAATATGATCACAGTCAATCATTTATGTGTTGTCTGCTATGGACTGAATTGTATTTCCCCATTCTCACTCCCTCTCTCCTCGAATCACATGTTGAAGTCCTAACCGCTGGTGTGAGTCTACTGGAGACAGGGCTTTGAGAAGGTAAGTAAGGTTAAATGAAGTCCTAAGGGTAGAGTCCTAATCTGATAGGATGGGTGGCTTTACAAGAAGAGGAAGAGATTTCTCTCTTTTCAGTACATGCACAGGGGAAGGTCATGTGGAGGCACAGCCATCTACAAGCGAGGAAGGGAGGTTACACCAGAATCTGACCACATCAGCACCCTGATTTCAGATTGTTGTTGTTTACTTGGTAAGTTGTGTCCAACTCTTCTGTGACCCCATGGACTGTAGCCCACCAGGCTCCTCTGACCATGGGATTTGCCAGCAAGAATACTGGAGTGGGTTGCCATTTCCATAGAGCCACTAGGGACGTCTAATCTCAGAATATCTGCCTCCAAACCTATAAGAAAATAAACTGGGAGGCTTGCTGGTTAAGCCTCCCAGTCTCTGCCACTTTTGCTATGGCAGCCTGAGCACACCCAGGCCTTGTCTATGGCTGTCTGGGGGGCTACGGCAGAATTGAGTGGTTGGATAGAAACTGTATGATGTACAAAGCCCCCCAATTGTACTTTCTGGTGCTTTACAGAAAAGGTTGCTGACCCTGGAGTAGTCTGACCACCTTTCCAAACCATATTTAGAGACTAAAACCATTCCATAAGGAAAGAAGAAAAGCCTTCACGACATTAGAAGCAGGCAGTTAAACAGGTGATTAATAAAAAGTAACATATAAAGGTTTAGATTAGAAAAAAGCTGATGCACAGCAAAATATACATAAAACTCAATTACTGACAGAGGTTAATTGAAGGAAGTGAATGAGTACAAGGAATGTGAAATTTGACTAAGAATTTTATATCAGTGGTGAATTTTAAATGATTACTTTTCGAGTTACAAACTGAACTGTTTACCTCAGACAGGCAGGTAGTGTGGGGGCACCTGACTCGGAAGAGCACATCCTTTGAGGAAACGGGCAGACACAGCTCAGTGCTAGCTGATTTTCAGTCCTGATTCTATTAAGAAAAGAAAAAATTCCTTCTTGTAGGAAATCTTCCAATTTTAAAAAACAAAAAGCACTCAGTTCTACAGAACAATGTAAAATCCTTGACTAACGAGTGACTAGTTCATAATCTTTCCATTGTAATATATATTATATAAAAGGTGCTTAAAAAGCAGCAAAAGAAAATATCTCCTTTGCTGATTTCCTTACTAATCACTGAGGGCATAGCTTCTAGAGATGCTAGCATTTCAGATAGATTCAGTTGCAATATTTTCCCTATGCTTCCAAATTTAGCCAATGGATTAACCATTGGGGTGTCACATAAGCCCAATTAATCCCTCATTTCTGGCAAATGTAATGTGGCATGATGCATGAAATGCTGACTGACGTGCTTCAATTGCACTTAATTTCTTTCCGTGGACAAATAGTGTATATATATATTTATGTGTATACACACATATACATACGTGTGTATGTATTTTCTTAAAATTTTCTTAAAAAGTGAGAGCAAATAAGGTTGCAAGTTAGCTCCCAACATCAATATGCCTGCAGAAAATCCTAAATGATATGAAATGAAGATATCCCTTACAGTCTGATTAGAGCAAGAGCTTGTTTAATTAAAGCAAAATTGTCAGTCTCTGGCATATCAAACTTTGTAATGTAGTTGGCTTGCTTTAAAATCACCATTTTTCAAGAGAAATAATGGGTAGAGAGCAAAAAAAAAGTTGTCTGAGCCTAAACTGATAATGAAAGACCACACAGAGGATCCTAGGCTTTCTGAGGACTTGAGGCTCTGTTCTTTGAGGCCACCCTGTTTCTTTAGGTGCTCAAACTATAGACAATATCTGCCAGAGATGCCATATGTACTAGAAACCCTCTCATCAGAGGGATCAGGACCAGTATTGCTTATTTAATTAAAGAAAAAAAGTCGGCTAAATTGGGGAAAATTTTTCTTAAAAAATTGATACATCAAACCCTGAATATTCATTGCATTGCAAGGACTGACGCTGAAACTGTAATACTTTAGCTACTTGATGTGAAGACCCAATTCACTGGAAAAGACCCTGAAGCTGGGAAAGACTGAGGGACAGAGGACGAGATGGTTGGATGGCATCACCGACTCAATGGACATGAGTCTGAGCAAACTCCGGGAGATAGTGAAGGACAGGGAAGCCTGGCATGCTGCAGTCGCAAAGAGTAGGACAGGACCTAGTGACTGAACATCAACATACATAGCTTAAACATTTCATTTTTAATGTAAAATTATAAACGAACATTAACTTGCCAATTCAGTGTTTTGATGGAGGGTCAAAACCTTGTCTTTGAAAATGCATCCTCTGATTAGAATTCCTCAATATCTTTCTTGCATTAATCATAGACACAATCCTTATGCAATTTCCTGCCTGCTTTCCACAAAGTAGAGTGAAGAATTAATACACAGGCAAAGCCAGTGAGCACTTGAGCACCTCCAGACTATGACTATTTCCCCTAACCTATCATACTTGTCTCATCACTAATTTTACAGCAAATCTTAAAGAGAATGTATTTTTATTAAGTCTTCTCAGTTTCAGCTTTTGTCCTCATAGAAACCACAACTTACTTTATTCTCATATTGATATTTCATTGCTTTACATAAGACTTAATTAAATTATATAATTAAAATAGCAGCCATGACTAGGATATACAGGTTTAGGAACAAATACAGCTAATTCTTGGTAGGGATTCAACTCAACTGGTGAGAGAGGATGTGGGAGGTTATATCTGAAAGAAACCTATTTCAGGCAGACAGAGATATTATGGTCAGTCCTAATGCCACCCCGATAAAGCAAATATGGCAACAGAGTGAATCAAATGAATTTTGTTTCCCAGTGCATATAAAAGTTATGCTTACACTATACTATGGTCTATTAAGTGTTCAACAGCAGTATATCTTTTTAAAAATGTATATACCTCAGTTGAAAAATACTTGATGCAGACTATCATCTGAGCCTTTGGCAAGGCATAATTTTTTTTTGCCATAGTAACATCAAAGATCACTGATCACAGAACACCATAACAAACATAATCATAATGAAATGCTGTGAGAATTACCAAAATGTGACACAGACATGAAGTGAACAAGTGACAAGTGCTGCTGGAAAAATGGCACCGACAGACTTGCTTGACAAGGCAGGGCTGTTGCAAATCTCTACTTTGTAAAACAAAACAAAACCAAACAAAACCAACAACAACTTAGTATCTGCAAAGTGAAATCAGCTGAAGCCCAATAACACAAGGTGTGCCTGTACCTCAGAGTGTTTGGCAAGATCAATGTTTATGGTTTACAAGAGAAAATACAGTTCTGCTTAACTTTGTATATTGTTTAAAGGCAGGTGCTCACAGAAGAAAATGGTATACAAAGGGCAGAATGCCCCTTACCAGCATGTGATAGCTGAGATGGTTATATACGAAAATTAGAATGACTCCTGGTTGCACACACAGTAGACACTCCATATATAACTGGGCACCTCTCCTTTGGGCCTTAGGCCAGCTATTTGCCCCATACCTCCAGTGGGGAAGGCACAGACTCTTCAGACTCAACCTGCTCCAACAGTGTGTCTTATCACCTCCCAAATCGGCTCCTCCTGTTTGACACCATCATTCATCCAGGACCTCCACCAGCTGCGAGGAGTCATCCTGGAGTCTCTTCTGCTTCCCTGAGACTCAACAGGACATGAAGCCATGTCTGTTTTGCCTTTGACGTTTCTAAGTTTGTCTTCTCCGCAGGATGATCCCTGCTCTGGCCTGTAGACTCGTTCAGTGCGGCCCCCTTGTCTTAGTTCTGTCCTCCACTTATCTGCCAGGTGTTCTTTCCAAAGTGCACTGCTGACCATCTCACTCCCTTTAGGAAATCCTCTGATGGCTGGCCACTGCCACCAACATAACACTGAAGCCTGGCCTTCACAACCCAGCCTTTCTGCCAACATTTTCAATGACATGTCTGAACACACATACGTAACTTCATTCCAACCAGACTGAAGCAATCCCCAGACACATAAGGCTATTTCACATGTTCACTTGTTTCGCCTCCTTGGTCTGTAAGTCCCCTCCTCACCACATTCCCGGGCTAACTCTGCTCACCCATTAGGCCGGGGTTATCTGAGGCCTCCTCAGTTGTGATGCTCTTTGTTGTACCCCTTAAAATGCTGTTAAACTACTTATTGAATCTAGTTATGACTGCTGACTTTCTTGTCTGCCTTTCTATTAGACTGATGTTTCTCAAAGACATAGAACATATTTTGTTATCCTCTGTAAGAGGACAAAGGCTGAAACACATTGAACTCAATAGTAATTTGTTCAATGAATGAATGAATGAATGGATGGATGAGGGAAAAAGTCATAAGAAGAGATTATACTATGTCTTACCCACTGGAGTACTCTATTTAATAGTGAAGCCATATAAAACTGAGCAACGTTATTAAAGAGTAATTAATTCTAAAGTACCAGAGCTGCTAATGATTCTTAAAAGAAACACTGCTAATGTTTATTAAAAGAGGAAAGAGAAGCATAGCTCTAGGGGATTTTACCTATATGTTAAGCAAGAGCACCTAAATTACTATTAATGAGAAAGTAGTGTTGTGGTTTTATTGTGGAGAATTTGAGGTTTATGCTTAATATATGTATGTATAAATATATATAGTAGAGCTATTATCAGATAAAGATGCTGTCAATTGGTACCTATTGTATAGTTATTAGTATCTCTTTTAATTAGTCACAACAATTCTGCATAGATACATGTGGTATACATACATATAATTCTGTGTAATTATTATTATAATTATATATATTCTGTAGTATACAGAACAACTTCATATATAGAGAGAGAAAATTATACATAACATATATAGCTGCTCAGTTCAGTTCAGTTGCTCAGTCGTGTCCGACTCTTTGCGACCCCATGAACCGCAGCACACCAGGCCTCCCTGTCCATCACCAACTCCCAGANAACAACTTCATATATAGAGAGAGAAAATTATACATAACATATATAGCTGCTCAGTTCAGTTCAGTTGCTCAGTCGTGTCCGACTCTTTGCGACCCCATGAACCGCAGCACACCAGGCCTCCCTGTCCATCACCAACTCCCAGAGTTCACTCAAACTCATGTCCATTGAGTCAGTGATGCCATCCAGCCATCTCATCCTCTGTCGTCCCCTTCTCCTCCTGCCCCCAATCCCTCCCAGCATCAGAGTCTTTTCCAGTGAGTCAACTCTTCGCATGAGGTACTGGAGTTTCAGCTTTAGCATCATTCCTTCCAAAGAACACCCAGGGCTGATCTCCTTCAGAATGGACTGGTTGGATCTCTTTGTAGTCCAAGGGACTCTCAAGAGTCTTCTCCAACACCACAGTTCAAAAGCATCAATTCTTCAGTGCTCAGCCTTCTTCACAGTCCAATTCTCACATCCATACATGACTACTGAAAAAACCATAGCCTTGACTAGATGGACCTTTATTGGCAAAGTAATGTCTCTGCTTTTGAAGATGCTGTGTGCGTGCACATATATACACATATGTGATTGGTATTTTAAAGCCATCATCATAAGGCTTAATAACCTTGAGACATAAACACCAGGTATGAAAAAAAGTTGGTTTATCTTCCTGTGGATAGTTTTGTTGAAATGACAGAATTTATATGAGAATGCTATAAGTAATCACATAACTTATGATTTCAATGCAAACTGTAATCGTTGAGAATAAATTAAGAAATGGAGCAAAAGCACCACTCTGTGTTGCTAGCTATTTTTACATCTTACTGTGCATAAGAATCAAATGAAGATCTTGTTAAATTGCAGATTCTGATTCAGGAGAGCCAGGATGGAGCCTGAGATTCTGCATTTTAACAAGCAAACAGGTGATACAGATGCAGCTAGACCACAGACCTCACTTGAGAAGGAACAGTATATTCCAATCATGACTAATCATAAGGATTCCCTGGGGTATTTTTTAAGACGTGGATTCCTGGAGGGTGTGGAGAAAAAGGACCCCTCCCTCATTATTGGTAGAAATGTAAATTGGTACAGTCAGCATGGAAAACAATATGGAGGTTCCTCAAAAGACAAAACAGGGCTTTCCTGGTGGTGCAGTGGATAGGAATCTGCCTGCCGATGCAGGGGACACGTGTTCAATGCCTGGTCCAGGAAGATCCCACATGCTGTGCAGTAACAAAGCCCACAGCTCTGGAGCCGGTGCTCTGTAACAAGAGAAGCCACCGCGATGAGAAGCCTGCCGGGAGCCAGCACAGGAGATCCCACCCATGACAAGGTCATGCAGGACTCGAGGGACTCCCTGGGCCATCCCACCCATGACAAGGTCATGCGGAGGAGTCCTGATAAGCAAGGCCTCGGGACTCGACAGACCCCCTGGACCTGCTCGAGCATCTACCCCAAAACCAGAATCTGTCTGTCTTACTATTTTATGTCTTTCACCAACTCTTCTGGCATTAACAGGGGGCTGTCCCCGACCACCTTTCTCTGGAAAGAGTTAACTTAGGGCTTTAGTTAATAAGTCTCCTGGACGAGATAAGAGTGTTTCAATTCAAACCCCCTGTTAGCATTCTAGCTTACTTGGCAGGTTTATGCAGACTCTTGCAACATTGTTGAGCCAACGCTTGCTGCCAAGTTCTCACATCTCTTATCCATTGTGTTCCTGGGAGTGCATATAGTCAGGATGTAGAAAAAACAAGCAGCAGCTTTAGCATTAGCAACATTAGACTTTGAGTTAATAAGTTCTTTCTTTGCTGTAACCCACTGAATCTTTGCTCCATAAAAATGTAACTCTGTACTTTAAGGGTGACACAGGCTAGAAATTTAAGAAGAAATACTTTAAGGGAAAATTATTGTTCTGGCTGACCAATCTTTATCAAAAAGGGGTCATAAAATATCAACAGGCCTCCAGGCCAGAAGATAATGTACAAAAAATAAGACTCTTGCAGAAAAGAACCTGGTATTGATAAAAGTTAATACTGACGGAATGTTGAGTTGACTCTGCATTTTTCACCTTGCTGTATGTACAACTCAAGGTATAAAAGCCCTCTCTGAAAATAAAGTAAGGGGCCTCGCTCACTGAAGCTTGATCACCCCGTGTCATTCTTTCCTTATCTCTTTCTCTATCTTTCTTCATTCGCCGAAGTCGTCCATCCTGAGGATATCTGGACTCTGCTGAGGCTGGACCTCGGCAGAAGCCCATGCAGCACAACTAGAGAAAGCCCACTTGCAGCAGAGAAGACTCAGCACAGCCAAAAGGAAATAAACTAGAAATAGTCTCATCATATGATCCAGAAATCCCACTCCTAGGCTTATATCAGGACAGAACTATAATTCAGAAAGATAGGTGCACCCTCTGTGTTCCCAACAGTCAAGACTTGGAAGCAACCTAAATGTCCACTGACAGATGAATGGATAAAGAAGATGTGGCCCTTGTATATAGTGGAGCACTATTCAGCCATAAGAATGAAATAATGCCATTTGCAGCCTCATGGATGGACCTATAGAATATCATACTAAGTGAAATAAGTCAGAATGAGAAAAGACAAATACCATATGGAATCACCTATCTGCAGAATCTAAACTATGACACAAATGAACTTATCTATGAAACAGACTCACGGCCACAGGGAACAAACTTGTGGTTGCCAAAGGGGAGGGAGGTAGGGAAGGGATGGATTGGGAGTTTAGGATTAGCAGATGCTAACTGTTCAACATTATATACAGAATGGATAAACAGCAAGGTCCTACAGTACAGCACAGGGAACTATACTCACTATTCTGTGATAAACCTAACAGAATAGAGTATGGAAAAGAGTGTATATAGAAATATATGTATAATTGAATCACTTTGCTCTCAGGAGAAATTGACACAACATTGTAAATCAACTATACTTCAGTAAGATAAATTTTTTTTAAAATCCAAAAGCATTAAAAAATAGATTGTTTTAAAAAAGACATGGATTGCTGGACTCACCAATTATAAACAGACACACGCACATGTTCATGGCACAGAACTTTGAGGGGCGGGGACTGGGAGGGTAACTAATAGTGAAGTGAAGCCACTCGGTCATGTCCGACTCTTTGCGACCCCATGGACTGTAGCCTACCAGGCTCCTCAGTCCATGGAATTTTCCAGGGAAGAGGACTGGAGTGGGTTGCCATTTCCTTCTCCAGGGGATCTTCCTGACCCAGGGATTGAACCCAGGTCTCCCACATTGCAGGCAGACACTTTACCATCTGAGCCACTAGGGAAGATAGGTAACTAATAGGTAGGTAACATGTAAATACATATTCAACATATTTTCTATAGAAACTCACTGATATTCACTATAAATCCCTCAAATTCTGAGAGATTTACTCAGAGGCATCTTAAAAACTTCAGATATATGAATAAAATATCCAAACCAAAGTCACTGAATAACTCCTGCTTTTCATCTTTTAGTTCTATGTATGTTTGTTAACATTGTGCCATCCCTAATTATTTGATGAAACAGAGGAGGTCTTTAAATTTTGAAGATTTTAGATAAATTCCTGGTTAAAATTGTATTTTAGAAATATTCAAAATTTTCTTTTTTGTCTCAAACATTTAGCTTGGATATGAAGATGATACAGTATGGTTATTTTGGTTTTAAAAGAAATCGCTCCCCCTTTTTCAACAGTGTACCCAATTAGTTGGATTCTTCCTTCTTCCAGCAATGATGATGACAGTGATGGTAATGGAAACAGCAAATACTTAAGCAGCATTTCCTAGATGCCAGCCACCTTCTAAGTGCTCTACATCAATAAATTATTTCCACAAGTTGGTGCATGGTATCGTTATTATCCCCATTTTATAGATGAGAAGACTGAGACATGAAGGACTTTTCCTAAAATCACAAAACTCATTAACAATGAGGACGGAATTTCATTTCAGACAGACTAACTCTGTGGTCTGAGCTTTTGAAGATTATAATTTATTGTCATCATCAATACCTGAGGCTAAGGTTTCTGGGGTCTAACCTCTATTGCACTGTCATTACAAGGGTCTACTGATATCCCAGGCCTTACCACCTTCCCTACTGTGCTCATAAATATGAAATCGGGCAGGACAACCATTTACAACTTGTATATGTGCTTTGCATGACTCTAGGAGACATCATTCCTATTAGCAGTCCTGATAGATTTGTGCAGTTATTACAATTTTTTAGAAGACGGCAGTAAAGTGTGTTGAGCTGTTTTTTGCATAACCTGCAGAGCTAGTGGTGGGGACTGAATTTTGGGATCTCGGATTATATAGCTGTGGGAGCCTGGGAAACATGGCTCCCAGAATACTTTACAGCTACTCCAGTCAAGAGAGATGGAGTCTCTCTTTCCATCGCTTGAATTTGGACCATTTTGGGACTCGGTTTGACCGACAGATTGTGGTAGAAGTGATGTCTAAGTTCAGGAGTGTAGGTTTCTGCTTTTGCCCTTTTGGAGTCCTTCTTTAAAAGTGGTTCAGTTCAACCCACTGGAAGATAAGAGGCCCTGTGAAGGAGAAGTGAAATGTCCCAGTTGACATCTCCAGGGGAATGGAGAGAATGGCCCTCCATCCTGTCACAGCCAGTTCCAAGCTGCCCCACCAGCTGAATGCAGCCGAATGAGTGACCTCAGAGGGCCTGGTAGAATAATTTCCCACCCAACTTACAGAATCAAGGGAATTAATCAACTATGGTTTCAAGCTACTAAATTTTGGGGTTGGTTGGTAGGTAGCAATACGTACATTATATGATCCTTTGAAAGATAAACAACATTTAAGGCCATATTACTATCTTTATTAACTAATGATATTTGGAGAATTGTTCAATGTAATAGAGGTCTTTTGAGGCAATAATTTTGTATAAAAGTTGACCAAATTGGAGATTTAAAGGGACATATTTACTCTTAGTGATTTCCAAAATCACATATTTTCATAACTAGCAATAACTAAGAACACAATTAACTAAGTGCATTGCTACAAATTCTGAGTTGTTATCATTGATTTTATAATCTAAGATTTATAGCCAATGGACAGAAAAATTACTTCTTACAGCAAATTTGATAGTGTGTTAAAAATAATATAAATCCCTTCTTTTAGAAAAGATAATACAATATCAGAAATATGAATCTTCACTTAAGGAATTCTACTTCTAATTAAAGGAAACTATGAAGCAATCTCCACGGGTTTAAAAATTACTTTTTTTTTAAGTTACTGTTTTATAAATCCCTTCTCTGTGTTGGTAAGGAAACCTGTCAAATTGTTTTACCACAAAGCTTGTCTGTACCACGTAAATTGTAGATCTTTATATATTTTTTGCCATCAAAAGTCTGTAAAATACACTTCAGATAATTGTAGAAAACCGTAAAACCTGCCTGGGGTAGGAAATAGTAATAGTTCACAAATTATATTTACTGTTAATCCATTCAGACATAACTGAACTGCAAATGAACTTCCTTTTATTTTTCCCGCCTCAAACTAAGCCTCATGGTATGCAACACGTTATGATTTCCCATAATGGAACCGCAGGCTTTCTTTCTTCTTTTCTCTGCAGTGGTCACAAAAATAAGAGCTTTGGAGGGCTTCAAGATCTTACACACAATACAGCACTGTTCACTAGTCTGAGAAGAGTGGTAATCTGACTCCATCTGTAAACAGACTGATACCTGCCTGACGCGACCGAACATGACGACTCTGTGGGACTCTCGTGCTATGCCAGTTACACTGCTGCTAGTAGTTCCACGGAAGAGCCAGAAGACGAGGGGAAAGGTCATACGTCTCCTTTACTCTTGGTGGAAAGTCTTTGGAAATTCCAAAGGTATAGAATCATTTATTATTTTGTGTGCTGTAGGTCTCACTGCAAAGTATTGGTTGTGAAGTTTTCTTGACATCACAGATTTTTAAAGTAATTGGCCCCTTAAGCATTCAACAACCTTCTTCTAGCTTTTATTATTGGTCTTTACCATAAAGCATTAGCAGTAATCAAAAATTAGTAAAATTTATTGGTAGCACATTAAAATTCTTTCATTAGCTCCCAAGAGCCTGTTCATGCTAAATTTTTGGTTTGGATGCATAGCCAGTATCTTCTTTAATTACCATAAATATAAATATTTTAATTAGGCTTCTAATGGGTTTGTAAGATTTTGTGAGCCTTCTGTCAGATTTGTAAACTAACAAGACCCAAGTATCCACTAACATATATAAGAATTTTCTCATGTGCTAAAAAAAAAAATAGTATTAAAGAATTGCAATGAGTGAGTGAGTCTCAAATATTGCCTGGAATTTTAAGGAAAACTTTTGAACCCAGCTTAATCCTTTATTTTATTATCTATAAGACTGATATTACTTCCTGCTGGTTGTTCTCTAAACTGATTACTGCTAATCTCCTGCTAGGTCTGCTAGATTTTAATAGTTTATGGTAAAATCATATTATTCTCTTAATTTTAATTTAATTGAGTATTTGTAAAATTGGATTGTAAATGTTTAGGTTTACCAGGTTTTATGAGTTTGTTCTTTTATAGTTCAGTTTTCTTATCCTGTATTTAAGTTGTATGTGTCAATGGAACACTACTCAGCTATAAAAAAGAACATATATATAAAAGGAACATTTGAGTCAGTTCTAATGTGATAGATGAACCTAGAGCCTATTATACAGAGTGAAGTAAGTCAGAAAAAGACAACTACTGTATATTAATGCATATATATAGAATCCAGAAGGATGGTACCGACAATCCTACATACAGCAAAGGAGATACAGACGTAAATAACAGACTTCTGGACTCAGAGGGTGGTGGTGAGGGCAGGATGATTTGAGAGAACAGCATTGAAACATGTACACTGCCCTGTGTAGAATGGAAGACTGCTGCGAGCTCAGTGCACGAAGCAGAACACCCAGGGCCAGGGCCTGTGACAGCCTGGAGGGGTGGGGTGGGGGGAGAGGCGGGGGGCTCAGGACCGCGGCACACGTGCATACCTATGGCCAGTTCACGCNCTTTACTCCTTTAAAACTGAAGAGTATGAACTTTGAAAAACATAGCTGTCCTAAGCATTTCAGAAAGGGGACTGTGGTTTCTTAAGAGTCATTTGTTTAAAAGGAAGAACAACATAGTGTAGGGAGGGTTGATGGAAAGGAGGAGGGAGAGGATGAAACTGTGAGAAACCTGAGTTGAGAGGAGGAAATGTTTTCATGGACAACGCTTCCTATTTAGAGTTCTAAGACCGCATATCAATCAGACTTCAAGTTCAATGACATGCAATCTGAGATTTTATTAGGTGAATAGCAGTCAGGAAGTCATTCAGATTCACTGCAAACAAAGCAACCCTAAAAGGTCTTGAGATTTTGAACATTGTCAACATAAAAAGAAGAAGTCACAATTAACACTATTATGCCTAATAAGGCTTCCCTGGTGGCTCAGAAGTTAAAACGCCCGCCTGCAATGCAGGGGACCTGGGTTTGATCCCTGGGTCGGGACGATGCCCTGGAGAAGGAAATGGCAACCCACTCCAGTATTCTTGCCTGGAGAATCCCATGGACGGAGGAGCCTGGTGGGCTACAGTCCATGGAGTCACAGAGAGTCGGACATGACTGAGTGACTTGAAAAAAAAAAAAAAGCCTAATAAACAATGTTGCGCTTTTGCGTTTCTTCAAGGATCTTGCAACACTTCTTGGTACTCTGCTATGATTTTTCATCTCTGTCAAAGGGGTAGGTCCAGGAGATAAGACAAATTTTAGACTGAGCTTTTTAGAGCCAAGGCATATAAAACCAGAACTCTCTTGGCTATGACTGATCTAAAGGATCAAAAACCAAACAGGCAGTTGGCTTTTGTGTAGTTGAAATCAAACAGAAGTAAATACAACTTCCCTCTGTATCTACGGGAGATCCTGGGGATATGAAAACCTGAGGAGCTCAAGTCCCTTTTACAAAATGTCATAGCACAATAAATACAATTGGAAGGAAATACTTAAAATTTTCAACCCTGGCTGCACACTGGAGTCATCTAGAGTTGTATTTTAAAAATATGAACTGCAGAGGTATTTCCCCTTAAATCTGAATGAGATCAGAACCACTGGGAGCACTTCTTAAATCACAGATCCTGGGCCCCAGGTGTCGAGCGTGTCTGATTCAGCAGGACTGGGACCCACAGTTCTGACAAATTCTCAGGTGCTGCCAGTCCAGAGACTTCACTTGTGCTCTTGATTGAATTAGTGTGTGGTATGACAGGAGTATGATTCATTTTTCAGAGTTCGTGCAGTAACTCAATGTGTAACTAGGCTGGAGAACCACTGAGCAGGGCAAGGAGCCTTTCCATATACACGTCTGACCAGACAGCCTGTATTCTTCTCCCACACAGAAAGGAGACGGTCCTTACTTTTTATCTAAGGCGCGAAGCTTCTCTATACAGTTCTAGAGAAAGCAGCAAAACTATTCTGTTGAAGAGAAGTATTTTCCAAGTACACAGATAACGAGGTGATCAGGATATGATTGGGAACAGATTTGGAAATGTTAGATAAAATTTACTTTAAAACATGTTTTTTTCCCCTGAGTGAAGTTGGTCAGAGGAGAAAATTTCACATGACACCCCTTACATGCTCTATCTAAAAAGAAATTATACAAATGAACTGATTTAGAAAGCAGACTCACAGACTCACAGAATGAATTTATTGCCTCCATGGGGGAAGAATAGGGAGGAGGGATAGTTATGGAGTTTGGGATCGACATGTACACACTGCTATATTTAAAGTGGATAAATATACAAGAACCTACTGTATAGCACAGGGAACTCTGCCTAATGTTATGTGGCAGCCTGGGTGGGAGCAGAGTTTGGGAGGGAATGGATACATGTATATGTGTAGCTGAGTCCCTTTGCTATCCACCTGAAACTATCACAATATTGTTAAACTGTTATACTCCAATATAAAAGTTTTAAAAAAAGAAGCATAATTGGAAACATAAGAGAAAGTTGGGTCCCTTATAATATGGATATTGATAAATCATAATGAAAAATATGAAAAGGAATGTGTGTGTATATATATATAACCGAGTCAATTTGATGTACAACAGAAACTGACACACTATAAATCAACTATACTTCAATAAAGTAAATTAAAAAATAAAGCAAAACAGGTGGGAGAAGTGGCTGTAGAGAACTTACAACTGCTAATATTTAAGAGCCCATGATAATTTGGAGCACAGCCCTCGTGGAAGAAAATTTTGCTTAAAGTTGCAATAAAGGAGAAACTCGAGAGACTGCAAATGATACTCTTAGAAACTACGTCGTGATGACTGTCAGTTCATTTCTGGAAACCCAATAATCTACTCTTATGAAAAACCTTTTAAAAGAATTGTAAAGATGAATGTCAAGGGTGAGTGAGGCATTTGCTTTGTTTGAAATTTCATGTTAACCCATGATTTTGTTTGTCTGTTATTCCTTAGTTGGAAGGGGCAAGAGACTTCCCCCGGCATGCTAATTCACTCCCTGGCAGTCTGTGACACTAGACGGTTTGATTCTCCCTCATCTGTTGATTTTTTTAAAAAAATCGTCTCTGGCAACATTGCTTGGCTCTGGGATAATAGCCACTTGATGCTGCCAAAAAGAAAACTTGGAATTTTCTAATCTGCCTTCGTTTTCTAAATCTGCTTGAAGGACACGTGGAGTTGGTTCTGATGGACCATGAAGGCGAAAGTTAGGGAATAGAGACTTTGCTGAATGAAACAGAACTAAAGGAAAGAAGTCTCCAGAATTCATCAATACTGCAGGACTCGTCTGCTTATTTCTGTCCTAGCATCCTTACTTACATGTTCACAGCAAGCCTTACCAAGTCTGGTGCACGATGTATTTCACTGCTGGGCAGTCTACACTCAGATGAGACCACCAACCCTCATGTGTATTAGCAAGAAGACCAAAAACCACCACAAAGATTAATGTCTGGCTTTACAAGGAAAGGCTACACTGAACTTAAGCAGTCAGGACAGTAGTATCCCTGAATTCCTTCTCTAAGGTAGCTAATTGTGCCCTAGACTCTGGGGTTGATTCAGTTCCCTCACTTGGTTGATTTGTGAGACACTGGTTCACCACCCAAGAGAAAACAGGCTTACCAAGCAGCTTTATCTCTTTGGCCCTGACATAGCTAGAAACCAAGAGATGGGGGAATTTAGCATTTAATACCTTCCTGGGTGACAACACGCAGGTCCATGCACGCAGGGAGGACGACAGAGCAGTTGTCATCAATCCCTCGTTCAGCGGCCAGCCAGACACACACACAGGATTTCCTTTTACCTGCTGCCGCCTGCCCGAGTGTTATTTTGCCACTCATCCTACCTCTATTAATGTGGACAGGAAGGGAAAGCAAAGAAGGTATAATGCAAATCATGTGATTTTATAATTTGCTGGTTGGAAGTTGGAGGCAGCATAAAATAAACCGTGACTATCAGAAGTCAAGTTACAATTTGGTGACAGATCAGAGCTCCAGTTTCCTACCCCTTCTGCGTTCTCACACTCTGCAGTGTAGCCCGGCCCAGGCCATCCTTGCTGGCTGATCATGGTAAAGCCCTTCGGGGCTCTGATAGTGAGGAAGGGCAGCTGCCTATGAGGATTTTCTTATTGAATTCCTGTTGATTTCTCTCCTTGCCACCCACCCATGTTGGCATGCGGTGAACTGGGCTGCCAGTCAGCAGTTAGGATGCCCCCTTTCTCTGAGTTCCATAGCTGTGAGACGTCCTCCTACCAGGGAGGCACTCTCCCCATCACAGAGCCCACAGCACCTCCTACCTTCCCATAGAAACCACTCTGCTTCTGCCAGTTTCCAAGCTTCTCCCGGCTATATGAGCTTTGACCCACTCTCCAACAGGTTCCTAATTTCTTGCTCTTAGATCTTCCCAAGCTTTCTCTCCAATACTTCAGGCCCTCATCCCCAAAGGGCTGTGACTAGCTTTACTATTATATTCATCAGGACAGGCCTGCTTCTTCCTGTTGACAAAGCCTGGAGTCAATCTGGAATAATGTGTCATTTACAACAGGTATAAGGTGATGCTTGCTGCTTAGAGTACAGAATCTGAAACTTTCCACTAAGACAATTATCTGGTACATAGTAACTGCCTAAGGAGGCAACTCAGACTTTAAAACCCCATACAAATTAGTTTGGAAAAGACAAAAAAATCCAGGGGGAAAAAAGGGGGGCAAGAGGAAAGGAATGGATTATTTAAAAAGAGATTACTTGAAGTACCAATAAACATCTGAGAGAAACCTCAACCTCACTAGTAATCAGGATAATGAAAATAAAACCACTATGATAGTAACATTTTAAAAGTTTGATTATATAAAATATGAGATGGGGCAGGGGAAAATGAAAATTGTCAGGTTCTGCATTAAGCACGCATATTGTCTAGCCATGCAGGAGAGGATACGGCAATGGTCAGGGAGGGTGACGGTGTACTTGACAAACAGCCCAACATTTTTTCCCCAAGTGTACATCCTTGAGAAGGTCTTGCAGATGTACACAAGACACTATTTACAAGGATGCTCATCAAACGCTGTCTGTAATGGTAGAAAGGCAAACATTCTAAATATTTATCAATAGGAAAAAGAAATAAACCACAGTATATACTCATATAATGAAAGAGTCCACAGCATTTAAAATGAATGATGTACAGGTACCTGTCTCAATAAAGATAATTCCTGAAAACATAAGGAAACACAATTTATTTAGATTTTAAAGCACACAAATAGCATGACTATGTACACTATTTCTAAACCCATGCCTATGTAGTCAAAGTATGAAAACAGAAGGAAAATGTTGATGTTGACACTGTGGTCACCTCTGGATGAGGAGGCTGAAGACTGCAGTGGAAACTTGAACTGCATCCAAAAGGCTTTACTTTCAAAAATGAAACAACATAGCAAGATATTTGTGTTTATTAAATATAGGTGGGCATAGATATGGGTGCTTTTTGTGTATCTAAAATATTTCTCTTTCTAAAAATCATTATTATTATAAAAACTTCCATTTAAATCATTAAATTATTTCATTCCATTAAATAATTCTTCCACTTAAAGAATAAACCTTTAACCTCTTGATATGGTGAATAAAGGGCTTCCCAGGTGGTGCTAATGGTAAAGAATCTGCCTGCCAATACAGGAGACACAAGAGACTTGGGTTCGATCCCCGAGTTTGGAAGATCCTCTGGAGGAGGAAATGGCAACCCATTCCAGGATTCTTTCCTGAGGAATCCCATGGACAGAGAAGCCTGGCAGCTACGGTCCATGGGGGCACAAAGAGTCAGACACGACTGAGTGACTGAGCGCATGATGGATAAACCAAACAACTAAACTGAGCTGCTTCTTTTGATTCTTGGGCCTCTTCTCCAGGGCTTTTCCATGAAGCACAGGTTTAGTCATACAATGGACAAGCTGGATGCAGAGGGGACTTTGGACCAGCAAACTCCTGAGGCTGGTAAGTGCTGAGAAGCCCTTCCAGAAGCTCTTTTTGTGTCCTTTTCCTTTAAATGCTACATAGGAAGAAACAAAAGGAGATGCCCCCCACAGCTTTAAGTCAAACCCTTAATTTTATTTGAATATAGTTTTTGTCATTTAATTACTGCCATTTTTCTTTTCTTTTTTTTTTTTTAAGCTTCTAGATTGCTGTGTAATTTTTGTATTGATGCCGATTAGACTGAGAGTCCAGGAAGACCCAGCCACATAATTAGGGCCAGAACAGAATCTTCCACTTTACATCTATCTTCCTCAATTTAAAAAATGACATTTTCCGTTCTCTAATCACGCACTGTTGGCTTCCAGTTTTTCACTGTAGACAAATATTTTCTGCTCAAGCTTGATGTAATAAATTTGCAGCCTCTCAAGTAAACATGAATTTGCATTGACAGATCTCAAGAATTCACCAGTATTTTTGCTTGGGGTCCAATTCTAGGAAGTAACAATGGGACCACATGAGAAATTTCTCCCTCAGTCAGAGTCCTTCCTTGAGAACCTTTGTAGACCCTCAAATTAGAACTTGTCATAGATTTGGAAAGATGTCCTTGCTACACCTGGAGACGGAAGTGGCAACTCCAGTATTCTTGCCTGGAAAATCCCATGAACAAAGGAACCTAGCAGGCTATATACACTCCATGGGGTTGCAAAGAGTCGGAAATGACTGAGCAACTTCACTTTCTTTCTTTCATTGCCATACCTGATGCCTTCTGTTGTCTCATAGGCCTTAGAGGCTAAATTACTTTTAGAGATGTTGACACAGCAACAGTGGGTTATCAGTCAATATCTAGAAGAGAGGTAGCATACCTAAACTGGGGGATTTTAGGAAAGTCTGACAGAGGGACCATTTACAAAGATGTCATCAAGGTAAAGGAGACCGTAAGACTAGTGGTCCTAGGGCTGTTACCACTCCTAGGCTTCAACACACGAGGGGGAGGGAGAGGCAATCTACAGCCAGAGAGGTACGCAGAGAGGACACTGCACATCCCCAGGAGCTGCGACAAAAGCACCAGTGCAGAAAAGAGGCCAGAAAATGATACC
>SJYV01018792.1:1032149-1059166 GCA_006410875.1 Neotragus pygmaeus | reverse complement strand
CCGCCCTCCCCGTATTCTCTCACTGGTTCTGCTCATTGGCCAAACACAACTAGAACCAGAAGGTCAAGAAACTCGCTGATTCAGGTCAGCCTTCCTGAGCAGAGAGTAAGGCTCACAGCTAACATGGGCATCCGGCACACCAGCCAATCCAGAAAAGGTCTATAAATATACCCAGGTGTCCACGTGCTGAACATTCCCCACAGGCTTAAAAGCATTCACTGTGATTCCAAGGAGAAGATATTCTCCATTTCAGCGGTGGGGGCAGCCAGATTCCTCGGGCAACCTACACATCTTTTGGAGATGCTCTGATTTCCAAACTGCTCCACTAGTGACACTCAATAGCCACCCAGCTCATTCCTATGCTTTGAGTGTATAAATAAGGACAACTCATCCCGGGAAGGGACAACATGTTTTGCACAGACCAACAGTGTAGTAAGAACAGATGCAAACAGATATGCTAATGGCTGATTTCTGACATCAAGAAGAGTCCTTGTTTTGTACTTCTGTGTTTTGGAAAGCATTGGCAGTGCCCTTCCTGTTGACAGAGAACGTGTTTCAATCAAAGAAAAAGTGTATCATACTCTCTCTAATGCTAAGATTCAGTAAAACTTATATATGAGTTTTATGGGCTTCTCTGGTGGCTCAGACAGTAAAGAATCTGCCTGCAATCAGGAGAGCTGGGCCCCACCTCTTGGTTGGAAAGATCTCCTCGAGAAAGGAATGACAACCCACTCCAGGATTCTTGCATAGAGAATTCCATGGACAGAGAAGCTTGGCAAGCTACAGTCCATAGTGTCACTAAGAGTCAGACACAACTGAGTGACTAACACACACACATACACATGGGTTTTTAATTAGATTTCAAATTATTAAATTTGAAAAAAACTGACTGGCTTAAAAATTTATTATTTCCATACTAGAAATATTACTAAAATGAGGAAAGGCACAATTCCTGTGAAGACAAAAACAAATAGTCCTATTCTGTTATCTAGGAAAATAATATCCTAGACACAGGTAGAGACATAACCACAGCCATATCCAACCCCCTTGCTGACCCTGTCTGAATCCTTCACCACTTAAACCTTCTTCTTGCTACAGTTAAATAACTTTCATGCTTATCAGCATCTTGGCACATAGTGTTTAATAAATGCCAGTAGCAATAGCGGTAGTAAAAGTTATTTTTTTTAACATCAATAAAATTCATACAGCGTTCAGAAGAAGAAAGCTCATTTGTAGTTAGAAAATCCAAAAAATATATTACGAAATTAAAATTTGAGATGGCCTTAAAGAATGGGTAGATTCTCACAAATGAAAAAGAGAGTAAGACTGCAAAGAGTATAGGGTCATATACCTGAATAGCATTTGCAAAGGTACTAATGTTGGTCATAAATGAGATTCAGGTACATCTGTCATAGTCTTGGGGAACAGATTTTGAACTTAATTATGTTAAAATTGGAGACCTCTAGAAGGAATTTGGAGGGGATGGCACTAATGATAATAAAAATGACTAACACTTATTAAATAAGTCCTTCCTACATATCAGACCCTAAGTCCTATACATGTGTTCATTCACTCATCCTTACAAACATCCTATGAAACAGTTGCTTTTAACCACTACACTGGGTTAGGTGCTACAGGTGATTTTAAGATTACAGATGATCTCCGAACTCATTTACACACTTGCTTAGAGGGGAGGGAAGAGGGAGTGTTTTCATAGAATTTTAGAATGTTAGTTTGGGAATTGCCTTAAAGTTATCAGTTCACTTCTCTTTAAAAAATCTTTATTGAATGTTACAATATTGCCTCTATTTTATGTCTTGGTTTTTTGGCCCCAAGACATGTGGGATCTCAGCTCACCTACCAGGGACCAAACCCACACTCGCTGCATTGGAAGGCCAAGTCCTAGCCACTAGACCACTCGGGAAGTCCCAACTGACTTACTCTTCACAATAGTCCCACAAGGTAGGTCTTACTCTATCAGCTTACCGACAGAAAACCGTGGCAGAGGTTCAAGTAACTTGCCTGGATTCACACAACCAGCAAGTCGTACTTAAGTATTTGATTTCACGTAGATTAGCTCCAGAGTCCATACTTGTGACCCCCATACTATGGTACTCTCTCACACTTAAACACCTGGTTACACTTTATATAGCTGTCATCTATCCTCAACTGGGTTAGAAACTGGGGCTACAGAGATCAATAGAAGGTGGCTCTTGTGATCAAGGAATTTGGCATTTCATGGGAAGGAGTCATAGCCACAGATGATTACAGTGATCAGGACCACAGCTATCGTGGAGGCCCTCACCAGGGGACACAGGAACTCAGAATTGGGAGCTCACTCTCTGGAAGGTTAAAGGAGGTTTCCCATGGGAGGTGAACAATAGTTGGGTCAGGAAGACTGTGCAATGCTCTGACAAGGACCAGAGCTCATCTAGCAGAGAGGCAACATTTGCATAGATAAGAGAGACATGGGAGGACATGGGAGGAGTTACAAAAAGGTGGGGTTGATTATTGGGACGAGGAATAGCTCAGAGAGGAGATTCAGAAGGTCTCAGAATTGGGCTGGTTGGAGGGGTGAGTAAGGAGCAGGATGGTAGGATTCTGGTTTGATGAAGTGGGGGAGAAAGTTGGGTGAGCCAGAGGGATAAGGATGGGAAACATAAAGGTTTAGAAGAAGGAAATTCAGAGG
This sequence comes from Neotragus pygmaeus, assembly GCA_006410875.1. Classification (NCBI taxonomy): domain Eukaryota; kingdom Metazoa; phylum Chordata; class Mammalia; order Artiodactyla; family Bovidae; genus Neotragus; species Neotragus pygmaeus. The sequence goes on along the minus strand of SJYV01018792.1, from coordinate 1,056,477 downwards.
GAAAGCCGGTGAGGAGAGTTTCAGACAGGTTTATCTGAGTAGGCATGGAGGAAGTGTAGGCAGTAGGCAATTGGAACTAAGGATCAAAAGGTAAGAAAACTGACACCCATTATGATTTCTGGGGTCTGTAATAGTCACCTGGAAGATATCATATAATATAATCATCATGAAAAGTAAATAGTTCCACACCTAGAAGATGGTTTGGGATGTCAAAGTGGAAAAAAAAAGCCTCTAGAACTCCATGATGGCGTTTTCTCAGAAATAGAACAAGAATTTTTAAACTCAAGGAGGAACTTGCATTAGGGAATGGGGAAGCAAATTACTCAGGATAAAATTATTTTTTTTTTTTAAGCAACTGTACCTCTAAAGGGAAGAAAATAGTTTAATTATGGCTTGGTGCTGGCTCTGAAGGCAGTTTAGAAAGACAACTCTTGTTTCCTTAAAGTGGTATTCGCTAAATAGGATTGCCAAAAGGCGGCGATGACAGGGAGGCTTAGATGGAGAAGAGAGAAAATACGTCAATGGTTTCATATCCGGGGTAATCAAATGCAAGTTTCTGTGAAGAGCAAACGATCTCAGGCCCAGGATGAGGGTAAGGCAAGAAAGGTACGAAGGACCTGTGCTCCAGATGCCTCACTCCCACCAGCCTGGTCCGACCCTGGTGATATGGTTGAATCATCCAGAGGCCAGTGAAGCAGTGGGTAGCACTGAGTTCAACCTGGGGGTGGGGAGGAGAGCAAGCGGGCCGAGCCGGCCCCCTCACATGTACTCCCAAGCCCAGGGGTCACAGGACGAGGCCTGCCAGTGGTTCTCCACGCTGCCTGGATGCTGGAGAACTCATGAAGAGACCAATGCCTGGTTGTCCCCTCCACAGGTTCTGATTTCACTAGAGTGGGACTCAGACACTGGGTATTTTTCAACTCTTCCAGAAGATTTTAATGTTCAGATAGGGTTGTGAGAGGCTTACCTAGGAACGATGACAACTACAGGCAGGGGGATAAAGGAAAACATCAGCTCCAGAAAAATGCCAAGTACATGGCTGGAACCATCCAAATCTTTAGTTACTGGCAGTCTTTGTAACGTATTAGTAAGATCCCAGTAATCCCCTCATAAGGCAATAATACCTGCCTGTCCACCAACATAACTATCCAGGATGAGGGGGCTTGGCTTAAATACAAAAGTTATGTGCATGAAAAACACAAAGCTATAAACTGCCCCTAGGAAGATAGAGAGTGCTGGATTAAATAAAACCAATTTCACAAAACTGAAGAATCTTGGTGAAGACTCTTGAATATGCATTCTGTCAGCAGAATGGACAGGAAGGGATTACCATCACTGAAATGTAGATAAAAGCAGATTGGAAAATGCTTATTAGGAACATGTGGGCAACCTTCAAAAAATCATCCAGCTATTTCCATGAATCCAGCTCTTGGCTGGGAGAGAGTTGGAAAGCAGAGAATTCCTACCCAAAACAAAAAGGAGAAACCCACCCTTCCTTCACTTTCCCTCTTCACAGAAAGTTTTGTTCTGTGGGGCTTTTGCCCTGTTTCTTCTCTCCTTGACACCCTGTAATTAATTAGCGCTCTCATCTCTGCCTCTGGCACCCGGGCTTGCTGTAGGTGGCTGGCATGACATTGGATGCCTGCCCCTGCAGTGCGATTAGGCACCCTGGGGCGCACAAACAAAAACCCCAGAAAGCCTGACCCAACCATTTTCCTATGAATAGAACGTGCTTTCTTTATCGAGACAAAAGGTGTGTGTGTGTGTGTGTGTTTGTTTAGAGATGTGCTACACACATAAGCATAAACATGGGGGCCTCTGTGCATGTATATTGCATATGAGTTAACCTATTTAAAAGGTTCAGGGTCAGAAATATGTTGGTGTGTCCTCAAATAGGACTGGAAATTCCTGAAAGGCTAAACATTTGTCCTTCATGTAGGAAAAACGAAGAGAAGAGAGTCAAAGTTTCTAAGGATCAAGCCAAAGTTGAAACTTTTTTAAAATTTATTTTTAAATTGAAGAATAATCGCTTTACAGAATTTTGTTGTTTTCTGTCAAACCTCAACATGATTCAGCCATAGGTATATATATGTCCCCTCCTCTTTGAAACTCCCTCCCATCTCCCTCTCCATCCCACCCCTCTAGGTTGATACAGAGCCCCTGTTAGAGTTTCCTGAGCCAATAGCAAATTCCCATCGGCTATCTATTTTACATATGGAAATATAAGTTTTCATGTTACTCTCAACATGCATCTCACCCTCTCCTCCCCTCTTCCCACATCCATAAGCCTATTCTCTATGTCTGTTTCTCCATTGCTGCCCTGTAAATAAATTCCTCAGAACCATATTTCTAGATTCCATATATACATGTTAGTATACAATACTTATCCTTCTCTTTCTGACTTACTTCACTCTGTATAATAGGCTCTCGGTTTATCCACCTCATTAGAACTGACTCAAATGTGTTCCTTTTTATGGCTGAGTAATATTCCATTGTGTATTTTGTACCGTAGCTTTCTTATCCATTCGTCTGCTGATGGACATCTAGGTTGCTTTTGTGTTCTAGCTATTGTAAATAGTGCTGTAGTGAACAATGGGATACATGTGTCTTTTTCAGTTTTGGTTTCCTCAGGGTATACGCCTAGGAGTGGAATTGCTGGGTCATTTGGTGGTTTTATTCCTAGTTTTTTAAGGAATCCATACCGTCTTTCATAGTGGCTGTATCCACTTACATTCCCACCAACAGTGCAAGGGTGTTCCCTTTTCTCCACACCCTCTCCAGCATAGACTGACTGTGGACTTTTTGATGATGGCCATTCTGACTGGTGTGAGACGATATCTCATTGTAGTTTTGATTTACATTTCTCTAATAACGAGCAATGTTGAGCATCTTTTCATGTGTTTTTAGCCATCTGTATATCTTCTTTGGAGAAATGTCTGTTTATGTCTTTTTCCCTCTTTTTGATTGGGTTGTTTTTTTGGTATTGAGTTCTATGAGCTGCTCGTATATTTTGGAAGTTAATTCTTTGTCAGTTGTTTCATTTGCTATTATTTTCTCCCATTCTCATTGTTGTCTTTTCAACTTGCTTATAGTTTTCTTGGTGTGCAAAAGCTTTAAGTTTAATCAGGTCCCACTTGTTTACGTTTGTTTTTATTTCCATTACTCTAGGAGGAGAGTCATAGACGATCTTGCTTTGATTTATATCATCAAGTGCTTTGCTTATGTTTTCCTCTAAGAGTTTTATAGTTTCAGGCCTTACATTTAGGCCTTTAATCCATTCTGAGTTTATCTTTGTGTGTGGTGTTAGGAAGTGTTCTAATTTCATTCTTTTACATGTAGCTGTCCAGTTTTCCCAGCACCATTTATTGAAGAGGCTGTCTTTGCCCCCTTTGTATATTCTTGCCTCCTTTGTCAAAAATAAGGTACCCATGGGTGCACGGGTTTCTACCTTGTTCCACCGGTGTATATTTCTGTTTTTGTGCCCATACCACACTGTCTTGATGACTGTACCTTTGTAGTATAATCTGAAGCCAGGAAGGTTGATTCCTCCAGCTCCATTCTTCTTTCTCAAGACTGCTTTGGCTATTTGGAGTCTTTTGTGTTTCCATATGAATTGTGAAATTTCTTGTTCCAGTTCTGTGAAAAATGCCATTGGTAATTTGATAGGGATTACACTGAATCTGTAGATTGCATTTGGTAGTATAGTCATTTTCACAATATTGATTCTTTCTAGTCAGGAATATGGAAAATCTCTCCATCTGTTTATGTCATTTATGTCTTTCCTCAGTGTCTTATAATTTTCAGTGTACAGTTCTTTTTTTCTCCTTTAGTTCAGTTCAGTTGCTCAGTCGTGTCTGACTCTTTGTGACCCCATGAATCGCAGCACACCAGGCCTCTCTGTCCATCACTAATTCCCGGAGTTTTTTTCTACTTAGGTAAGTTTATTCCTAGATATTTATTTTTTGTTGCAATGGTAAATGGGATTGATTCCTTAATTTCTAATTTTTCATTGTTCGTATATAGAAATGCAACTGATTTCTGTGTATTGATTTTGTTTCCTGTGACTTTGCTAAATTCACTGATTAGCTCTAGTAATTTTCTGATACTATCTTTAGGATTTTCTAGGTACAATATTATGTCATCTGCAAACAATAAGAGCTTTACTTCTTTTCCGATCTAGATTCCCTTTATTTCTTTTTCTTCTCTGATTGCTGTAGCTAGGACTTCCAAAACTATCCTGAATAACAGTGGCGAAAGTGGACACCCTTGTCTTGTTCCCGATCTTAGGCTTTCAGTTTTTCACCATTGAGAATAATGTTTGCAGGTTTATCATACATGGTTTATCATACAGGTTTATCATACCTATATACATAGGTAGGTTCCTTCTATGCCCATTTTTTGAATAGTTTTAATCATAAATGGGTGCTAAATTTGTCAAAGGCTTTTTCTGCATCTATTCAGATTATCATATGGCCTTTATCTTTTAACTTGTTAATATGGTGTATCACATTGATTGATTTGCATATATTGAAGAATCCTTGCATCCCTGGAATAAACCCAACTTGATCATGGTGTATGAGCTTTCTAATGTGTTACTGAATTCTGTTTCCTAAAATTTTGTTGAGGATTTTTGCATCTATGTTCACCAGTGATATTGGCCTGTAGTTTTCTTTTTTGTGTTGTCTTTGTCTGGTTTTGGTATCATGGTGATGGTGGCCTTGTAGAATGAGTTTGGAAGTGTTTCTTCCTCTGCAATTTTCTGAAAGAGTTTTAGAAGGATAGGCATTAGCTCTCCTCTAAATGTTTGATAGAATTTTCCTATGAAGCCATCTGGTCCTGGGCTTTTGTTTTTTGGGAAACTTTTGATCACAGCTTCAATTTCAGTGCTTGTAATTGGGTTGTTCATAATTTCTACTTCTTCCTGGTTCAGTCTTGAAAGATTGAACTTTTCTAAGAATCTGCTCATTTTTTCCAGGTTATCCATTTTATTGCCATATAGTTGTTCATAACAGTCTCTTATAATCCTTTGTATTTTTGCACTGTCTGTTGTAACTGCTCCTTTTTCATTTCTAATTTTGTTGATTTGATTCTTCTTTTTCTTGATGAGTCTGGCTAAAGGTTTATCTTCTCAAAGAAACAACTGTTAGTTTTATTCATCTTTACTATTGGTTCTTTCATTTCTTTTTCATTTATTTCTGCTTGGATGTTTATGACTTATTTCCTTCTGCTAATTTGGGGGGGGGATTTGTTCTTCCTTTTCCAGTTATTTTAGGTACAAAGTTAGGTTGTCTATTCTATGTTTTTCTTGTTTCTTGAGGTAGGATTGTATTGCTGTAGAATTCCCTCTTAGAACTGCTTTTGCTGCATCCCATAGGTTTTGAGTTGTTGTGTCTTCATTGTCATTTGTTTCTGGAAACTTTTTGCATTCCCTTTTGATTTCTTCAGTAACCCGTTGGTTATTTAGAAACATATTGTTTAATCTCCATGTGTTTGTGTTTCTTATAATTTGTTTCTTATAATTGATATCTAGTCTCATAGCATTGTTTGTGGTCAGAAAAGATGCTTGATACGGTTTCAATTTTTTTAAACTTACTGAGGTTTGATTTGTGACCCAAGATGTGGTCTATCCTGGAGAATGCTCCATGTGCATTTGAGAAGGTGTATTCTTCTGCACTTGGATGGAAAGTCCCGAAGATATCAATGAGATCCATCTCATCTAATGTATCATTTAAGACTTGTGTTTCCTTATAATTTTCTGTTTTGATGCTCTGTCCATTGGTGTGAGTGGGGTGTTAAAGTCTCCTACTATTATTGTGTTACTGTCGATTTCTCCTTTTATGTCTGTTAGTGTTTATCTTATGTAACAAGGTGCTATGTTGTGTGCACAGATGTTTACAATTGCTATGTCTTCCTCTGGATTGACCCCTTGATCATTATGTAGTGTCCTCCCTTATCTCTTGTAATAACATTCAGTTCTTTAATATTTATATACTATTTTGTACTGGTCAGGTACTCCTGTCCATGCTCAGCTGGTGTTCTGCATGCACTTCTGTGTCTTAAGGTGAATTCTTAATGTATCTATGGAGAGAGATGTACTCCATGTCCACCTACGCCTCTGCCATCTTGTTCTCCAGTAAGTGAAACTTTCTTGATGGTGAGACTAAACAAGGTCCCAAGAAATAGTTAATTCTCTACTTCTCCCAACTTCTTTACTGACATCTTAAGGTGGAACAACTTCCTCTGCCTTCAGAGACAGAAATCTGTGTCCCTACACTCCAGTCCTCTCCCACCTCCAGTATAAGAAGGAAAGAAATACTTTTCCACAGCTAGGTATTCAATTAGCATTTATCAAGTGATCACCAAGGGCTGAACATTGTGCTTTTCTGATCAAAGTGCACTTGAGATCTCCCTGAGGTTTATCTTCCAGAGAGCTATAAGACAACCCCACTGTGAGTTCTGAGACACTGAAAGGTGATGATGACAGATGGTAATAATCAATGATGAAAATGGTGCTTCAGAGGAGGATCAGCAAGGGGACAGCCTTCCCTGGAGGTGGTGACATAGTCTGGAAATTTCCAAGACTAATGCTAAAGGAATAGTGTGAGGGCCAGGGTAGTCAAAACATGGTGACTAGTTAGACCACTCAACGTTCTCAGCTTTAAGGATGGGCACACTCTGCTACAGTCCTTACTGATGACCCAAACCTGGAGGTAGGCTGTCCCCGTACGCCCAGGGTCTGTCAGACACTAGAGCTGGGAACTCTTTCATAAGGGCACTAATTTCTATCATGACAGCTCCAATTCCATGAACCAATCACCTCCCAAAGGCCCCACCTCCTAATACAACCAACTTTAGGGTTAGGATTTCAACAAATCAATTTTGGGGGGACACAAACATTCAGACTATAGCAGAAGGTATCAGCTCTAGTGCCTGGAGCAGAGAAGAGCAGTCAATTAATAAATGCTGAGCATTTAGAGTGGGTGTATCAACTACCCTAAGCGTGTTGCGAGTTCAAAGCAGGGGAGATTGACAACAATTAGAATAGAATAAACTACTTTAAGGAGGAGATGGAAACCCTCATGGAAGAATGAGTTGGACTGGCTAGATAGAGAGGATTTACAGGGTGGGGCTGGGGAGAAGCATTCCATTTGAAAAGGACACCATGAGGATAGTAGTCCAAATAGTATAACAAGCTGACAGTTTTAAGGGATAAGAGCTTACTAAAAAACAGATGCACAGACTCATTTCCCCTGTAACCACCATATATAATTTTACCAACAGAAAGAAGACCAACTTTACTCTCCAGTGTAAGGGAATGGAGTGGCACCATGAGTTTTAGGAACATCTCAGTTATTGTTAGCCAGGTAAGCCACTGCCATTTTGAACTCACAATCTCATGTGAGCTGACTTCCCACAAAAGGCCTGACATTTTAGATAAGAGTTCGGAACACATACAAAGCATTCTTTCAGGTAAGAGAAGAGAGTTTATTCTGACAATTCTAGATGAATAGGAGGTACCAATGCCAAGCACAGACATGCTAAAAGCTGGAGCACAGAAACTCCAATGCCTTCTGGGGCCAGGCAGGTAAGGTGTGAGTGCAGCTGATGAAGTGGGAACAGTGAGAAATGGTGCAGGCATGTGTCTTCTGGAGGGTACACAGCTTTTAAAGTACTCAAACTAACTTAAAAAAAAATCCACTTAGCTAACCTCAGAAATTATCTGTGAGCTGAACAGAACCTCTGGTTACCAGTTTGCAAATCACAGACCAACAAAATACCTATACGGTATTGATACATCCAAACAGCCTAGCATGCTTGAAAGTTTAACAGAATAAAAAGATCTGTGAGACAAGGGATCTCTGTTCCCTGATGTATCCCAACTGCCTGGACCAGATGCTGGTATATGACAGATACTGAATAAATGTTTGTTGAGTGAATGATGAGTCAATGTCCCAGAGACATTTCATGTCTATCAACAGAAAATCATTCAGCGATCATTAAGTGTCTCGACAGATAAAAGGAATGTTGTTTCATTTTTCTCATGCTTCAGATTTAGCTGGGGCATTACTGGTTGAGAACCTTCGAAACTTTGGTTATTAAACAGATTCCAGGCTTCTGTTTCGGTGGGGAGGAATTGCCCGGGACCTGTGCACTTGGACAGCCTCCCTTTGAGCTACGCTCATAGTGTGTGTGTGCTAAGGTGCTTCCATTGTGTCCAATCCTGTGACCCAACAACTAGTCAGCAAGGCTCATCTGCCAATGGGATTCTCCAGGCAAGAATACTGGAGTGGATTGCCATGCCCTTCTCCTGCGGATCTTCCTGACACGGGGATCAAACCTGTGTCTCATACATTTCATGAATTGGCAGATGAGTTCTTTACCACTAGCGCCATCTGGGAAGCCCAGTGGTGTCTGACTCTCTGTGACCCCATGGACTATTCAGTCCATGGAATTCTCTAGGCAAGAATACTGGAGTGGGTGGCCTTTCCCTTCTCCAGGGGATCTTCCCAACCCAGGGATTGAACCCAGGACTCCTGCATTGCAAATGGATTCTTTACCAGCTGAGCCACAGGGAAGCCCACATTCATAGCAAATGTTCTCAAAACAAGCAAGACTCTGCAGGGAGATATAAAGAGCCTTTAAAACCACACCAACTCAAAAATCTATGTTTTTACTAACCCAAAAGGTGAGAACAAACACTTAAAACCAAGGCTTACTAAACCTTTTAAATATAATTTCTACATAAGAATTATTGTGGTTCACAGGAAACTGGTATATGGCAATTATTTCCATATATTCTTAAATGCACTGATATTACAGTAAGAATGGCGGGTAGCAGCTATATCTCAGACCTAAGTCATGTTGTTGGCACGTGATTAAAAGACTGAACAATCAACTAAGGATTCTAATTCTATATCCACTACCAATTCTATGTTCAAACTTTGAGCAAATCGGTTTATCTTCAACAAAGGTAAAGACCACACCCTGAGACTGATTTCCAAAACACAGCTTACATATAAGAATGAATCAATTTGCAAATTACTCCACCTTAGATGTAAAATACGCTTCAACTTCTAACAATAGAAATCAGTACAGTTACACTGTTTCATTAATGAAATGAACAAAGAAAAACATGTATATTGAGGCATTTACTGGGCATACTATCAACTTCACAAAAAGAATCTGTTAAGACTGCATGAAAAGATAGACTACTAGCTCCCCTATCAAAACTGCATTCCACTCTGCTCTTCTGTGTTTAACAATGTCCTATCATTTTCAGTGTTACTTCTGGGCTATGTATTTGATAATTTTTTAGTCTAATGCAACTCAACTTTATGGACCTTATCAAAAGAAAGAAACTGAAGTAAAGAAAGTGAGGTGTGCTCTAATAAAAACTGTTTATTTACTAATTTGTAAAAGAAACATTCTCCTGAAGCTAAAAAGTTCTCAATAAACTTGTGTATGATTCAGGATAATATAGGGAAGCACCAATCCCTGTACCTGGAATATGAAAGTAATCTCGTGGTAGCCGTGGGACACTATCATATTAGAAAATAAGTATTGTGTATGGCTTTTTTTTTTTTTCAAGACAGGTCAAATATACTGCACTAGACAGTTATCAAATGCAACTAGGCATGAAAAGGATCTGGTGAGCATGTTTAAAATACAGATCCTCATGTCCCACTAAGTCAGTTTATCTGGGGGAACTACAACCTTTGAATCTATATTTAAAAAAAATCTTCCTAGGTTATTCTTAGGTAGATGGTCCATGGACTCACAAAAGGGAAGTGCTGCTCTAGATTCTTACTAAAGATTTGAAATTTTAAGAATCCATTACATTTTATCACAAAGAAAAAAAAAAGTATGTATACATACATATCAGTTCAGTTCAGTCGCTCAACTGTGTCCGACTCTTTGCGACCCCATGAATTGCAGCACGCCAGGTCTCCCTGTCCATCACCATCTCCCACAGTTCACTCAGACTCGCGTTCATCGAGTCCGTGATGCCATCCAGCCATCTCATCCTCTGTCGTCCCTTCTCTTCCTGCCACCAATCCTTCCCAGCATCAGAGTCTTTTCCAATGAGTCAACTCTTTGCATGAGGTGGCCAAAGTATTGGAGTTTCAGCTTTAGCATCATTCCTTTCAAAGAAATCCCAGGGCTGATCTCCTTCAGAATGGACTGGTTGGATCTCCTTGGAGTCCAAGGGACTTTCGGGAGTCTTCTCCAACACCACAGTCCAAAAGCATCAATTCTTTGGCGCTCAGCCTTCTTCACAGTCCAACTCTCACATCCATACATGACCACAGGAAAAACCATAGTCTTGACTAGACGGATCTTAGTCAGCAAAGTAATGTCTCTGCTTTTGAATATGCTTTCTAGGTTGGTCATAACTTTTCTTCCAAGGAGTAAGCGTCTTTTAATTTCATGGCTGCAGNCTTGGAGTCCAAGGGACTTTCGGGAGTCTTCTCCAACACCACAGTCCAAAAGCATCAATTCTTTGGCGCTCAGCCTTCTTCACAGTCCAACTCTCACATCCATACATGACCACAGGAAAAACCATAGTCTTGACTAGACGGATCTTAGTCAGCAAAGTAATGTCTCTGCTTTTGAATATGCTTTCTAGGTTGGTCATAACTTTTCTTCCAAGGAGTAAGCGTCTTTTAATTTCATGGCTGCAGTCACCATCTGCAGTGATTTTTGGAAACCAAAAAAATAAAGTCTGACAATGTTTCCACTGTTGCCCCATCTACTTCCCATGAAGTGATGGGACTGGATGCCATGATCTTCGTTTTCTGAATGTTGAGCTTTAAGCCAACTTTTTCACTTTCATCAAGAGGCTTTTTAGTTCCTCTTCACTTTCTGCCATAAGAATGGTGTCATCTGCATATCTGAGGTTATTGATATTTCTCCCGGCAATCTGATTCCAGCTTGTGTTTCTTCCAGTCCAGGGATTCTCATGATGTACTCTGCATAGAAGTTAAATAAGCAGGGTGACAATATACAGCCTTGACGTATTCCTTTTCCTATTTGGAACCAGTCTGTTGTTCCATGTCCAGTTCTAACTGTTGCTTCCTGACCTGCATACAGATTTCTCAAGAGGCAGGTTAGGTGGTCTGGTATTCCCATCTCTTTCAGAATTGTGTGTATTTGTGTATAGATACATATGTGTGTATATGTTTTAACAAAGATGCTTTTGCTTGACCAAACTTTAGTCAGCCTCCTGAATCTCCTAGGCTCATCTATGAACTTCCTTATAAAATCTAATCCCAAGAAAAATGAAGTCAGTTCAGTGAGTCTTTCCTCCTCCATATCTGAGCAGGTTCCTCAGCTCCCACCATTTCCCAGGTGACATCTGATCCTCCTGGCCTGTCTTTAGCAAGAATCTTGTTTGGCCAAAAATCCCCATTCCCCTGATATTTTCTCTTAGTAATTTCCATCCACTGACCCCCATCCTGCTCCTTGGCTATAAATCTCCACTTGCCCATACTACATTTGAATTGAGCTTTGGTTCTATACTGAGGTCTCTTTCCTCCTCTTGCAATAGCCCTGAATAAAATCTGTTTTTTCCTCTTCAACTACTGTCCAGCTTGATTTTTCTTCGGCATGTATTTGTGTGTGTATGTGTTTATGCATGTATGCCCATAGAGCCACACTTAAGTTCTAATGACTGTTTCTTAGGGAAAAAGACCTTTGCCTTATGAGCATTTAAAAATCACCACCCTGAACTAAAATTAGTGACAGAAGCCAATAAACCTCTCAAAAAATGTAGCAGGAATCATCTAAACATGGGAAATTTTAATCTCGACACTTAAATGCATTCACTGACTTCTGTTATAAAAAATATCTAACTCATTTTTGAAAAACCGATCTGAAAATGTCCCTTTGTGCTCAAAGAGAGAGAGAAAAACTTAGAAAATATTGCTGAAAAGTGAGAAAGTTTTTGAAATTTCCCAGGATGAATCACAAAGTCTCTATATGCCTCCTACTTCCTTCCTTTTGAGCCTTCCCCACTGGGAACATAGTAGGTATTCAGAGCTTGACTGTATACAAATGCTTAGACCATTTCATTAAGGGTTGGAGAAAGGCCTGGGCACAAAGAGAAACAGGGAGACCCCCTCTGCAGCTGGGGAGGCCACATGAGTCAGTGGGAAGTTGACTGACTTTTGGCTGAGGCTGGGGGTACTTGTTATATCGTGGGAGAGACATTTCTCTCGATGCTGCAGTTTGATCTGTACCACTCTTCTTAAATTTAAATAATTGAGAGGAAAAATACTTCTCTTTCATTCTCTCCTCTGAGTCCCCATCTGCAGGGATGTTCTAGTAGGAAAGCTGATCCCTCAAAACCTCAGAGACTTTTGGTGCCGAGCAGATGCCGAAACAATTCCAGTCCATGTGAGCAAGGATAAAAATGGCAACATTCATTCACTCTCTCTCTCTTTCAACCATAAAAAGAGATGAACCAGCTGGGCCTGCTAACATTTTCCTGAACTCATAGCTTTAAAGGACAAGCTTCAAAGTCTATTCCTAAGTTTATGACAGAATCAAGGGATACTTGCTTCTATTTTAAAATCTGATAGGTGAAGGCGATGGTAATTGTCAGAATTCATGGGTGTCTTCTACCACTGATGAGCTACATAAGGATGATTGTAGTTTTATTGTTGAGTAGCAAATGGACAGTGATTCTCACATGACTTAGAGAATAACATGATTGTTAGTTAACAATCCACATCAGAAGACAACTGAACACAATTTTACAGACAAGATGGGTAAAGAAAACATATCATGGAGGAGTTTTGTGACAAGTGAAGCAAGCAGATATAGGTGGCTCAGACGGTAAAGCGTCTGGCTACAATGCAGGAGACCTGGGTTCGATCCCTGGGTCGGGAATTTTCCCTGGAGAAGAAAATGACAACCCACTCCAATACTGTTACCTGGAAAATCCCATGGATGGAGGAGCCCAGTAGGCTACAGTCCATGAGGTCACAAAGAGTCAGACACGACTGAGCAACTTCACTTCCTATCTTCCCTGGTGGCTCAGATGGTAAAGCGTCTGCCTACAATGCAGGAGACCTGGGTTCAATTCCTGTGTCAGGAAGATCTCCTAGAGAAGGAAATGGCAACCCACTCCAGTATTCTTGCCTGGAAAAACCCATGGATGGAGAAGCCTGGTAGGCTACAGTCCACGGGCTCGCAAAGAGTCGGAACCAACTGAGCGACTTCACTATCCTGCTCAGAGAGTGCCTGCCCCAGCATGGTGGCCTGGCATACAGGTGCCATAAAAATTGACCAAACAAATGATGTGAGCGACAGAAGATGCACTGGGGAAAAAAATACTGGAAGGAAAGTGCCTGGGTGTTAACAGTGTTTTCCTATCTATCTCTTTGGATTTTTCTGTATTCTTTGTACAATTTTTTACAATAAGCATGGATTACTTTTATAATTGGAAAAAACAAATGCAAAAAAAAGGTTTTTTTGTTAACTAATTCCTCAGTTTCTCCCATTTGAAAGCTCTGAGGTCTGTTTTCCTACTGTTGGCAATTACTTTTTTATTGATTCCCAAAAAGGAATACTTTTTCCAATATTGAAAATCTAATTCTAGGGGGGAAAAGATGCCCTTTTGCTAGGAAAGCTTAAGACCAACTAAACAAATTAAGATAGAATGTAACAGAAAACTACAACTGGGCTTGATAACAACCTCATAGGAAGAAGTAAGTAGCTCAGGAAAAATCTATCCACAGGGTAGGAAATGACGATATTACATCAGGTTAGTGCACTCCTCTGCTATTTACTTCATTAGCATTGCAGATTGAAAGCTGAGAGAACTGATGAAAACTTTACAGGCTGGCTGAGGTTTTCTGAGCGTTACCTCCATCACTCCTGTTATTACCACATGCTTGTGAATCACAGTGCCTTTGTATGAGCTGGTTGAGGTTCAGGTCAATCTTGTGACAAATAGAAAACTCCTGACGTTCTTTCAGTCTTTAAAGACTTTGCATATTTGACTTTTACTTATGTGAAACAATCTCCTCAATGACAAAACCTAAGGCATTCAACACCAGGGCTCAGGATGAGCTGAAATGCCCGTGGGGAGACCACAGATGGCAGCTTCAGTGGGGTCTGGGGACAGAGATCCCAGTAATGAGAGGTGCTGGGGGAGAGAATCATTCATTTGTTTAATATGTTCTATTTACATTTGTACAGGAAATTTCAAAATCCTTTCACAGCATTAATCACAATCTCTGTAACTACCCTTTCAAGTAAATACAGCAGGTGCATCCTCCTCCTTTCACTGGCAGGTGGATTGAGGATCCCAGGGAGGGAGGAGCTTAAGACTGTTTGCTGGGAGGCTACTGAAGCAGGCCTGGAACTGGGTTCAACTCCCCTTCAACACGCCTCACTGCCTTTATATGCCCTGCAGGAACTGAAAGAGTGGAAATGCTCATATCTATGGCACTGAGATACTCTCAATGTCATTGGCATCAGGTGAATAGTCTCCAGTAACCGATCCAATTTGATGTGTACATGGGCAAGTAATTTTCTGTTAGACATCATCATCATTAGCATTCAACAATTAAAATTCTCATCCCTTTAGCCTAGAAAAGCCGGCAGAGAAGCTGTTCAGGTAGTTCTGATCCAAATTTCCCAGGTCCAAGAGGCTTGGTTTTTCCCCATCTCAGGTTCAGTAAGGCATGCAAGTAATTGGCCGTGGAGCGGCACTGAACGGCTGACCCTTTCGAGGCTTGCCGGCCACTACGAGTTTGTTCTATTCGGACTGTCATCTGGCGGCCGCAGCTTTCAAGCAATTACCCGTGGCCACTTAGTGACAGTATTAGGAAAGTTAAGTTGGGACTGTTCCCAGCTCCTAATTTACCACTCGGTAAAAATGGAAAGTTAAAAAGAAAACTAGCTTGGCTGCAGCCTCTAAGTGTTTCTGAAAGACCTAGCTGGGGCAGAGGGTTGTAAAGGAAGGCAACTGACGGAGAACTTGGCTTAGCTGGAGATGCTGGGGGAGGACTTGGAGTGTCCCAGGAGCCTTTTTCAGGGGGCAAAGGAGCTGGGAGTTTTGCGAGGAGGAAGTGGACAATTTGTGCTTATCTGGCAGGCACTTCTCTTCTATGGATGCTCAGACAAGACCCTATGATCTCTGCCCTTTTCAAACCTGTTTTCTTTCCCCCTCTTTGAAGTGCATCTTAGACCTGCTGCCATCAATATAAACATGTAGGACTCTAGTCTGTAATGTCAAGGAATTCTTACTGTTATATATAACCATTTCAGACCCCTAACTATAAGAAAGTCAACTTTATCTTAATTTTGAATATTGTAAGTTTCTTGTTTGAAAAATTATCTTCTGATTCCAAGAACTATAATCAAAAGGAAGTGGGGGGAGAAACCACCCAGCGGGCTACCACGCTACTGTTCACTTTTCCTCTAATACATTCATTTCAGGGAATTTTAAAAAAGAAGTTTCCCACTAAAGACGCTGCACATTTCATGGGGCCTGGGCTTCAGTACTACCACTGGGATAAAGTGCGGGCTTTGGGAGGGTGACTATCATTTTAAACAGGGGTAAATCCCAGGAGGATTCTGGAGGTCCTCAGCTGCACACGTGTAACCACATCCCCATCCGACAGCACTGTATGTTCTTCCACCTCCCATGGCTCTGTTCCAAGAATTCTTGACACTGAAAATTTAGCTTAGCTCCTTATAATTTAAGCAAGACTTAATTTAAACAAATGGTTCAGTTACCATCTGGGAAAGCCCTGGCAAAGAGCTGGGAAAAGAACTTGTGAAATGTTTAGTCTGCTTTACTCTACAGTCTCCTAATATTTTGCTTTATGAATCTCTTTCTAGTTAGTGGCTATTACTGGATCTTCATCTTTCTCTTTCCCACTTTCACCTGTTTGGCTTGAATTTCTGTACATCTTCCCTCTCTCTCCAGTTTCGCCCGTTTTGATTTTTTTCTTCCCTCTCTTTCTGATGGGTGGCGAGTGGAGCATACAGCAGTGGCACATCCTCACAGGCTTATTTAGAAAGATTCCTGCAGGAGGTGTTCCTTCTGTTTTTGTCCATCCCAGGCAGCAGCTTCCTAACCGGTAGGCAGGAGAGGGACAAAAGCGATGGCTTTGGTTGTGATTTCATTTCCCATCCTATTTCTAATTTTTAAAAGCTGACAGACACCAAAGGCAATGGTAAAAGAAGCAAAAAATAAACAACTGAGAGTACTACAAACTAAAAAGCTCTGCAGAACAAAGAAAATCAACAAAATGAAAAGGCAACCTACCATGTGGGAGAAAATACTTGGAAATTATATATCTGATAAGAGGTTAATAGTCAAAATAACTCATACAATTCAACAGCCGGAAAAAAAAAAAAAAAAAAAAAAACCCACACGATTTGATTAAAAACCCAGCAGAGGATGTGAACAGACGTTTTTCCAGAGAGGACATGCAGATGGCCGGTAAAGGAAAGTCGCTCAGTTGTGTCCGACTCTACGACCCCATGGACTACCCTATCAGGTTTCTCTGTCCATGGGATTTTCCAGGCAATGGTACTGGAGTGGACTGCCATTTCCTTCTCCAGCAGATCTTCCCAACCCAGGGATTGAATCCAGGTCTCCCACATTGTAGACAGACGCTTTACCGTCTGAGCCACCAGGGAAGTCCAGATGGCCAGTAGGTATATGAAAAGGTACTCACCGCCACTCACCTCCAGTGACATGCAAATCTAAACCATAATGAGGTGTCACTTCACATCTGTCAGAATGGCTTTCATCAAAGAGACAGGAACAGTCAATGTTGGGGAGAATATAAAGAAAAGGGAACCCTTGTGTTCTGTTGGTGGGAACATAAATTGGTACAGCCACTAAGGAAAAGCTAAAGAGGTTCCTCAAAAAATTAAAAATTAAACTATTATAAGATCCAGTAATCCCACTTCTGGGTATTTTTTTTTTAAGAAAATAAAAAAACTAACTGAAAAAGATATCTGCGTTCACATGTTCACTGCAGCATTATTGACAGGAGCCAAGACAGAGAAACAAGCTAAGTGTCCACTGATGGATGAATGGATAAAGAAACAGATGCATACAACGGAATACTATTCAGCCATAAAAAGAGGAACCTTGCCATTTGATACATCACAGATGGACCTTGAGGGCACTATGCTAAGTGAAATAAGTCAGAGAAAAACAATACCACATGATCTCACTCAGAGCTACAATCTATTAAAGAACGAACTCATAGATACAAAGAAGAGATTGATGGCTGCCAGAGGAAGGGCTTAGGGATGGGTGAAATAGGTGAAAGGGATCAAAAGGCACAAAATTCCAGTCATAAGACAAATAGGTCCTGGCATGAAATGTACAGCATGGTGACTGTAGTTAACAATACTGTATTGTTTATTTGAAAGTTGCTGAGAGAGTAGATCCTAAAAGTTCTCATCACAAGGAAATGTGTAATTATGTGATGAATTTTAACTAGGTGTGTTGAGGTGATCATCTCATAATATATACAAATATCAAATCATTATGTTATAAACTTGAAACCAATATAATGCTATTTGTCAATTATATCTCAATAAAAAACAAAAGCTCACAAATATCACAAAATTCAGAGACACAGCATTACATAATGCTTTACATTATGTAGCTAATGTAATAATTTATAATATGATTATAATTATAAATGTTTATATAAATATTCATATATATAATAAATATATTGGTTGACTCATCATTATTTTTCCTATATTTTTGGTGGTGCACTTTTTACATAAAAATGATTCTTGTAGCATCAAACAGAAGAAAGCAACCATCAGTAATGCCATAAGTTCAGGATTATTGTCAAATTTAGGGAAACTTCTATTAAGTTTTTGTCTCAGAATAATTCAAGATTTTAAGGTAATGCTGCTGCTGCTGCTACACTTCAGTCATGTCTGACTCTGTGCACCCCACAGACGGCAGCCCACCAGGCTCCCCCATCCCTGGGATTCTCCAGGCAAGAACACTGGAGTGGCGTGCCATTGCCTTCTCCGTTTAAGGTAATAATTACTTTAAATACTATAAACTGAAGTAAGTTATCTATCTATCTACCTAGCATAGACATCATAGACACATATATCATAGCCATAGATATCATAGACATCTATCTATCACAGATGTCCCTGTTGTGGTGGCCCATTATGATCTTTAATTCATCTCTGACGGGATGCAACCTCCACTCTGGCCCAGCAGCAATAAGAACTAAACTTTCTTGTGCTAGTGCTCCATTGCTCAATCGTGTCTGACTCTCTGCAACCCCGTGGACTGTAGCCCACCAGGCTCCTCTGTCCACAGGATTCTCCAGGCAAGAATCCTGCAGTGGGTTGCCATTTCCTCCTCCAGGCGATCTTCCTGATCCAGGGATCGAACCCAAGTCTCCTGTGTCTCCTGCATTGGCAGGCAGATTCTTTACCACTGTACCACCTGCGACTCCTCCTAAATCTTCTTACAATATTAAAGATCTGATGATTGCACAGATTATACACAGACTAGCTTCTGGGTTTGTACATTTCAAACCTGTTTCTCCTCCTTTACAGATTTTGGTTTTAGGCCTTTCTGTTTTATGGTGTCAGGTGAAAAAGCATGGTAGACCATAGGGATATTCATAAAAGCCACACTGGACAACATAACTTAGCATGACTTATTTCTATAGGAAAAAATTGGAATCCCATGTATGTGCAATTCAACTCTCCCTTTGTTGGATCCCAAAATGATGGTTGCCACCTCTAACGCCACCAGGTGCAAGAAGTCAATAGAGAGCAAGCTGAAGTGGAAAAAGTGTGTTTGATGGATTTCTTCCCTGGTAGCTCAGATGCTAAAGAATCTGCCTGCAATGCAGGAGATCCAGGTTCGATCCCTGGGTCGGGAAGATGCCCTGGAGAAGGGAATGGCAACCCACTCCAGTATTCTTGCCTGACGAACTCCACGGACAAAGGAGCCTGGTGGGCTACAGTCCTTGGGGTCACAGAGAGTTGGACACAACTGAGCCACTAACACTTTCACTTTTCATGTTCACAGTTAATATAGCTTATTTTCTCCAATTTAACAAGAACATGTGACATGTGAACACATTCCTGGTCATGCCCAGGAGATTGGAAGAAGCCAGACAAAGACATAACTGAATCTGCAGCTTTACAGGCTGACCATGAATCTGCCTGTGACAGAAAAAGTTCAACTTAGGCTTTTTTAAAGATAGAAAGTAGCTCTTAAGACAACAGAAAATTTATTCTCTAATGAGAACTAAATTTAGCTGCTTTTATATGTTTCAGCAGATAAAAATCATAACTTGTACAGAGGCGGTCTGCACAGATGCAGCCACTGAGTAAAATTCCAGATCCACAGACTATGAGAGGCACATGGTGACGGTGAAGGGAAGGGTGGCTTGCTGGATCAAGGAGTCCATGAAGTGGAGCAGAGCAAGTGGGAGTCATTTCAGTTCAGACTCCAGGCAACTCTGGCCTTTCTTCAGAGTCCCCAAATTACCCAACATGTTGAGATAATCACCATCGCATCTTTGGCAAGCAACCTCTTTCAAAACCAAAGCAAACCACAATGAAAACATCAACCTTTCTCCCTGTTCCGCCTCACCCCAAAACCTTATCCTTTCCTTGCCAAATTCTTAACCCAGCTGACAGGAGAAGAGTTATTTTTGTTGCTGTTTGCTGGATGCGGAAGCACCTTTACTTCTGCTTTGGGACTCACTTTTGTGAGACACGTCCATCTACAGTGGGCTCTGATGTCCATCTTCCGAGTTTCCACACTAAGACACCAGTGAAAACTCTTCCCCAGCAGGTTGGGGACCCTAGGCTGATCCAGGATGGATCTTCACAGATGCATGAACAGTGGCAGAGGGGATCTGCGTTCCTTTCCTCAATGGGTATGCACTTTTCTTTTAGAAACTGTGCTCTTTGTATGTCCCTAGAGCCAAGAAGGGAGAACCTCAAAACCTAGTGATGTGGAGGCGTGAAATACAACATCACCAAGCTGTTTTCCCATAGCTATCTCCCACTCTAATTCCCCTAATGAAACAATGTCGGAGAATTAAAAAACCACAATTCCCTAACAAAATTCATTCAGTTATTTGTTAAATGCCAGCACTGAAGATGTAACAGTTGACAGGGCAAAGTTGTTCTCCTCATGGTCATGACATTCTAATGAGCGAGGTCCTAAGCTGGGAACGAGAGAAGAGATAGCTAAGTGGGCAGTGTGTGTGTGTTGGGGGGTTGTTGCAAGATGAGGAGGGAGAGGTACCCTGGGTCACAGCCACTGGAGCTTCCAGGGCCACAGTTACAGCTTTGGGTTTTATTCTAATCTATTGGAAGGTTGGTGACACCATCTGGTTATTTTAAAAGGCCTACTTTGGCTACTGTATTGAGAACAGACTGTAGGGGTGCACCGAGGCAGGAAGCTCTGTATACAGGTGGTTGGAATAAATATAAGTGACCACTGAAGGGGGCTTGGTCTAACAAAGTCACCACGAATCTGCTTTTGTGCACTGGACGAACAACTGAGAGCTCATTGGTACACAGCAATGACCAATGTTTGACCAAATGTGGACCCCAAACCCATGTTGTATTTGCAAAGGTCTCCAAGTTAAATCTCCCACACATTTTCTGCACCTAATTCTAATCTGCAGTCTGCAGAACTTGCATATCATCACATTAAGGGTCAGACTGACAGACCAAGTACCCACAGTTCCCTTATTCACTTGTACAAACTGCATAGATGACAAAGTTTTTGGGACCAGACAGACCTGGGGTAGAGTCCATACTCCACGGAAAGCAGAGCCAACTCTGGGCAAGTTTTTAACCTCAGAGCCTCCATTTACCAGTGGGTAGAAATGGAGAGTCTCCCAACAAGTTGTAGGAGAACAAATTAGAATTATGTAAGGGCTTAGATGATCACAGGCATTTGGTAGAAATCAGATCCAAAATACAGCCACATCAGTGTGAAAACGGCCACTTTCTGCCCTTTGGAAGTAAAATTACTTCTGCAATTTTCTAATTACCCGGTATAACATCTTTTGAAATAGTACACAGATTCTTGGCAAGTCTCCAGGAAATTGATTTAATCTGATTCTCTTAACTATGGTATTTCCAAGTAGGGACTGCACCTGAGATGCTTGTAAAGAAGTGCAGATTCCTTGGCAGCATCCCATTAGTTCCAAACAAAAACCTCCAGGGTATGGGCCAAGAGTGCACTGAAATATCCTCAACAGGTTGTGCTGCCTTTTGAGAACCATCCCCCTGATTCAGCTCCAGGGAGAAGGGGCCCCAGGACTAACTTCATCAGTCAATGAAGAGTTGGAGACAGGTCTCAGCCCTGCTTTGCAAAAACAAAAACAAAAACAAAAAAAGCCCCTTTGTCTCTGTGGCGGCTGCAGGAGGCGCAGCCGCTAACGGGAACAATTTTTCATACTGAGGAACATTTCAGTCCCTTTTGGAACGGCGGTAACTTACTTCTCGTTTTAGTGTCCCCCTCCGCAACACCCCACCTCCTATCAAGCCGGGCAGCGCACAGCCTTCGCGTCTCCTGCAAGATTTCTTTCCTGACCACAGCGACACCCGCGGAGGAAACGCGGTACGTGCACGTGCGACGCGGCGAAGCATCCCGGCGGCCACGCGGGGCAGGGACCCCACGCCGGGCGAGGGACGCAGGCCAGTTGCCTGGCTGAGGATCGCCCCAGCTGCTGCCCAAGAGGGCCCTGGAGGAATTTCGGAGTGGCACCCCGCTAGCCCAGGTGATCTTTTTGGAGGACCAGCTGTCTCTTAGCAAATAGAGGAACCGGCGCCCTCCAGTGCCTGCGAGGCAATTAGCACTTCTGTTATTAACGAGCCTCCCAGAAAAAGATAGGAGCCTATGATCCAAGAAGGCAAAAAGAAAAAGGCTGCGATCCTCTTGCCAGCCAGGGCCCGAGGCCACGGCTCCTGCTACCCCTCAGCCTCGTTCATGTCTGACTTTGTGCCCAGCTCATCACCATTCCCCAAGCCATAACTCCACAGGAGAACGTAAAAATTTAGAGTGGGAAGTTTCCCAGGGAACAACCGCAGGAAGGCAGAAAAAGAAGGGACAGAGAGAAAAGGGAGAGAAATCAAGAGAGCTTTCCTAGAAAGATGTAATCAGACAGAAGGAAGGCAGCAGCGGTGTAT
This sequence comes from Neotragus pygmaeus, assembly GCA_006410875.1. Classification (NCBI taxonomy): domain Eukaryota; kingdom Metazoa; phylum Chordata; class Mammalia; order Artiodactyla; family Bovidae; genus Neotragus; species Neotragus pygmaeus. The sequence continues at coordinate 1,034,289 of SJYV01018792.1, read as the reverse complement.
GGGATCTTAGGAACCCCCTTTCCTCCAAACCTGCCACAGCCACTTCATCCTTCTCTCCTTATTCCTAAGGGGTGCCCCGTGAGGCACTGTCTGCACAGGACTTGATTTTGAAGTTTCCCTCGTTCGGGTATCTTAGCTTGGGCTGCTGTATTATAACAGTCACTGGGTGACTGAGACACATCTATCTCACAGTTCTGGGGCTGAGAGGTCAGAGATGAAGGTGCCCATGTGATCAGGTTCTGGTTCAGACCCTCTTCCTGGTTTGCAGACTGAGGTCTTCTCACAGGGTCCTCACATGGTGGACAGCAGAGGGAAGAAGCAAGCTCCCACTGTTTTAAAAAAGATTTTTTTGATGCAGACCATTTCTACAGTCTTTCTTGAACTTGTTAAAATATAGCTTCTGTTTTAGGTTTTGGTTTTTTGGCCATTAGACATGTAGGATCTCAGCATCCTCTGCACTGGAAGGCAGTCTTAATAGCTGGACCACCAGGGAAGTCCCTCTTATCTCTTCTTATGAAGAGATCTAATCTCATTCACAGGACTCCACCCTCATGATCTAAAGGGCTTCCAAAGGCCAAATACTATCACTTTGGGGATTAGGACTTCTGAAATTTGGTGGTGGGAAAAAGCAGTTCATTAAAAAGGGTCCCTGAGGACATCTTGGGGATTCAGAGACAACAGTAATTTAGTACTGTCACATTAGATATTATCAGCTTCTGCTCCTCCCATTATCAGCTCCGAGATACAGGACTTTGTGGTCCCTGTTGTACCCCTGTGCCTGGCATATGGTAGCTGCTTAATACATCCCTGTTCAGTGAAAAATTCTAAAACACTAATTTGGAATTTACTCTGTGCCAGGCAGCATTATAAGATCTTCACCCACAGTAACCCTTTACTCCTCACTACAACTGTAGGAGGTAAGGTTTTCAGATCAGGAAAGCCGGTCACCCCATAAATAATATACACAGGTTCACACTTTCAGCAAGTGCAGAAGCTGGAATCAGGCCTGGGCTTCCTGGCCTTCTCACAGCTCCCCAGGGCACCACACTGCCTCTTATGAATGAATGCAGGGAGAATAATGTTGGTTCTTTGGGGAAAGATACAGGCTTTCTGGCTGCAAAAGGCCTGAGTAATGAGGAAGACCCTTCTGACTTAATGCTGAGGGAGAAGGGAGCTCCTGGGTCCCTGGGCTCTTACATGAATGTCTGGAACCTCAGTCATAGTAACCAACCCCTAGGGGATCTTTTCCAGCTTTCAGATGTGGCTATGGTTCTCAACCTGGACTGTGCTATTAGTCACCTGCAAGAGAATTTTTTAAAACCCAGTGGTTTTTATTAAAAAAAAAAAAAAAAAAAAAAACACTCTGAATTTTAAAAAATTTAGGCCATCCCCCAATACTAACTGCATCAGAATCTTTAAGGGTGAGTCCTAGCCATGGATTCAGCGCTTCTGAAAGTTTCCCAGGCGACTCCAATGTGCAGGCGAAGTGGAAGGTCCCTGGCAGTCAACCAGGAAACAGGAGGCTGGTGCTTTCTCAAAGGGGCCACTGAACACCTATTCAGAGTCACTGGGTTTACTTGTCACCAGTACAGATTTCTGGGCCCTATCCAGGCTTATCCCATCAAAATCTCCTGGAGTGGGTCACAGGAACTGCTCAGAAGAAAAAGACGCTCCCAGTGATATGTATAAAAATGGGGTCTAGAGCCACGGCCAGGGCAGTTGTTTTTAAAGACGGTCCCAGGCAAGCGGCGGCGTCACCTGGCGCCCGTCAGAAATGCAAGGCAGCAGCTTCCCGCACCGCAAACTGCGGTGGGGCCCAGCAGTCCGTGCCCAGTGAGGCTCCGGGTGGCCTTGGTGCCGCCAGCCTGCAAACCACTTCTCTGAATAAAGGGCTTCTGGGTCAAATCCCAGCTTGGTCCTTCACAGCCAGGTGACCTTGCGGTGGCGGCGGCGGTTTAGTCGCTCAGTTGTGTCTGACTCTTGCAACCCCATGAACTGTAGCCCGCCAGGCTCCTCTGTCCATGGGATTCTCCAGGCAAGAATACTGGAGTGGGCTGCCGTTTCCTTCTCCATGTGACCCTGAGCAGCTTATTTAACTCCTCTATGCTTCAGTTTCATTTGTCATTTGGGTGGGTGGGTG
>SJYV01018792.1:850751-1030865 GCA_006410875.1 Neotragus pygmaeus | reverse complement strand
GGGAGCCAGGGAGGTGGGGGGAGACAGTGAGAGAGGGGTTCACTGAATCACCTGAAATGAGTATTCATGAAGCAGAATACAAGTTCCCTTCATCACCCTCAACAGCACAGTGACCTGGCTGCTTGTTAGGCAGTGCCCAACCCCTCTGTAAGGGCTTCCCAGGTGGCTCAGTGGTGAAGAGTCTGCCTGCAATGCAGGAGGCGCAGGAGGCACAGGAGACGAGGGTTCGATCCCTGGGTCGGGAAGATCCTCTGGAGGAGGAAATGGCAACCCACTCCAGTATTCTTGCCTGGAAAATCCCATGGACAGAAGAACCTGATGGGCTACAGTCCATGGGGTCATAAAGAATCAGACACAACTGAGCGACTAACATTTTCATTTTTTCCCCGACATCCCACCCAGTTCTGGAATACCCTCCTCTCCCCCCAGGCAGTAAAGGAAGTAAGGGGCACTAGTTTGTGAGGAAAAGACTCTGCTGTGTGAGCCTGTGCAACCATGCAACCCCTCTGAATTTCAGGGGTTTGGTTTTTCTCCTTTAAAATGGAGTTATTAATATATCTTTGGCTTTTCTCATTTGGTTGTTAAAATTCAAGGAGATTGCATGTGTTCAACATAGAGTGATACAGGTGTAAGCGCTGCACAGTAGGGAAACTGATCATGGTCTTGTAAACATATCCTGCTTGTAGGTGGGGTCCACTGACCTTGGTATGAGGGTTTTGTATATGTCCTTAATGAATGCAGGTGAAATTCAACAGAAAAGGAGCACACTAAATAAGGGCAAAGTGAAGAGAACTAACATCTATGGGCCTTATCTCATTTAATTCATTCAAAGATCAAGTGAAAGAGCAGTTGTAACTGAGAACTCTTTGGGGCCTTTTCAGGACAGACGCCCTCATGTCCTCTGCTTGCCTCTTGTTTGTAGAAAAGCTTGAGCCTCCTAGGCACTCCCCAAGTTCTAAAGAGCAAATTTAATCAGAGAACTGAGAAAATGCAGAAAGAAAAGAAATCAGTCAAGCAAAATAATAGTTTCGCCATTAAACAAAGTCAAGGACCTTTAGTTCCTCTTCGAGGGCTACAGATAATATTCTGAGCCACATCCTTTGAGCCGTTTTGCAGATAGGAAACCTCCACCAGGCGGAAGAAGTTAACTGCATGCTGCCCACAAGCACGTAGCGCCCAGACCGGCTGGAACCAGAAGGTTGATTAACTTCCAATTACTTCACCACCAGACAATCAGGCACTCCAGTGGGGAGTTTGGGTATTTTAAGCACTAGCTGCCTGGACTCTTTGGTTGGTGCCCTGCGATAAACCTGCACTTACCTTCGGTGCAACCCAGTGCCAGAAGACTGGCTTTACTTCACATGGGGGTGACTGGACCTGTTTGGTTTGATTACAAAGCAGTTAACCAAATGTTAAACCAGAGGTTCCCAAACTTTCTCAGTTCATGGTCCCCCTAGTGTGTCAGCAACCCAGGAAAGGAAATACCTAACAGTTCAAACAACTTCATCCACATTGACAGCCTCCAGGTTCAAACAATTTAATCCATACTGATAGTCTAACAGCTTAGCACCTGCTGGGCTCCGTACACTTCTCAGATTTTGGATTCAGATACAACTGCCAACTTGTTTCTCATTCCCCATTGCCTTTCACACAGTTGTAGTATCTGATCACAGCTGAAGTTTTTCCTAGTCATCCATAAGACAGCAACAGAAGGAACACAGTGATCCAAGGTGGAAAATAAACTAAAGCTAGAGGCACACGTGACGCTGGACAAAGGTTTCTGTATTTTCCAAGATGTGTGTTAAAGAAAGATGTCCCAGAGAGCTCCCTGTGAGTTCACTGTGGTACTGCCGGGTGCCTCAGGGAACAGTTTGGGAAGGAAGGTAACAAACTCATGTTCGGAAGTGTAACTTGTCGTAGTGTAACTTGTAACTTGTCAGAACTTTGCAAACGCTAACCTGCACAGGGATTCCCTTACATTGCGGGTTCTGATTCGGCGGGTCTGGAATGGGGCCCCCGAGAGGCTCCTTATCTACAAGCTCTGAGTTCGGGGTACACAGCCAGTTCGCAGACAGCGCTCAGGGCAGTGAGGCTTCCAGTGAAGCAGCCAGGAGATGTGGGGCGGCTTGTGCCCAGTCCAGGCCTCAAAGCCTCCCCACCTCTTTCCCACAACCTTACTGCCTGCCACACCATTACAACTGTAGGAGCATTTAAACAGTACTTGAGTCCGAGTTTCTAGCTCTGCCCGTAAGGAAGTTTAGAAGTTCTCTCTCCCACCCACATAGAGACCAAAAGAGAGCTGAACAAACCGAAAAGTCAACAACTCTCTCAGATCCATCAGAGAACTGAAGCCATAGGACAAGCCACTGCCCCACAGACTGCAGAGACCTGTAGGCAGATGCAGAGTCACAACTCACCAGAGCAGAAGCCAGTCTGTCGTAAGCGGTGCCTGGGCGGGAAGAGCTGGAGGGTGACGGGTGAGGGGCGGGAGGCCAGGGGGGCTAAGCTCCAGGGAGGCTCCCACACTTCTGGGAGGGCGGCCTGCTGGAGTCCTGCAGGTTCTCACAGGAAAGATGGAGAAGCAGCCCTTCCTACATCTGTGCAGGGGAGGGGAAAACGGCCTTTCTTAAATACACCCAGACATTTCCATTCTTCCTAACAAGGCCTGTCCTCAAGAGAAAGTAATTACCAGAGCCTAACCTGCTGAGGTTTTACTAGACCCTAACCAGGAGTCTGAGTGAACTCCGGGAGTTGGTGATGGACAGGGAGGCCTGGCATGCTGCGATTTATGGGGTCACAAAGAGTCGGACACGACTGAGCAACTGAAGTGAACTGAACCAACCTGGGGGAATGGATATACCCATCTCGATCTTCCCCAGCCTCCCTGTCTCACCAGTGAGGGACAAAAAAAACAAAGAAAATGGAGAAGCTCTTATGAAGGTCAGCTCACTAAAAGCTTGTCAATTGTAGGACCACAGACGCTTTCCCTCCACATCACCTTCCAGATCACTGGGGCTCTGGTACGACAACTGGGGAATACACCTCCGAGAACTGTGCCCCTAGGAAGATTCAAGAAGCCTCTGGGGAAATCCAAGGACCACAGGGGAGGCAAAAACAGGGACACGGAGCAAGTTCAGCCTCTAACACCTGACAGCTACAGCAAACAGAAAACACAGCCCAAGCCCGAGCCAGATAAACACAAAACCTTTCACTAACGGCCTGTTTCCCTCAGTTCCTTGTACTCTATTCCACATCTGTCTCAAACAAAAAAGCACAGGACACGCTAAGACACTTTGAAGAGCCTCCAAATACCTGGCCCATGCTTCACTGTCCCAGCAGACTTCACTAACAAAACGCAAATTCAAAACTCAAATTATTCAGAATTTCAGGACAGAAGCCACAGAGCGTTCCAGGCCAAGCAGATCATGCCTCTGCGAAGCCAGTCTGCATGTTAGCCACAGTCTGGCCAGCACGCGTGACTCTGGTCATTAACAGCTGAGCTCTCTGTGCTTCAGATACATCCAGGAACTAAGTTCTGGAAAGGACGGAGTTCTGAGCAGTTGGTCTTAGTCCGGCAGCTCTGTTTTCCTTCAAATCACAGTACATGCAGACCTCAAAGAAACAGTGGGTTCAGTTTCAGACCACCCCACAGACTGAATGTCATAACAAAGCCAAGTCACACATCTTCTGGTTTCCCAGTACACATAAAAGTTATGTTTACACTACACTGGACTGGTTCAAAATTGAGAAAGGAGTACGACAAGGCTGCATATTATCACACTGCTTATTTAACTTAGACGCAGACTGCCTGTTTGCTAAGTTTCTTCAGTCACGTCTGACTCTTTGTGACCTGATAGACCTTAGCTTGCCAGGCTCCTCTGTCCATGGGATTATCCAGGCAAGAATACCAGAGTGGGTTGCCATTTCCTTCTCCAGGGGATCTTCCCAATCCAGGGATCGAACCCATGTCTCTTATGTCTCCTGATTGGGAGGCAGATTCTTTACCACTAGGCCCACCTGGAAAGCCCAGGTATGTAGAGTACATCATGTGAGACGCTGGGCTGGAAGGATCACAAGCTGGAATGAAGATTTCTGGGAGAAATATCAACAACCTCAGATATGCACATGATACCACTCTAATGGCAAAAAGTGAAGAGGAACTAAAGAGCCTCCTGATAAGGGTGAAAGAGAAGAGCGAAAGAGCTAGCTTAGAACTCAACATTCAAAAACATTCATGGCATCCTGTCCCATCACTTCATGGCAAATAGATAGGGGGAAAAGTGGAAACAGTGACAGATTTTATTTTCTTGCGCTCCAAAATCACTGCGGACAGTGACTGCAGCCATGAAATTAAAAGACGCTTGCACCTTGCTTGGAAAGAAAGCTAAGACTTACCTAGACAGCATATTAAAAAGCAGAGAGACATCATTCTGCCAACAAAGGTCCGTAGAGTCAAAGCTATGGTTCTTCCAATAGTCATGTATGGATGTGAGAACTAGACCATAAAGAAAGTTGAGCACCAAAGAATTGATGCTTTTGAATTGTGCTGTTGGAGAAGACTCTTGAGAGTCCCTTGGACTGCAAGGAGATCAAACCAGTCAATCCTAAAGGAGATCAATCCTGAATATTCATTGGAAAGATGGACGCTGGAGCTTAAGCTCCAATACTTTGGCCACCTGATGTGAAGAGACAACTCACTGGAAAAGACCCTATGCTCAGAAAGATTGAGAGTAGGAGGAGAAGAGGGCAACAGAGGAAGAGATGTCAGGATGGCATCATCAACACAATGGACATGAATTTGAGAAAACACCAGGAGACAGTGAAGGACAGGGAAGCCTGGCATGCTGCACTTCATGGTGTTGCAAAGTCAGACAGGATTGAGTGACTGAACAAGTGGGAGATGTTGGAAAAAAGGTTCATATTGATGCCATACCATTTGAGGAACCTTCACACAAATGTTCTTTCTGCAAAGAACAGTCATTTTCAATCCAGACTGCACTTTAGAATCACCTAAGGCACATGGGCCTTATCTCCAGGGATTCTGTTTTCATTAGGGTGGTCTAGAGGCTTGACATTACTATTTTTTTTTAAAAATTAGCTCTATTGAGAAATAGTTTACAAATAATAAAATGACCAATTTTAAATGTACAATTTGTTGAGCTTTAAGAAATACATATATTAAAAACTCTGTCATAATTATGATGTAGAATATTTCAATCTCCCCAGAATTTATCTTTTTTTGTCCACTTAGGCTACTCTAACCACAGGTTGGGTAGCTTTTAAAGGACATATGTTAAGTTCCCCCAGTTCTGGAGGCTGGCAAGTCGAAGATCAAAGTGCCAGTATGGTCACCTTCTGATGAAGGCCTGTGTCCAGGTCCACAGCTGGCACCTTCCCTCTGTAAACTTGCAGAGACGAAGGGACTAGGGATCTCTCTAGAGCTTCTTTTATAAAACATGAACCCTACTCCCAAGGGCTCTGCCCTCATGCCCTAATCACCTCCCAAAGGCCCTGTCTCCTTTGACTATCAACTTTGGGGGTTAGGGTTCAACCTATTCAGGATATTTTCTACTGTATGTAGACACTGTAACATGTTTATCCATTTACCAGTTGGTAAATAGTGGGCAGTTATGACTAAGTCGGTTATAAACTTTTAAGGACACATCTTTGTCTCGACGTATCTTTTTACTTCTCTTAAGTAAATATCTATGAGTGGCAATGCTGAATTGAATGGTAAGGATCCATGACAGTTCACAGGAAACTACCGAACTGTTTTCCAAACTGGCTATACCGTGTTGAATTCCCACCAACAATGTATGGAGTTCCAGTTACTTCACATCCTTGCCAGCACTGGTTTTATCTTGTATCAACAGGTCCTATTTTATCAGAGTTTGATGATTCTTCATTGTAAACTTTCCCTATTTACCTCCTGTGTGGCCTAAGCTCCAGACTGGATGCAGGAAAATTGATACAGACTTTATGAATTCAGTTGCTTCATTTGATATACAAATATTGGGCTGCTGGTAAAGAATCTGCCCACAATGCAGAGACCTTTGTTTGATTCCTGGGTTGGGAAGATCTGCTGGAGAAGGGATAGGCTACCCAGTCCAATATTCTTGGGTTTCCCTTGTGGCTCAGCTGGTAAAGAATCCTCCTGCAATGTGGGAGACCTGGGTTTGATCCCTGAGTTGGGAAGATCCCCTGGAGAAGGAAAAGGGTACCCACTCCAGTATTCTGGCCTGGAGAATCCCATGGACTGTAGAGTCCACGAGGTCACAAAGAGTCAGGCATGACTGAGCGACTTTCACACTATTGGGTTATTTCTTGAGTAAACTTTATGAGTTTATATCTTTAAAGCTATCTGTTGGAAAGTGACATCATCAAAATGGCAAAAATAGAAGGTTTCTATCATCTTCCCCTACAAGAATCACCAGTTAGAAAATCACCCACAGATCAGAGAGATTCTGTGGAAGTCCAAGAATCCAGCAGAGGTTCCAGGACGTGACTGGAGCAACAAGGACAAAAATCTGCAACTGAACACATCAGAGAGGGTAAGAGGAACATCTGACTTTACCTACACCACGCCTCTCCTGGGTAGCTCAGCTGAAGGGACAAGAGAACCTTTCTCAGCCTGTGATGTCTCCTGTGCGGGAAGGTGAATGTGAGAGGAAGTGCCTGGACTCTCCAGCTGTGTGAACACTACCAAAGAGGCTTGTTTCTCTCTTGCCCCGTCCAGAGTTCTAAGTCAGGAGCTGCACACATGGACAAACCTTTGGCTGGCTAACTAAGGGAAAAAAGAGAAGACTCAAATAAAATCAGAAACAAAAGAGGAGATATTACAATTTGCCACAGAAATTCAACAGATCATGAGATAGCAGTGAAAAATTATATGCCAACAAGTTTGATAACCTAGAAGAAATCAGTCAATTCCTAGATATTTACAACCTACCCAGACTGAATTACGAAGTAGAAGATATGAACAGACCAATAATGAGTAAGGAGACTGAATCAGTCATCAAAAACTTCCAAACAAAGAAAGTTTAGGACAAGGTGATTTCACTAGTGAACTCTACCAAACGTTTAAAGAAGAATTAACAGTACTCAAACTCTTTCAAAAAACTGAAAAAGAGGGAACATTTCCAGGTTCATTTTACAAGGCCAGTAATACTCTGGCCAGATAAGGACACTACAATTTAAGAAAATTATAGGCCAATCTGATGAATATAGATGCAAAATTTTCAATAAGAGAAACCCAACAATATATTACCAAGCCTAATTCAAAAGCAAATTTAAAAGATCATATAGGAATTTCCCTGGCGGCTGAGTGGTTAAGACTCCAGGTTTTCACTGCCATGGGCCTGGGTTCAGGCCTTGGTCAGGGAATCTAAGATACTCCAAGGAATGTAACATGACCACGAAAAAGAAAAAAAAAATCTGGCCTCTTTATCAAATACTGGATAACTGCCTTGCAGATACAGAAGGAATCCTAGTGGAGAAGAAAATAAGAAATACTGAGAGAATACTGCAAAACCGATTTTTCTTTTTTGTTTTTTAAAACTTGCTTTCCTAAACTGGTGTCCACTTATACCCTCATTCAGTGTATTGCCTCAAGCCCCCAAATGCTGAAAACTACTACTGCATTAAATAACTTGTTAGATGAAAAGATTCATCTTTGGCTCTTAGCTGATTTGGGGGCTCTACTGTGCCCTTGTTGCACTCTTGAGGTTTCGTTTTGTCTGCCTGCCAATCAGTCTCAAAACCCAGCATCCAGGGCAGTCTGGAGATGAGTCAAGCAGCCGTAAGACAGACTGGGTCTGATCCGGGATGCTGAGTCAAAGTTTTACGGATAAGCAGATCGGCTGCCTCGCAGACATGAGAGTCACTAGATGGCGCTCCATGCTCATGCTGAACCTGCCAGGATGCCACCCCCCCGGAGCCTGACAGGCTTCCAGGACTGACGGTGCCTAAGGTACACCATACCTTTAGAAACCCATGCGAGTATTTTACTTTCTTCTAAAATCAAGAGAAAAATGGAATATAATATTAATACTACTTTATTATATTCCTCTCTATACAATTCATTCGGATGCTTTCATATATACATATATACTTACTTATATATAAATATATTTTTTATTATTATTTTTAATGGAGAAAGGGGCTCACTGAAGGCAAAGTGTCTAAGGCCCATGAAAGTCATAACACAGCTCTGACTTCCCTCGCATCATATCTAGAGTGTGGATCAAAAATGTCACTGAAATTGAGTGTAGTTCCAGGGCGTACCTCTGTGTGAGGACATCTTTCAAGAGGCATGCATGCATGCACTTATTTAACTTAACAGATCCATCCTTAGTCACGTGTCCTCCCGCTTTTACCTCCTAAACCCCTCCCCAGTCTGTCGTCTTCCCTGCACACCTATGCTGCCACCTGAGTGTGGGCCACGGATACCTCCTCTTGGACTCTGACAACAGTCTCCTACTGGCTTCTTTGCCTCCATGCCCTTCTTTAAGCACCCAGGGTCACCTGCTGAAAATCAAACCTGATCAGGTGAAGTTTTTTTGCTTTCATCTAAAGCCTGCCATGATTCTCTATGACCAAGAGAAGTGATCTCTCAAATGGGGTGTATATACTTGAGGAAACAGACAAAATAAATCACTGGAGGACAGAAAGAGAACAGAATTTCTACTTATATTTGCCTTTCATCTGCTTCTTTAAACATTTCTGGGGTTTTTTGTATGCTTTATTTCCTTACACATTACATGTGCATTATTTATACACAAATATACATGTATTTGGAATGGTGTCAGTTTTCACCTTTTTTTCACCAGAAGGATGCATCATCAAAAGTGTTTGGAAACTTTCAAAATGACAGCCAAATCTTTTAGAATCATACATAGGGCCTTTACAGCATGAATCAAACCTACCTTTAGGATCTTCCCTGCTTGTTCTAACCACACAGAACACCCCCTAAGAGCCCAAAGCTGTTAAACTTTCAAGCATCTACAAATATTTCAGGCACAGGCTGCATCTCCCTAATCAGGACCCTCACTTAATCCGCCTCTCCCCCACCCCAGGCACCCGCCCTCTGCAGCCTCTCCTGGCTTCTCTCAGCAGTCCTTCTCTCCCATAGCTGCCTTAGCTATAGCTTATTTATTTGCTTACATTTTTTCTTTTCCCTTTATCCTGTGATGAGGTGCGTGGGTGGAGGTGTCTGGCTGTGTGGGCATATACCCAAAGAAGAGCTGTATTGATAAAGCAGCTAGCAGATGCTGGGCACTGGGCTTGAAAAGTGAAAGTGAAGTTGCTCAGTCGTGTCCATCTCTTTGTGACCCCATGGACTGCAGCCTACCAGGTTCCACCATCCATGGGATTTTTCCAGGCAAGGATACTAGAGTGGGTTGCCATTCCCTTCTCCAGGAGATCTTCCCAACCCAGGGATTGAACCCAGGTCTCTCACATTGTAGGCAGACGCTTTACCGTCTGAGCCACCAGGGAAGTCCCTCGGCTTAGGTCCTATCTGTGTGTCATTTCATCTCTCACATAGGTGACCAACTTCTACTAATTTGTCTGGAACCTTCTAGGTTTTCGTTCCAAGAGTCCTGTGTCCTAAGAAACTCTTCAGTCTCAGACAAATCAGATAGTTGGTCATCCTATGCAACAACCCCATTACACTAGTAAGCAGACTAGAGCTCAGAGAAGTCATCAAAACTTAGCCTGAGCTCTCACAGCTCATCAGCAGCGGGACCCGGCTGCGTCCCTCAGCAAATCAGCACTCTTTCCACCATGCCTGTTCATCAGTGGGGACCATGTCTTCGTCAACTCTGCATCTTCATGTCTGTCATGATCTCGACATATATTAAATAGTTGATGAACAAATGAGTGAATGAATGAACTCTCCAAGAGAGAATCAAAACAGCTGTTACATGATGACATAGTGAACTAACCAAGCCTTCCTCCCTCCCTGTGATTCTACATCAACTCAGAATGTAAGAGAACTGTCTCATTTAGGATAAATGACTCGCCCAAGGCCACAGTTCCTAGAACGTGGGGCAGGCACCAGAATTCAGGTTTCACTGATTCATACTCCAAGGATCTTTCTACTGGAACACTGAGTGAAATAAACCAAAGGGCAAAGAAAAGAGTGTGAGAAAACCCAGCTGTTCTTTAACACCTACCCAAAGACACTAAGCAACTCTGAACTGCCAGAATGTGAATAATTTAAAAAACCCTAAGATTGGGAACTTCTCTTAAAGGAAAAGTAACTCTGTCAAAAAACAGTGTTTCCAGGGACTCCCCTGGTGGTAGAGTGGATAAGAATCCACCTGCTATTGAAGGGAACATGGGTTCAATCCCTGGTCCTGAAAGAGTCCACCTGCCACGGAGCAACTAAGCCCATGCACCCCAACTACTGAGTCTGTGCTCTGGAGTCTGAAAAATGTTACTACGGAAGCCTGTGTTCCTGGAGCCCGTAGTTTGCAACAAGACAAGCCACCACGAAGAGTAGTAGCCCTGGCTCCCACAACTAGGGAGAAAGACCACGAGCAGCAAATAAGATCCAGCGCAGTCAAGATAAAAAAAAAAAAANTAGGAGAAATATAATGTGAGCTGCATTGCAAAAAGTAAAAAGAAACAGGTGAATTAATTTTAATAATTTATTTTGCTTAACCCAGTATATCCAAAATATTATTGCAACGTGTAATCAATATGAAAATTCTTAAGGAGTCATACTCTTTGTTTTTGCACTAAGTTTTTGCAATACATTGTGCTTTTTTTTTTTTTTTTGTCTTCAAAACATCTCATTTGAACCTCACAATAATCCTGTGATATAAGCAGGAATAAGACTGACTGACATTGTGATTTAATAGAGCAATTTCAGCGTCAAGTGACTGGCTCCTTAGCTGCCGGTGGGCACCGTGTGCTGTTCTGCGCATGTTAGGGTTGGGGAAGCACTGAGAGGCCATCCAAGGAGTCACAGACTGTGGCCCGTGCCCCCTTTTGTTTGACTTCCAGTTAAAGAGTTGTTGAACTTGAATGCCCTCTGGACAGCCATGTCGCCTGCCAGTCTCTCCTGTACATCAGTTATAGTGCCCTTCTCCACCATCAGCTTTCCCCTCCAGTCTTCAGCTGGTGAAACTAAGGTTTGGAGAGGAAGTGGTTTGTCCAAGGTCAATAACTAGTTAGCAGATCCAAGAATANATATATATATATATATAAAACACTGAAAATCATATTGCTGTATAGCAGAAATTAACACAAGATTGTAAATCAACTCTACTTCAGTAAAATAAACTTTAAAATAAACAAAAAGAGTGTCTCCCCATGGGGAGGGCTGAGTACCAGAATATGAAACACACTGCCGTATTTATCATCCAGAGGCTGTTTGTGATCCAGCAAATTCTCCCCACTCCGACCCCAAAACAGTGAAGCCTTTGGTCCAAAACAAGCTGGCATCTCCAAAACGGAAGGACTGTTTGGAGACCCAGTGGCCAGGCACTGCCAGCCAGACAAGAGGCAGCGTCCCATGCCCCGCCCTGTGTTGCTCTGAAATGCCTGTTTATCTCTGTCTGTACGGTGTCTTCTGGCTTCCAGGCTGAGTCTGTGCTTTGTCCCCTGCCTTTACTGACCTCTTTGATTCTGTAGGGTAAGCTCAGCCCTGGGCCAATGGAAATTTCAATGCATAATGTGAAACACGGGTTCCAGGAGGGCCGCTGGCTGCTCCCCACATCTTGACTGGACTCTGGAGAGAATCTGTGGCCCCAACTCCGTTGGTGTTGAAGAATAAAAGGAGCCCAGCGGCCACCACTAGGGCCACTGCGTGTGACTGAGGGAACCTGTCCTTCTTTTCCACCTGAATCTGCCGTCAAGGCTCCTTCATGGGAAAGAAGAGGAAGGAAGGAAACCGAGCTTTATACCTTCATTCCATCCCCCTCCACCCCAATTTGGGGCACCAGGCTATTCACACCTGGGAATGTTCCAGCAGCTTATACATGGCTGGGGCAACAAGGGCGCTCAGCCATTGTGAGAGTCAGGGAAATTCTTAGCCCTCGTGGGATCTGGGAGTGGCCAAAGTTTAGCCATGGCAGGACTGTTGGGGAGACGAGGTGCGGTTCGAGACAAGGGTTCTCCGCGCCGCTAGCAGCGAGAGGGTCGTTTCTGAGCAGGGCTCAGCTAATGCCTCCGGAAGTCTCCTCTGAATTGCGGACCGTGTTCAGGGCCTCGAGGAAGAACGTGACCGTGGTGGCCCTGGGACCTCTGGACTGCTGGCACAGACTTCAGGTGTGGCCTAGCTGGTACTTGCTCTGGGAAAGGGGACTTGGATTCACCCCAGCTATACGCACTCAGGTGGAGAAGGAAATGGCAACCCACTCCAGTGTTCTTGCCTGGAGAATCCCAGGGACGGGAGAGCTGGGTGNGGCACAGACTTCAGGTGTGGCCTAGCTGGTACTTGCTCTGGGAAAGGGGACTTGGATTCACCCCAGCTATACGCACTCAGGTGGAGAAGGAAATGGCAACCCACTCCAGTGTTCTTGCCTGGAGAATCCCAGGGACGGGAGAGCTGGGTGGGCTGCCATCTATGGGATCGCACAGAGTCCGACACGACTGAAGTGACTTAGCAGCAGCATACGCATTCAGGAATGTGCTGGAATCGCCTCCAGCTCCTTGGACATCACAACACTGGGAAGGGGCTGAAGCGACCTCTGATCCACAGCCCCCGGAGCTCTTCAGCCACCTCCCTCACCCGCGGGGGCTTGGAGCGGGCAGCGCTGGCCCCGCAAGGCTGCGAATCCCGCCGACGCTGCAGCATCGCTGGGCCGTGAACTGTGCCCTTCACGGGCGCCTGGGACACCTACCTGAGGGCTAAACCTGGGCCGGCAGAGACAGCCAGTGGGGAGGAAATCCACGCGGGCCTGCGGGCCCGGGCCAGCCTCCCCCGCGGTGCTGACGCTGGAGCGTCCCTTAGACGGGCAGCGAGCAGCTGCCCGGCCGGCAGCGGCCTCACCGGGGCAGGCGCGCGCGTGCAGGGCGGACCGTGCGTCCCGTTCACGTTCACGGCCGTAGCCCCGCGAGAGCACAGCACCGCCCCGTGCCGGAGTGCCCGCTGGGTAACCGGGATGGTAGAAGGGATAGTCCTCTGGCTTGCGGGCTTGCCTGAAAGGTTGAGCTTGGCTGAAGTGAAGCGAGGAGANTCCCGTTCACGTTCACGGCCGTAGCCCCGCGAGAGCACAGCACCGCCCCGTGCCGGAGTGCCCGCTGGGTAACCGGGATGGTAGAAGGGATAGTCCTCTGGCTTGCGGGCTTGCCTGAAAGGTTGAGCTTGGCTGAAGTGAAGCGAGGAGAAGGCAATGGCACCCCACTCCGGTACTCTTGCCTGGAGAATCCCATGGATGGAGGAGCCTGGTGGGCTGCGGTCCATGGGGTCGCTGAGAGTCGGACACGACTGAGCGACTTCGCTTTCACTTTTCACTTTCATGCATTGGAGAAGGCAATGGCAACCCACTCCAGTGTTCTTGCCTGGAGAATCCCAGGGACGCGGGAGCCTGGTGGGCTGCCGTCTACAGGGTCGCACAGAGTCGGACACGACTGAAGCGACTTAGCAGCAGCAGCAGCAGAAGTGAAGCGGACGTGTGTCTCTTGGGGAGTGCGGTGGGGTGGGGAGCAGTACCCAGAGGACAGGCTGGGGAACCAAGCACGGCTCAGATCAGGCGGTGCTTTGTAGGCCTGATTGGGACTTTTCACTTGGTCAACAGGAGGGAGTGTGGAGGAACTTGCCTGATCCATTTCAGCCTGGCTCTCACCCTCATCCCCTTGAAAGAAAGTTCGTTCAGTCATGTCCAACTCTTTGTGACCCCATGAACTGTAACCCACCAGGCTCCTCTGTCCATGGAATTCTCCAGGCAAGAATACTGGAGCAGGTAGTCATGCCCTCCTCCAGAGGATGTTCTTGACCCAGGGATCGACCTGGGTCTCCTGCATTGCAGGCAGATTCTGTATCAGCTGATCCACCAGGGAAGCCTCATCCCCTTCGGGGACAGCAGATGACAGACAGTGCCTGCCTGACCCTTTCAAGTGTCAGTGTTCTCCAGCTTGGCTCCTTTCTCATTCCCTCGATTTCTGTTTTTTTGTTTTTTTGTTGTTGCTTTTTTAAGACTCTGCATTGTGTTGCAAAAACAAAACAAGAACCCACTGGACCGTGGCCCAGTAAAGCAGAGCAGCCAAGCCTCTCACTCACAACAGTGCCTCATTGTGTCCTTTGATTTAACCAGGACCTCAAGAACAGGAATCTACAACTGAGACCTAAATGCTGAGCAGGATCAGCACATGCCCACCAGATGGCCTGAATGTCTCACATTTTGGTCCCCACAGCAGTGGAGGCCCTTAGTTCACAAACTGTCATTAAGTATCAAATGTGATTCCCAGGTGGCCCAGTAGTAAAGAATCCGCCTGCCAAGCAGGAGATGCAGGTTCGATTCCTGGGTTGGGAAGTTCTCCTGAAGGGACTGGCAACCCACTCCAGTATTCTTGCCTGGAGAATTCCATGGACAGAGGAGCCTGGCAGGCTACAGTCCATGGTGTTGCAAAAGAGTTGGACACAACTGAGCGACTAACACTTTCACTTCTCATAAGAACGTGGGTCCTACTAGACGGTTTACACCATAAGGACTTCAGATTAACTTCATAACCTCCGTAAAGGCCCTGTCTCCCAATAAAGTCACATTCTGAGATCCTGGGGATTAGGACCGTAACACATGAGTTTTGAGGGGGCCTGATTCAACTCATTACAAAGGCCTGTCCTGGCACTTTGACCCTCTCCCTGGCACTCTCCAATCCCTTTCTCTGCTTTAGCTTTTTTTTCTTCAGGAACCTCGTATCATCAGATGTACTACTATATATTTTCCTTATCTGTCTTGTTTATTGTCTCATCTTATTTCTCATACCACCTTGTGAGGGAGAAGGCATATGAACTCCCATTTTCTGAGGTGCAGAAACAGCAGCTAAGATGGCGGTGGAAACTTGCTGGTTCTCCCAACTCTTCAATGCCTGAGTCTGATTTGAACCTGGCAGTCTAGCCTCACAGGCTAGGTTGGTCCTGTTCCTCACCCTCTTGGCAGCCCACGCAAGATGGGTGGAGAGACCATGCAGGGTGGCTCCCCAAAGAGTCGTGGGTGGGACCTGCTCTAGGAATTGAGACAGTGATAAGGGGGTTTAGTGCAGGATGGGTCACCCAGGAGGATCTGGGAGTGGATGAGCCTTACTTGGGGGCGGGGTGGGGGGGGGCGCGGCTAGGTGCAGAAGGGGTCCTGGGCACAGCATGTTGGAGTTGGGAGGAAAAGACTCCAGCCAGGCTTTAGTGCTGGCTCCAGGCAGGGGGCCTGAGCAAGAAGGCAGATGAGGCCAGGTGGCAGCAGCCAGGAATATAATGACAGCCAAAAGGACGAGGTTCACCCTCACTCTGGACCCTCCTTACCCCTGGGGAGGCAGCAGCGGGCTCTGTGCTGGAAGCAGACCCTGCTGTGTTGATTCCAGGGCTTTATTCGTCTGTTTATTGCAGGCCTCCATGTCTGCTAGGACTGTACTGTGGAGTCAGCAGGGGCACTGGGCCGGGAAGGGTGAGGCGCCCTTCCGCTCTTGGCCTACTGCCATTCCCTCCCAGCTGAGGCCCAGCCCAGGTCAACGGGACACAAAGGACCATGAACAGTTCTTATTTCCCACATCAGCCTAGTCACCTCCTGAAACAAAACAAAACCAATTATCTCTAGCAATTGCAGATCTGCACCAGTTTTCTTAACAGCCAGGGGCTGAAAGTGATCTTAGAGATCTTCTCCCAGATTGCTCATCTGATGACTGAATTGCTGGCTGGTTTTAGGTCTGTTGGAACTTCTCTGGTAGGGAAGAGCTCATCTCTGATAGTGAAGGCAATTCTGTCCACCTGGGCAAAGCCTGGCAAATCGACCCCCGCTCCCTCCAACCCTAGCGAGCTCTGCATCTTCAGTGTGGCTTCAAGATTCCACACCTTTGAAAGGAGCAAGTCTCACATTACTTATTTAGCAAATGTCTGTTGCATATGACTTTCATCTGGCATTCTTATTAGTAAGAATCAATGAATCTCCCCATGTAGAATAGCAGTTTAAAGGGGGATACCAAATTACTTATCTTCCCAATCTCTTTAACCCCTGGATGGATAAGTAAGAGGCCAGAATGTGAAGAACTTGTATGCTATTGAGGTTTACTTCTATAGCTTGGGAGGTACTGCTGAAGGATTTTGAGCTAGGATATATATTTTAGAAAAAGAAAAAAAATCAGTTTTGAAAGGGAATTTTTAGATGAAAGGGAGGAAGCCTAAACAGGTCACTGTAATGGCTCAAGTAATGGGTAGTGAGGGTCTGGCCTCATGCAGGAATGTGGGGGCACAGCAGCTGGTGGGGAACTAGATGAGCTAGGGCTGCTGCATGTGAGCAATCAAGATAGCTCCCGTAGTTTGAACCTGGCCATCCATCCCCATACATGGTTCTCCAGGAGAAATAGACTTACCAGACATGAGACACCACAGAGCCACGGCCGCTGTAGAACCCGGGCAAGGCCCTGCCACTGCCTTAATTCTCCCCTGAGTCCTAGAGACTGTATTAGCCAGCTGTGGTGACATGCTGCCAGGTAATGCTAGGCCGCCCACCCCACCCCTCCATTCAGTCTCAGTAGCTTCTAATGAGGGTGTTTTCTCTCTTCCTCAGGTGACACATCCTCCACCAGCTCGAGAGTCCAGTGGATGGAGACACCTCTACCTGGGCACTGCGGGTCTCACAGCAGAGGAGACCTGGTGGCCACAGGCCACCTCAAAGCTTCAGTCTCCAAGCCACACAGGTCACTCCTTGCCTTTTTCACTGCACAGAGAATGATGTTTGGCCGGTACTCAATTCAACATAATCCTCCTGCAGGGAAGGATCAGCTCATGCCAGAGGCCAAGCTTGACACCAATGGGCAGGATGTATAATCCTCTCAGAGGAAGTGCTAGAGAAGAGTTGGTGTGACAGTCTAATGTCTTTCCGGCCTGTGGAGCATCATCACCACCCCTCTGCTTCAGCATCCCACCCTGGCTCTTGTGCTGCCGCTGGCCCAGGCCTCGAGCATCCCCACAAGGGCCTGGAGCTTCCCTCCATGTCTGGGCTAGGGGGAGTACCTCATTCCACTTGAGTCGGGTAAGGTGCTGGTGAGGGTTGTCGGACTCCGCACATCCCAGAAAAGGACCTGATTTCCAACAAGTATGTTTAGGTTCTGCAATAGCTGCATAAATGATTTTGGCTTCCACGGGCCACCTGAGAATCTCTTCACCTACCTGTAGTGCACTCTGGGTAAATGATTCCTGAGTTTCAATCTGAGCATAATATGGTACCAGAACACTGGCTATAGAGACCCCAAACATCACAAAGCAAGACGTTCTGAGGCGTGAATAGTGTATCTTTAACATAATCTTATATTTGGAAAAGCAGTTTTAAAAAAAACACTTGAAAATACAAGGTACAGTAACTTATGTAAGTTTTTACCTTATATTGCTTGGCCATTTTTACATATAAATTATTGCTTACTAGCTTTGATAAATACACAGCACAGTCATATGTACAGAAGCAGAAAGCATGAGACATGAGAAAGAAAATACTGTTAATAGCAATTCTGGTAATTCCACAAGTGTTTCATATTTACCAGCTCTTCTAATGGTGGAAAACTACGAAGTGTAGTCCCTGAGAAGTTAGGTAGGCGCCCTGATTGCAGGTTTTCTATCTTCTAACTGTTAACCCAAGCTGACAAGGTCACAGCAGTCAAGAGTCCTTGCTTCTGGTTGACTTCATCTCAGTCTTTAATAACAGTGTAGTACGAATACAATAAATAGGCTATGCAAATAAATAGTACTCTGCTAAAAAATGTTTAGTATATACAGCTTTGCTTTATATAGTACATTTTCATTTAACTTTTTGGCAATTTTAAAAAACATTTTTCCAGCACTGGTTCTAAGCACAATGGCTCACTGGTTAATAAGCAGGCTGAAATTTTAAGGACACGTCTTTGAAGCATTTAAAAGAAACTCCACATTAGACCGCACATAAAAGAAACTCCGCGTTAGACCACCACAGTGGATCTGATCTGCCCCTAGTTTCTGCGAAGTTCGGAGTCCCTGTGCCACCCAGGGACACTTGGGATCTGTGGTGAGTGATGCCCACAACAAAACCACAGGGCGGGGTTCAGGGCTGCCGTCCAAGCCAAGCTCCAGGGACTGAAAGCCACCAACACCTTCTCTTTCACACTACTGTTTCTCCCTACGTAGAGGTGAGTACACCTCTCCCCACAAATTGAGAGGGGTGGGCTTTTATTTTGTCCTCATGCTTCGGAATTTCAGGTATGCTCTACCCAACTTGCTTGTGGATAGGGATCTAAGACAATAAATTTATTCTGAAAGATCAGGATAAAGTAAATGCAGGTGATAATAAGTATCACTACAACCATTCAGCAATTGTACAGATTGTAACACGGTGAATTTAAAAAAACTGTGATCTTTGGAGCATCTGCAAATGTGCATGAAAAAATTTCATGTTTTTGGAATGGTCATGATTTTGCCTATTGGGAACTGTTGCTGGGGCTTCCCTGGTGGCTCAGATGGTAAAGAATCTGCCTGCAATGCAGGAGACCTGGGTTCAGCCCCTGGTGTGGGAAGATCCCCTAGAGAAGGGAATGGCGCTACCCAGTCCAGTATTCTTGCCTGGAGAATCCCATGGACAGAGCCTGGTGGGCTACAGTTCATGGGGTCACGAAGAGTCAGACACAACTGATCAACGAGCACACTGTCCTATGCTAACTTCTAAAAAGGGCTGGTTTGCTGGAATGCTGACAAATCCAAAGACACACAGGACTGTCTGAAAGTTGTGCTGTAGCAAAAAGAACCCTCTTAAAAGGGCCCATGCACTCCTCGCTGGTGAAGGTTGTAGATACATGAGCTGTTTCATAGTGAACGGAGATTTTGTGCAACTGTGAAAATCAAGTAGAGTTGGAAAGGAGCTTATACATCTTCCCGGCGAGGGAATGTGACCTACCCCTATTAACAGGGACACAGCTTAAATTCCGTGCAGCCTGTTCACTGAGACAACTCCAGCCTTGTTAGAAAGAGTCTCATGTTAAGCTTGATCTGGTCCCCGTCATCCTGCCTTGAATCCGTCAGTTCCAGATTCAGGCCTTCTCAGTGCTTCTGAAATTTCTGAGAGCTGCCGCCAGAGAAACCTCTGGAGACTGTTGTTAAATTTCAGGAAGATTTGGAGATTATGACTTTCAGAAGATGGGGATGGAAAAGCACATCTAAACAGAACAAAATCCTCCTTTCCCTTTGCAGCCCGAGAGCCACATGCGCCCCAGGACTGCGGGAAACAGCAGGCCAGCACCGTGCTCTCCCCAGTCTGTTTCCACTCATACCACACGGGGGTAAACTGAATACACCCTCAGAATCTGTTCGGGCCTGACGTACATGTGGATTTGTTTGGCCATGCACATATCTGAGCTGAGGTCCAAGCAGCAGGTGCTGTGCTGAAACAGTTCTCTACTGGGGCAACTGCAGTAGTTCTAGACGGAGCAGTGTAAATCTACTGCGAATAATCACTCAAACTCTAAAACACGGAGATGATGTCAAAATAGCCTCATAGGATCAGAACGGCTAAGTGCTACTCCCTAAGAACAGAGAAAAGACCAAAACACATACTGGTGCTGTCAGCCCATGCCATCACCAGTAATCGCCAAGGGGAGCACCTCATTGTCTGATCAGCCTCGAGAGAAATCGCTTTTCCCTGGTTCTGACAGTTCTGATCTCTTCCAGTGAGTCTCATTCCACTCCCAGCTGCCTGGGGCATTTCTCTGAGTGGACCAGCCCAGGATGGTACCTTTCCGTCGAGCCCTGTTCATTTTCAGGACTGAAGGACGCAATGGGACAGACTCTCTCTCAAAGTCCTCCCCAAATTTGCTCCATGTGGCTTTTTCGAGTGATCTCTCCAGGTCAGCGTGGTTGCCAAGCCCAGGGAACAGTGCTGCTACGAAGGTGTCGGAAAGCCCTGGACGCATCTCAGCGCTGAGGTGCTGATGAGAGGCGAGGAAGCGGTTCTGTACAGGCACCGAGGAGAGGCGCTGCCAGGGCTGGCGAGAGGGGCACCAGGGTCACACGTGTGGAAATAAATGGACCTAATATGGGAAGCAGGAACTTTGTATTCAAGCAGAGTGACAAAGATCTGGCTGGCAGGGATGGATTTCAATACTGTTTCCCACAGGTTTTTTTTGTTCATTTGAAGGTTGAGGCAAACCATTTTGTGAGAACAGCCAGAGGTCTTATTTATCATGGGAGCCCCAATCTCTAAAAATGGAAGTAAAAAGAAATCTAAAAGACTCTGAGAATTTGAGAAGAAAAAAGAGGCAAATTATAGAAAGGCCCCCTGCCTTGGTTGGGAGGTGGGCTACAGGACTTCTAAGTGTCCAACATAAATTAGATATTTGGATCTCTGGGGGCTCTTTTAATCTGCTGAAAGACAGGCCATTGCCACTGTTTTATATCCCTTCTTCTTCTCCAGGGAGCGCTAAGCGCTCCACACATCAAATCCCATGTAGACCCCCTGTACTGGTGGTTCTCATTCCAGAGTGTGGGCACAAGGCGGCCGAAGCGTGAGAACACGAGGGCACTGCCAGGAGCAAGATGATGGACTTTTGTGACTCTGTCCCCCCCAGAAACAGTTACAGAGTGCCCACGACGTGGCAGGCACTGTGCTTTTGTCAAAAATTGCACTGTATTTGAAGAGAGATGAAAGCCTGTCCGCACATGTACAGAAAATCCCCAGAAAGTAAACAGTGAGTCAGTTTCTTAAAGATGACTATTTTTCCGTATTCGCAAAGCAACTTAGTCTAACTCACTTACGGTTGTAATTCAAGTTGTGCAGAGATGAATTTTACCCACAAGCATACAGCACTAAGTGACGGAGCTGCTAAGAAATGCAGGCCTCGACATTTCTCTTCTGGAGATTAGAGCAGGGGTGGCAGCCGCCAGTGCTCACTGCCCCCTTAGACACAAGTAGCTTTGGGTGATGTTCTAGTTTGTAACGATGGAGACCAGTCCATCTCCATAGAAACCAAGAGATGCCATCACTGTCTTTGAGTGTTCAAATGAGCTCCTACTCTGACAGCCTATAAACAGCCATCTAATGCCAGGCCAAGTAAAGCTCCCCCCTGGCTCCTGTGCACTCTAACCGAGCTGTCTGGTCACCGTATGACAAGGGGCGGCCTCCTGCCTTGATGCTGGCACGATGCAAAGTGAACAATGGATTGGCTCAACACGGTGATCCTAAAAAGCCAGACTTCTCAATTCGAGAAAGTTTCTGCCTCCTCTTCTGCCATCTCCTTTTGATAGCAGCCTCTCCCTAACTCAGGTGGCTGACATCACTTCCTGAGCACGCTCTGGCTGGCTTTGCTGTGTGCATCTTATTGTGATACGCTGATAAAACTCAGCAACTTTTCTTGCAGGAACATAACACGCTTGGCGCTGCGGTTCCGGGGGAGGCGAGGCAGTGCGCGGTGGGGCTCATACTCGCGGCTCGATCCTGTGCGAGAGCTCGAACAGGGCTTGCTGGCTGTCAATGACGTACAGGTGATGCACGTAGGACTTTAACTCTGGGTGCTCTTTTGGAGATATGTCGCCTCCTATGTTGGGGAAGGGGGAGAAAGTCAATCTCATCAGAGCAGTAAGCTATTTCTAAATACCAGTAAAACCCTGCATGAAGATACAGTGTAACTCCAGAAGGCTGACCTTCATTTGTCATAATCCCAGAAGAGATGTCTGTTTGCTATTCATGTAGGTGCTTTCTGGGCTCAGACTAGATTCCTCAGGTGAGGTGATTAGACTGGCAAGATATATGTTTTACCAACACTGGTAGAGCGATGTCTCCTCACATGATCTGGTATTTAGTGGTTGTTATGACCCTCTCCCACAAACGGGAAACTGCACAGACACGGCAGGTGAGTGGCAGAAAAGGACTGGAGCCCAGACCACGAGGCCCCCAGGTCCATGGTCTTGGCTCCCCACTAAATGGCCTGCACAGGGTCTTGTATCGTAGGCTGGAACTGTCAGAAATCACTGCTAGTCTGGTGACTGCATGGACACAATAGTTCTTTTTTAAGTATTTCATATAATTTTTGGTGTCCTTTTTTTTGGGGGGGGGTGTATAGGATTTAAGGGAGCAACTGAGTGAACAAACATTGCTGAAGTAAACTGAAAGTCTGGCTAACAGGCAAAGCAGGTTCAGGAAGTGTGTGGATGGGCTGCCCAGCAAAAGACAAGGCAAGGGGGTTCCTGCTCCCGAACGCCCAGCAGGGCGAGGGCCGCAAGAGGCTCTGGCGCACTGTCAGCCCTGCGCGCCACGCCGCTGGCAGCTGCGACAAGGAGCCAGAGATAAAGGAGCCTGGACAATGGGGCAGGCCCACTTCCCGTAGCCAAAAACAAGCAAACAAAAAGCCCCTTCATGCCCTGTGGAGATGGGCTGAGCTCCATTCCAGAGACACAAGGTAACTGTGAGCCTCCATGATCCATGGGGTTTCAGATGGAGAAACGGGGTGAGTTCAGCTTGAGCAGAAGGAAAAGGCCCTTGGGAAGCTGAGCATTCTAATGCAGAAATTTTTTCTCTTGGGGAAAACCTATTTTTCCCCTCCTCTGAGGCAGATATGTTTCCTAAGGAAATAACGTAAGGTGTGTATATTAAGGATGGCTTGTAGTCCTTAGGTTTAATAGAAACAAGGCTTTCTGGTTCAACAAGTAAAAGCACCAAGAGTTAAAAGGTTTTACCATCTTCCTTGTTTGCTTTAGAAAACATGATGCTCCCAATATAATTTTGTTGTTAGCTTTCCAGTCTTAAAAAGATAGCAAGAGGAATGCTTTCAACCATGATGCATGACCCTTGCAGCGCACTCTGTAATTCAAAGTGGCTTTCCAAGTGCTGACGTTGGTTAACCCTGCCTATATAAACTGTCAAAATGAATTTAGGTAATTCAGTTCCAAACTTGATTATTAAAGATCGGTAAATACAAAACACCAAATGCCCTGACGGTCAGTTAAATTTCTCCTTTGCTTTGTGCCTTGCAGACTTATCCTCTGGTGATGGGGAGGTTGACTGCAAGGCCAAGGCCAGCCACACTGCTCTAACCCTCCTGCCCACACGTGCAGTGTATATAGACCAGAAGCTCTGGGCAAGTAAGACCGAGGTCCCGGAATTTGCTGAGAACCCAAAAATGCATGGGAAGCAAAGGAGGGTGAAAGAAATACAAATCCTTTACTCATCAGCAATATTATGCTTATACATTTGAATGAATCTCCATGACAATATTCTTAACTATTTCTATTGAAACTGCATTATACTTGAGTAGTTAATGGAGAATTATAAAAGCATGTATCAAGTAGTATTTGCTGATGTGAACATTTAGAAGATTAGGTCCTGTATTTATAATTCTCTCTTTCAAGTAGAAATTTCATAATTCACTCAGAAGTTCACTCCAACTGCTTTGTTGGAGGACAATAAAGCTACTCAAGACTGGAAACGGAAAGAAAATTCTTAAGCAATATGTACCAAAGTGTTAGCAATATTTTCCTTAGGAAGTAGGACTTTGATCATTCTACTTTATAGTTCTGTATTGTTGAAAAACATTGGTTTACAAAGAGTATGTATTACTCAAAGTTAGGTTTTACTTAGTGGTCACTTCTGATTTATAATTATGAACTCTGTCTTAAAAAAAAAAAAAAAAAAACTGCCTTTTTATCTCTAAAGTCTGTGCAAGGTGAAGGAAAGGGTACCAGCCAGGCGGTCTGAGGAACGGCCGAGTGAGTCAGCCTTTCAGAGCCGGGGTCTTCTGTTCTGCATCCACAGAGTCAATAACCTCCATTCACTAGCCCTGGGGTCAGGATTCCACTGTCCCCGTGAAAGCTCCCTGAACTCAATACATTTCAATTTCCTTCCTCCCTGCAATGTCTTAACATCATTTAAACATAATGTAAATTATTCCTGAGACTTAAAAAGAAACAAATATTCTTACTTACATACATTAGTCTTAGTGGGGAGTCTACAAAAGTGCTCAGAAAAACACTTTTTCAGTGAAAGGAAGCTCCAGACAGGAAGTTTTCGCTGGAGAGGAGAAAAGATTCTGGAAGACTACTTTGGGCACTTTTACAAACTATATTCCTATTCCAGGAAGGCTCCAGGCAAGGAGGTGAAGGACAGGGTCACCTCTGATAAACCCACAGGTCATTCTGAGCCAGAGAACAAGCAAACAAGACTTTCGGGGGCGGGCGGTGGAGTGGGAGCTTCTGAGAGTTGTAAGTCACACTGTACAGTGAAAACTCACTGCTGGGACAGGGTGAAGAGCTGCCATTTCTTATCTTCCTCTCCATCCCAAACATGTAGTGATGAGACGGAGAAATACAATACAGGCATATGATGTGAATATTCTATTCTACCACCTGTTTAAATTTTCTATCACCAAATACTTGTGAAATGGCCATAGTCTGTACCAATGTATAATAAATGAACATGCTGTAACCAGCTTCAACGACTCACCAAACTGGTTAGTCCTGCAGTGTCTCAGAGTTCGGACAGTGTCGGCGATCATGTGCTGAAAGGCAGGAGAGGAAACACATCAGTGGAAAGGTCATTTCAGGTGTCGCTGAAGTAGCAGTGCTGCAGGGCTGAATAGTCGAATCCCATTGGATGTAAACAGAAGAGCTGTATTTGGTGCTAGACCTAGCTTTAATTGAGTGTACTGATTTTGGGTTATAAAAGAATATCCAGACCTTGTGTGCAGAAATAGGGGCTCTCAACCCCAGTTGCAGAGATTCTAACCAAGACTTGTAAAAACATACTATAAAGAACAGAGCACAAAACAACCTACTTAACATGAGAAAATACCTGTAAATACTATGACTGATAAGGAGTTAATATGCAAAATATATAAAGAGCTCATATAACTCAACATCAAGGAAACAGACAACCCAATCACAAAACGAGCAGACAACCTGAACAGACATTTTTCCAAGGATGACATACAGATGGCTGACAGCATACGAAGAGGTGTTCCAACATGGTTAATCATCAGAGAAATGCAAATCAAACCTGCAAGGAGATACTGCCTCACACCTGTCAGAATGGCTAACCTAAAGACCACACATGTTGCTGAGGACATGAAAAAAGGGAGCCCTTGCCCACTGTTGGTGGGAACGTAAATCGGGGCAGCCGCTATGGAAAACGGCATGGAGGTTCCTCAAAAGACTAAAAACAGAACTATCATACCCAGCAATTTCACTCCTGGGTCTGTATCTGAAGCAAATGAATACTAATTCAAAAGACATATGCCCCATTGTTCACAGCAGCATTATTCACAGTTGCCAAGATAAGGAAGCAACCTAAGTGTCCATCAGCTGGTGGGCGGATAAAGATGCTGTGACACATATACATACATACAATGGAATATGACTCAGACAGTGAAAAGAATGCAATTTTGCCATCTGCAACAACATGGATGGACTTGGAGGGAGAAAGACAAACACTATATGATATCACTTATACGTGGAGTCTAAAAATAAACTAGTGAGTATAACAAAATAGGACAGATTCGCAGAAATAGAGAGTCAACTGGTCACCAGTTTGGGAGGGGAAGGAGGGAGAGGCAAGATAGGGGAAGGGGATTAAGGAGTACAAATTATTACACATAACATAAATAAACTACAAGGATATAGTACAACACAGAGAACATGGCCAATATTTTATAACAACTATAAATGGGGTAGAACCTTTAAAAATTATGAATCACAAAGTTGTACACCTATAACTTAAATACTATTGTATACCAACCATACCTCAAATAAAAGAAAAAAATGAATATTTAAAAGATAACATATTTTTAAAAATGCAGCATGTCCAACCTCAACCTATCTGTCCACATTTGCTTATGCTTTCACTTCAGAAGTTTCACCTCCTCCCCAGGAAGTCTTTCTGAGGTCTCCCTTCTGGACTCGGGAGGCTCCATTCTCAACCTCCCCACTGCTCTGTGTAGTGTTTACTGGGCTTGTGGTGGTGTGATCAGGTGGGACTTTCCTCCTCCTCTAGACCAGCTACCACAAGAGGGCCTTGCGGACCCAGCACCTACCATACAGCACATACGTGGCCTCACACACACCTGCTGAATGGATGCAGGCATTTTGTGGAATCAAAGACTCAAGAAACTCAAATGGTGATAGGAAAGGGGATGTTTGTGAAAGATGAACATCTTCTAAAACATCAATATCTTTACAGAGACTGTTCCCTGCTTATTATTTACATTCCCTTTCCTAGTCTTCAGTATTTTGCTTTAATTTCTAAAGTTCTCGAAAGTTCTTTTCATCTCCAGGAAAAGGTTTCTTATGCAGCTCCTTCCTGTTGACAAGACCCCTCATCTCATACTCGTGTGCCTGCACTGTCTTCCAGCTTGCTCTAACATAGTCAATTTTCCATGGCAAAGGAAAGATGGCATTTAGGTCAAGACCAATCTCCACTACACTTCCTCCTATGCAGTTGGCAGAATACTCTCCAAACATTTGTCATCCTGTTCCAGCACTCTGCAAGTCTACAGTGACTCCATATTCTGTTTCATACAAAATTCAAACATCACCCTATAATTTCAGAATCAACATTATTCATAATCTGGTCCTCCAAACCTTCCTAAATGGATATCCTCTTTTTCTCACTAATTGAAATATAGTGATTTATAGTATTATAGTTTCGGGTATGCAACATAGTGATTCAAAATTTTTATAGATTATACTCCATCTAAAGTTATTATAAAATATTGGCTATATTCATCTGTGTTGTACAATACATCTGTATATAGTATTTACTTTATACACAGCAATTGGGACCTCGGGCCATCATTTTTCATGTCCTGCCCACACACACTGAACACAGGGTAATCTATAGGCAGCAAACCCTCAACAAATTATGGCTAACATAATAATGTTGACACTAAAACAATTACTTAAAATTCAGCAGACCTCCAGGAACATTATTTGAATATGACCCACTTATTAGATTGTTCTCATGGGCTGCATTTCTATTGTATTTCTACTCAATAGTGAAAACATTAAATGGGACAGTGATTACAGCAGCAGCCCGAGTTGCAACGGCAAAGGAAATGAGACCTGACTCACGCCTGTGAATGTATTGCTAAATTTCCTTCCCCCAGGTTTCCCACTACTCCCAGGGTCGCTCTCTCGCTGTTTAAGGTATGGCGTCACCTTGATCTCTATCACGTGCCATGTGCACAGCTGATGCCAGGCTGGTACTCAGGGCAGCACTGCAACCTGAGCCCAGATCTCATCTTCAGGTTTTCCGAGGCGGGAGGGAAGAGCTACGATGAAGGATGATGTCTTAACATTGAGGGATAAAGAGAAATATAGAAGAAAGCGTTTTTTTCTTTATTACTTAATGGTTTGAAGCTGATACGTTCGAAGCTGCTGAGGCACTGAGGGGAACAATAGAAAACTGATTACATCCAATGAAACACTTCTGAGCCTTCTCTGTTCTCTGACCTAATGTGTTGGCTGGGATCAGCCTGATAAAGATAATACACTGAATTATCTGCTCGCTGGCTAATATCCATCATGAGGTAATCCAGTTAGGATCTACTGGTTCATTATTGTGAAAGATGATGCTCTTTTAGCTTAAGTGAAACCCTGTCTTTTGCTAAGAGACATGCTGGAACTACAGACTCTAGTAGGAAATTCAGTTTCACTCTCTGGCATCCCAGTATAACATAAGGATTTAAACAATGTAAAATAAGAGTTTTGTCCTTCCAGAAAAAAATTCTGACTTCAGCTTGAACTCTCTGTGCAAGGAGGGGGTCAGCATGGGGCATGCTGTTTCTTAAGTGCCATCTGCTTTGAGGACCAGGAACTCAGTGACGCTACAAAATCTGCTCCCTTTAGAAATGACGTGCTAGCCGAATATGTGACGGGTGTGTACGTGGCACTGTGTGCCAAGGGCCTGCCACACACATGTATAACTGGGCTTATCTTCTAGCCATCTTTTCAGTAAGAATTCACTTCAAGAATTTAAAATTTAAAATGAAAGATTACCTGTTTATACCTCATTATCTCATTAAGCTTTATTAAAATATTAAGGGTACATACAGTTACTGACCCTAAGAGAAGTCCTGTTAGACTTTATTTCAGTTCTTATGGCCAGCCTGAAGTCTTGTCTCTGTGAAAGCAAGGCCCTAGACTATGTTGGTTGGCATTAAAAGGCTTCTACTGGAAAAAGCTGGGGAAGACCAGAGATGCTGGTCAGAATGAAATAGAGAGGGTGCAGGAAGCTTTCCACTGCTCTCTCCAATCTCTGCATTTTTCAGATTGCTCTCTCACTTGGATAGCTCCATCTGAGAGGAAATGACACAATGAACTTGAGTCACTGGTTCCCTTTGGGAAGAAGGTCAACCACCAGTCTACCTTTCACAACAGACAACACTCAGCGTAAACCGAGTGCCTCCTGCTCTCCCGCATTCCCTCTGGGTTACTCAGGGTGAAGGGCACAGATCCTCAGAGGAAACTCCACTTGTTTCACACCCCGCCCCTCCTCTTCACACACGTTCACCAAAGCTTATTTGGCGTTCTTAAGCAGAGGCGTTGGCCAAGATTTGAAATAAATATTGACCAGGGGCTTCATACCCCTTTGGTCATTTCATTAATATCAAACACTGGAGACAACCTACCAACAGGCTAGTGTGTTGCTGCCTACAGTCTAAGGCCACAAATAGGCCCTGGGATCTTCAGAACATTACTGGCAGACACAGAACAAATCTCTAAAAAATAATATTTTTAATACAAGAAGACTCAATACTTTAAATCAGGCTGCGTTGGTTTGACTAAAGTATCTAAAATAACTGAGCTCAATTCCAAAGCACATAGTGCCGTGACAGACTTGCAAAGTTATGGACGTGTCCACTTAAAAACTAACTACCCAGAAAGCGATCATCCTCAAATTATTAAAACAGAGCTGTGGCAAGATACCCTAAGATGTCAGTCTTCCGGACCCCAGCTGCTTGGGTTTTCAGGTTGTAGAGGAGCTTCCTGCACTGACACGGTGCCATCTCCTCCCGTGTGAGTGAGCTAACCTCACAGTTAGAGCCGGGCACCTAGGAGGCAAAGGTCGGAGGCTAAGCCTTGTTGGGGCTCATCTGTTGGCACTGTTCCTTGGGGTCTATGGCCCCTCAACTCACTCAACCTTCTCTCAAATGCCTGACCTGGTCTCACAGGGAACCAGGGGCCCACTCCTGAAAGAGATCACACGAATCCATTACCATTACTAAAAAGGTCACTCAAAGGTCAGGGTCTATGGACAGGGGTCACTGATATCATCTTTAATCATGCATGGCAGGCTCATCTCTGACACGAAAGTTCATCTGTCAAACAAATCCATTCTTGGAGTCAACAGGGTCTCCGTGGAGCAGTCCTATTGCACAGTTGCTCAGCCCTTCCAGGCAACTCCGCCTCTGCCCTCCTAGGAGAAGCCTACTGCAATACAGAGTGCCCAGGAATGCCCGGGAAGAGGCATTTCAGGAATGTGTAAGAAGGAGGGGGCTGGGGGCCCCCTTATCTCGGGCTCACCTTCTCACTTTGCATGAGGTAGTCTCACAGAGTGGCAGCACCTGCCCACAGGCTGATAAATGGGTGGTCCTTCCTCTCCCAGGAAGACAAATTCCACCTTCAGATCCACAAAGGATATACCTCCCCAGGGGGAGGAGCAGTGCTTGCCAAGACACAGGGAGAATTCCTGCTGACAGGGACCTTACCACTTTAGTTCTAGTTCAGATACATACACTCAACCACTGATGTTAATCTAACGAAGTTCCATTTTCAAAAATAAAAAGCAGATGTTCATACTTGGCTCTCAAAACCTTGGCAGCACACTTCACTTCTTTTTAATTGGGATGTATTTTTGTTGACAGTGCATAACATGCGGCAAATAAATCACCACCAGTTCAGCAGCGAATGTCGTCTCCCAGAGCAAGGAAAGTACGCATTTCCCATACAGTGAGTAAAAAGAGAAACTGAAATTTTACATACCAGTTTTTCAAAGTTGACAAGATTATCCAGAAATGTTTTATTTCCCTCATGAATAAATGTTACATCTGAAAATTAAAAACAAGAAGACGCATGTACCATTAGGAACAGGTCATGAATCAGGACTGGAGACGTGTAGATGTGCAGCTTATTAATTTTTCTTAAACATTACGGATTATTTCTCGCATTAGGCCAGGCAACTTGGAGCTGAATCTGTACAGGATGCAATGTGAGAGGGCCTAATTTATGTGTGTGGGGAGGAAACATTCCAGCATTCATACAAGTGTGTATGTTGCTCTTACACTGTAGGCTTTGACTTCAACCCCCTTAGCATAAGCTAACACTATTCTACAACTTAACTGGTCCATTCTGTTTTTAGGCCAGAACAGTGAACAGAAAAGAACTAAATACCCAGGAACAAAAATTATTTTAATATTTATGTGTTTGCTTTTTAACAATCCCTGGTAAAGTGAACAGGGTCTGCGTTACTTAAAACGTCAAGGTTTAGATGTGCATGTTCAAACTTAGATTTCTGGTTCTAAAAACCAGGGCTGGCGTGGTTATCCAAAGTGAGTGAGGAAAGGGACAGGTTAGAAATGGCGAGGTTTCTGGGTCTATTCAACCACTGGAAAGCCAGTGTCACTGATGAAAACAGCGTAAGGAAGGTAGGGGGAAGGTGCCTTGGCAGAGGAAGCGAGCGTGACATTCGATTTGCACCTCACTGCATCTGAAGTGACAGAGACATTTGCATAAAAATCTCCCTTTGGTTGCAAAAATTACAGGAATGCTTCTTCAAAAGATGGAGACTTGCAACAATGACAGCAGCTAAAGCTCCAAAAGGGCGGTGACTTATAAAAACTCAGACCAGAGGGTGAGTGACTGAACATGAGGGAGTCCTCAGACAAGAATCAAAGTAAGAAATATACAATTTAAAGAATGTGCAAATAATCCTGTTATATCACCGACATGGAGGGCAAACCAAATGAAAACCATTTTCAAAAATCTTAAAATAACATGATATAAAAGAGAGAAGTGAACAGATTAAATTCCTCTAAATAGAAAGGGAAAGTATTTGCATTTAGTCAAGACTTTAATTCTGCTGGTTCCTATGGAGGGCTTCCCTGGTGGCTCAGAGGGTAAAGCACCTGCTTGCAATGCAGGAGACCTGGGTTTGATCCCTGGGTCAGGAAGATCCCCTGAAGAAGGAAACGGCAACCCACTCCAGTACTCTTGCCTGGAAAATCCCATGGACAGAGAAGCCTGGTAGACTACAGTCCATGGGATCGCAGAGTCGGACACGACTGAGCAACTTCACTCCACTATGGGGTAATTACGAGGCAGCTGCGTGGGATATTGGCGCAACCCACTCCAGTACTCTTGCCTGGAAAATCCCATGAACAGAGAAAGCCTGGCAGACTACAGTCCATGGAGACTACAGTCCATGGGATCGCAAAGAGTCAGACATGACTGAGCGACTTCACTTCACTATGGGGTAATTGCGAGGCAGCTGCTTGGGAAATTGGCCTGCAACACACTTAGCTGCTGAGCTTTAACTGGCCACCAGAGGGCGAAACCAATCACACAATCCACTGATAAAACCCTTTTCTTAAGGCATCCTTTATACACAGCTGCCACCCCACCGGACTGCAAGGTTTTCCCAAGCTTTTTTCTTTCTTTTTTAAAACTGATGTCTGAGCGAGAAAACAAGAAAATAATTCACTATTACACAGTCATCTGACGAGCTCTCTGGTTATTTTATTATCTTTCACTGTTTTGCTTTCAGAATAGAATTGCAAGCTTTATTTCTCTGACACAATATTTAGAGAAAGCAGCCAACACAGCTAACTGGTATTCTCTCTGTACAGCAAGCAAAGCACTGTGTGCACACTGTTTTACCTTAAACACCACCTAGGAGCCTGGTATCGCCTCACTCCCGGAGAATTCAGGTCACAAATGCCCTGTCCGAGTTCTTGGACCACTTTCCCGGTGTTCCAAGGCTTGTCATCCCCACCCTATGTTCCCAAAGATGAGGATCATAACACAGCTTATATTTGTCATCAGGGTCAGACGTGGCACTAACTCATTTAATACTCACAAAAGAGTATAAGCTAAAGTTAAGCAGGAAAGAATGTGAAGAAACTACAGTCGAAAGGCGGATGAGCACAGCTGGCTCACGACCACAGCTCTGCGTTTCGGAGCCAGGACGCGAGCCCGGGCGGCCGCTTCCTCTCACCACGGTGCCTCTCTGGCACTCGGAAGGACTTAGACATTTCTTATCATCTGTTCCAGTCAATTCGCTGAATTCACTGGATGTGGGGGCCTCTGCAAATTTCCTTGTTTCCTTTGTCGCTCATTCTGTCTCTTCCCTCCCCTCTGCCTGGGCGGTCTTGCTTACTCCCAGCTCTCAAGGACTTGTGGAGGTCAGCACACGAGGAAGGAGGCTCTCCTGAGCTTGGGGGCTGGCAGGCTGATGCTGGCATGAGGATGAGGCAGGGAAGGTATGTCTGGCCAGGCAGGGAGAGAAGAGGGGCTGCTGCCCAGGAGAAAGGGGGTCAAAATGGCTGCAGGTTTTGATCCAGGTGACTGACAAGTGTGTGATTAGGAAGGTGTGAGAGAGATAAACCAAAAGGTGGTTGAACTCAAAAACTGGAGTCTCACAACCTAAGTCATGGGTGGGCTGTGAAGCAGTTGAGGGTACCCACCACGTGCAGTGCCAGAAATGAGTACCTGCCAGACCCCTTTATTGGAAACACTCAGACATGTTCCTAACATTTTATAGAACACGACTGGGGATGACATAACTCCATTTGAAGAGACGGCAAGTGAAAAAGAAGGAAAAAACATGGAAGCACCTCAATCTTTCTTTTATTTACACAGCTCCACAAATCTACAATAACAATCTGCCCTTGAAGATAAAATCAGAAACAACCTCAGTTTAACTTCAGACAACTTCAGACACCGGTTGACTATTCACTCTATTGGAAAGATTACCATCTACCCAAACACCATGACATAGATTACTCAACTGCTTTTGACCTTTAGTTCAGCTGGAACCTTTCTTCAACACTTACTCAGGGTTTCCTGTTCACTATTTTCTGAACTGGACTCTACAGTATGGGGAAAGTAAATCAGAAGTGAGAAATTCACAGGCAAATAGAAAAGCTGATAGCTGGAAGCATTTTAAGGTTATGTGCTTACTTCGATAACCTGCATGTTATTGGGAACTGACTATCTCAAAAAATGAAATATGGGAGCCCGAATCCTTCCTAATACCCAAGGAGTTTAATCTGGTCTCTTTCTCTAAACAGAAGCAATCCAAAGCAAGAGGCACAAGAGAAGAGGGCTGGGAAATTTTCATGAAAAAGTTGCTTGTTCTAAAGTAGTTTACTGCAAATTTTAAAATAATTTTGCAGTTATTAAAGCTAAGAATTAATGTTGAATATATTTTCCAAAATGTCTTACCACAGATGTGATACATACATATTTAAAAATGTCATCCTGCTTTTCCTTTTGAAATTATTTCAGACAAAAATAGTAACTTTAAATGCAATAGAGTGCCAATATTATTTATTTTTATAATGACAAAAATAAAGATAAAGGAAAAACAAGTGAGCTTGTTTTTAAAACTCAAGAGCTTCCAGTGGAAAAAAAAGGGAGGGGGGGCAAAAGTTTAATTTGCTAGAATGAATGAGACAATGTATTTTCAGTAGAAAAAAGAGAAATTTGTTTTGCTGCCAACAAAGAGGTCTAGATAAACTCAGCAGAGCAGAAAATTGCATCCAAGCTAAGACATAAGTGTGAGGCACCTGACTGCATTAAATATTTTGGGGGAAAACCCACTACTATATAACAGAAGGCTCAGCTCACATCTAAATTAAAGGGACAATGTTGACTATTTTCTCATCACCTTAAAAACATCTATTGTTTCAAAATTTTGTCTTTCTAAAATCAATTCCTTTCCCAGATCTGTCTTCCTTTCCTATTTTTCCTATTTGTGTCTACATGATTCTAAGTTTTACTTCCCACATGCCACCACTCCCACTCTCCAGCTGGTATTTTAAATAAAAATCACAAGCCTGAATAAACTTATCTTAGAAATAAAAATGAAGAACCAAATGAACTTTTTAAAGTTGTTATTCTGGCTTTACAATCTTGCCTTGTTTCATCCATTTACAGTTCTCAGAATGCTCTGAGCTTGAGTGAAGCAGTCCATGTGCTTCATTGTCCTGAATGTCCTAATATATTACTGCTTCACAGAAATTCTTGCTTTATACTAGATGAAGACTAGATAAACAGCTGCAAGAATGCACAGCAACTCAAAAGCTCTCCAAGTTCTGGCTGTTCTCAGGAGAAGCTGAAAAGGTTTATTTTCAGCTTTATTGCCAGTGGGACTAGTGATGAAAGGAGGCAGCAGAGGACACGGCCCAGCCAACCAGTTCCCAGGTACTTCATTTTCCAGGCAATTCCACCACACCTATGAGTGCGGGTGCTGGGGCCTGACCCAGCAGAAAGTATAAGCCTCTGAAGGGTGCAAGCAATATAAAAGAGCACTCCTATAAAAATCCCTTGAAAAGAATCAAAATAAGACCAAGAGAAATGACCAAATCCCTTGTCCTAAAAAGCACACAGGTGGGATGTATACTAAATGTCAGAAGCATGGGCCGGATGAAAACAAACTTCCCTTTCACTAATCCCCTTACTTTGAAAGAGACCATCAAGATCTCATTAATAAGTTTAACTAACATGTTTCATGATGACTGATCTGCTGCTCTACAGAAGAGAAGTTAGTCGACTAACTTGCAGCCATCACATACTATCCCAACTGGATTCACTCCTGGAAAGAAGAAAGTACATTCTCTACCAAAACTTTTTACACATGACACTGTTTGTGTTGACCGAAGGTTTTTCTCACACAGCAGCAGGCCATGGGTTGAATCTCTGAAATTTAGGTTGCAAACAAAGAACATAACTGATCACCACTTGGATTCTTCATGCCAGCCTTATTCTTGCCGGAGTTAAGTGGACTGTAGACTCAAATAAGACAAGGCTTAACATCAGAATAAAGCAAAAACATAAACAGTTCCAGTACCAAGTTTTGTGAGTCAAGTGAAAATACTTTGATGTCTGCTTAAGAACAATTAAGCATGTCAGGTGTCTCAGAAAGAAGCAAACATGTGAAAAACAGTCACAAGCCAACAGTTAGGTTGGAATGACAAAAATACTTTAAAGAAATAAACTGAGATTCCTTTCCTTGCCCTCCGTAGTCAGAGTGATAAATTTCTGGAAGATGGAATTACATAGCATAAAAGACAGACAATTGTTACCTTTAAGCAATAACGGCATGAAGGGGATTTTGGGTGGCTTCATTTTCTTGAATGCATCTCGGTAGGCTTTGTGATTCAGGGAAGGATCCTGCCGAACCAAGCAGATTACAAAGAGAAAGAAAAATCAATGTGCTATAGAAACAATTCTAAATCTACTTTCACTGTTACAATTTGACCATGATTTAGATATAGAGTGGTTCTTCCTAAGAACAAAGTAGATAAAGGTTTCCTAGGAGAATAAACTCACTGAATTAGGGCAGGAAATCTAGGCAATGAATGAAAGTCAAGCTACTGGTTGACAATAATGGGAAATGACTGCAGAAGAGAGACACCTTTTGAGTGCCCTATTATTTTCCCTCCAATAGGTTCCTTAAGTACAGTTTCCTCTCCATAATTTCTATCATGAGGTAACCCCAAAGTCTTTTGTAAGGCACACTGCAAAGAAAAACTGCCCTCATAATGCACAGATAATGCAGAGAAAACAAAAGAACATTTTTATTGTGTTCTGAAAAGAAACTGCACATTTTGTTATCTCAAAGATATAAGGAATGATAAAAAGGAGAAATGGTAAAAAAAATAATGTATAAGAATTGCACAGCAAATTTAAACTAGCTAATTTCATAGGCTTTGAAATGGACTGTACTGAAAAATTTGCCTCCTGAATATCATACCAAAAGGACCATGCTCGCTACCTTTTTCCATGGAGAGGAAGAAGCAGTAACCGTTACCCTCCTTCACTCCATTAAGAAGCAAAGCTTCCTGTTCATATACAGGTGCACTAGTCTAAGCTGCCTGACATAGCAGAGTGGAGACACTGGCCACTGAAATCTAGGAAGAAATCTGAGGCTAACCATCAGTTTGAAGAGTAAGTCCACTTTGTTCAACTACTTACTGTTAAACTTTCAAGTTCAGAAAAAAGTTTCTTAAACTTCCCAGGGATTTTCTAAAAACAAACACACAGAAAAAGAAAAGGTCAAAAGAAGTCAGTTATTTTGAGAGGAATGTTTATTAAGTTGCACTATATACTCTACATTTCTGAACATAAATCCCTCTACCCTGATTGCTTCTCATTACACAATTTTCATCATTCCTTAATGTGATGTTCCTTGGGAATGTTGCTAAAGACAGTTTAAAATGAATAGCAGCCACAGGATTCAGGAATCCAACATAAGACATTCCACACACTGGTGATCTTTTAATGAAAGCTTGATTTCAGTTCTGTATCCTACCCTTGACAAACGCTCTCCCCTTCTTAAACGGTCTTGTTGAGTAGGAAGTAATAATGTTGACTGATATTTTTTGTATAAATGATATAATTATGTTTCACAGCAGAGGTTTAAATAGTGAAAGGCCATGAAAACCCTCAGTGATGAAGCCTGTACTTTAGTGGGTAGAATCACCAAACTGTAAAGATCACCCATGTGAACGGTGGCATGAAGACTGACGGGATGGAAACACACACCGTCCTCCCAAATAAGAACTTGGGCCTAAGGAGGAAGGGCCTGGGGTCTGCCAGCCTGCCCTTAATACGGCGAAGTGGGAAAGCCAGGTGTCTCGGTAGCCTGTCAGAGTTTGAATTCTGACTCTGCCCTCTTTCTAGCTGTGTGACTGCAGCGTCTCCACGTTCTCTGATTGAGATGGAGACTACTCACAGGAAACGTACAGTCCACAGTTGGTGCTCGGCATATTCCAGCAAGTAAGACTTACGAGTGTTCTAGAAAATGTGTGGGATTTTCTGTTTCCAAGACAAATCAAAACAATGAGGTAAACCCCTACAAAAACTACCCTTTTAAATATTAATTTGATAATTTTGAATATGGACTCAACAACACAGGTTATTCAACCTGTTTTGGAAACTACTGTTACACACACCAACACATATGTATTAAGAAATGTATGATAAATGCGAAAAGATAAAATGCAGACACCTGCAACTATTCTTCCGAGCTGCATACCTTAGTCTTTTGGATATTCCACAAAAATGTCTCAGTTGCACATCAAACTCAACACATCTAGGGCCACACTGATCTACTCAGGGGGTCAGCTACGGGCCAAATCTGACCCTGTGCTTTTATAAATAAAGTTTTATTGCAGCATGGCCATGCTCATCATTTACAAACTAACCAGGGCTTGCACTTCAATAGGAGACTTGAGTCATGCCAATGGAAACCACATGCCAAAAAAAAATATTCACTATCTGGCCCTTCACTCCAAATGATTGCTAACCTCTCTTCTAGTTCCTCAAACCAACTTCTTTCCCTCTCTTGCCTACTTAGGCCAGTGTGATCATTTTCCAGGCCTGGAAACACTGAAGTCATCAGCTCAAGTGGGCTTCTCTCTCCAAGAACCCATTCACCTTGATCATACAACAGTGACAGGCAGAACCAGGATTTGGGAGACCTGGAACATATAACATTTTGTGGGCCCTCTTTTTTAATTAAAAAAAAAAAAGAATATAATACTATTTTTGTAAATTTTGCAAAGATCTCTGCCATCCACGTGAACATATTGCCAGGAGTATTGCAAATGAGCAGCCTGATAGCTTAAATTCGTAAGCATCTCAGCAAATCTGCCTCTGGACAAATGGAGCTTTTGAAAGAAGCAACATGGAACTGTAACCATGCCATCACGGGAGAAAAACAGAAAACTAATTCAAGTTAGGAAGCATTTTCAATTTTTGTTTCTTTCATATATATTATAGAACCATTTTGAAGACCACTTGATCAAAATAGTTCCTAATACCTTTTAAATATAGCAGTGTGTACATGCCTATCTCAAACTCCCAAACTATGCCCCCACTCCACACCCCCGCAACCAACCATAATCTAAAATGAATAACCAATAATGTACAGCACATAGAACTCTGCTCAACTGTGGCAGCCTGGATGGGAGGGGAGTTTGGGGGAGAATGGATACATGAATATGTATAACTGAGTCCCTTCACTGCTCACCTGAAACTATCACAGCATTGTTTGTTAATCAGATGAACCCCAGTACAATATAAAAAGTTTAAGAAAAAAAAAAAACAAAACAGTTCTTAAGGACTAGAGACACTAGTTTATAACCTTTGTTTCTAGTGGTACTTTGCTCATTTAAACCATTTAAATCAATTTACTTTAAACAAGGACTTTTCAGTGGAACATTTCCCATTCAGTGTTATTTGTCCTCTCCCACTCACTCCGTCCCTCCCATGGACCCCCAAATCTCACCTCCCAGGTCTGAGACAGCCGGCTCACAGAAGCAGTGTTGAGACCCATCACGATGGCAAAGAAGGAGTTCAGGTTTCTCTGGGCTTTGCAGCTATGGATTAAAGAAAGCAGAAGGCATTGTTAGGCAACATCCTTTTGCCAGATGAACACAAAAGATAAAGCTGCCAAGACTCTCCTAGGCCACAGGATTCAACCTCTAGGGTGGGGCTGAACTCTGCTCCTTAACCCAGGTGCCTCTCAGAGAGGAGTGGTATCTGCTGAACGAAAACAAATTCAAATACTTCCGCTCATCACTGCCTTTAGGAAAAGATCTGTGCTTTAAAAAAAAATTAATTTATTTATTTGGAGGGCAATTACAACATTGCAATGGCCTCTCCCATACATCAACATGAATGGGCCTTAGGCACACGTGGGTCCCCTCCCTCCTGAATCCCCCCTCCCACGACCCTCCTCACCCCATCCCTCAAGGCTGTCACAGAGCACTGGCTTTGGGTGCCCTGCATCACACACCAAACTCCTACTGGCTCTCTGTTTCACACGGTACAGTGTATGCTTCAGTGTTGTTCTCTCAAATCATCTCACCCTCTCCTTCTTCCAC
Source organism: Neotragus pygmaeus (assembly GCA_006410875.1). Lineage (NCBI taxonomy): Eukaryota > Metazoa > Chordata > Mammalia > Artiodactyla > Bovidae > Neotragus > Neotragus pygmaeus. The sequence continues at coordinate 991,595 of SJYV01018792.1, read as the reverse complement.
TGTGTCCGAAAGTCTGTTCTATATGTCTGTGTCTCCTTTGAAGCCCTGCATGTAGGATCATCAGTACTCTCTTTCTAGATTTCATATATATGCATTAATATACAATATGTCTTTCTCTTTCTGACTTACTTCACTCTGCATGATAGGCTCCAAGCTCATCCATTTCATCAGGACGGACTCAAATGTGGTCCTTTTCTGGCTGTATAATACTCCACTGCATATATGTACCAAGCCTTCCTTATCCATTCATCTGCTGATGGACACCTAGGTTGCTTCCGTGTCCTAGATGTTGCAACTAGTGCTGTAGTAAACACCAGGGTACAGGTATCTTTTTCAAGTCTGGTTTCCTCAGGGTATATGTCCAGTTGTGGGATTGCTGGGTCACTTAGGGCTTCCCTCATAGCTCAGCTAGGAGAAGGAAATGGCAACCCACTCCAGTGTTCTTGCCTAGAGAATCCCAGGGACGGGGGAGCCTGATGGGCTGCAGTCTATGGGGTCGCACAGAGTCGGACTCGACTGAAGTGACTTAGTAGCAGCAGCAGCAGTCATAGCTCAGCTGGTGAAGAGTCTGCCTGCAGTGCAGGAAATGGGTTTCATTCCTGGGTTGGGAAGATCCCCTGGAGAAGGAAACGACAACCCATTCCAGTATTCTTGGCTGGAGACTCCCATGGACAGAGGAACCTGGTGGCAACAGTTTATGGGGTGGCAAGAGTCGGACATGACTGAGCGACTAAGCATACATGGTAGTTTTATGCTTAGTTTTTTAGGGAATCTCCATACTGTTATCCATAGTGGTTGTATCAGTTTGCATTCCTGCCAACAGTGTAAGAGGGTTAGCCAAAGCAATCTTGAGAAAGAAGAATAGAACTGGAGAAATCAACCTTCCTGATTTCAGACTATACTATACAGCTACAGTCATCAAGAAGTATGGTACTGGCACAAAACCAAATCTAGACCAATGGAACAAGATGTAAAGCCTGGAGATAAATCCACACACCTATGGGAACTTTATCTTTGACAAAGGGGGCAAAATATATATAATGGAGAAAAGACAGTGTCTTCAACAAGTAGTGCTGGGAAAACTGGTCAACTATGTGTAAAAGAATTATATTAGAACACTTCCTAATGCCATATGCAAAAATAAACTGAAAGTGGATTAAAGACTTAAAACACCAGAGGAGAAACTATAAAACTCCTAGAGGAAAACATAGGCAAAACACTCTCTGACATAAATCATAGCAAGATCCTCTATGACTCACCTCCTAGAGAAATGGAAATAAATACAAAAATAAACAAATGGGCCCTAATTAAACTTCAAAGCTTTAGTACAATGAAGAAAACTGTAAGGTGAAAAGACAGCCTTCAGAATGGGAGAAAATAACAGCAAACAAGGCAACTGACAAGGAATTAATTTCCAAAATATACAAGCAGCTCAATACCAGAAAACCAAACAACCCAATAAAAAAGTGGACATAAGCCCTAAACAGACATTTCTCCAAAGATGTGTGCTCTTGATACCCTCTGGACACTTCAAGATTCCTTCTTTTAAAAAATCTGTTTTGGATGCATTTGCAATTTCAACTGAAAGCTCTGACATTCCTGTTTCTTAATAGATCTCAGACTCTCATTATAATAATAGCTCCTGGGGCTTGTCTCTTTAATCTGTATGTTGCCTTTCTTTTTTTGACAAGTCCCTCTTATCTCATAGGTCTAAGCTCCCCTCCTATTACATTTAGACATTATTTCCTTTTCTCTCAACAAAATAGCTACTATATTATGCATATACTTATATATTTAAAGTATGGCATATATTATGTGGACACTGTCCCATATTTCTAATTTGAGGAAAAAAGGAATATAATCCAAAACAAGACCATATCAAGCTCCAGTCACTCTGGAAAGTTATCTGCTCTGTAGAATGTCAGTCTTGCCCTTCAACTTAGTTGGCCAAAACTCCACTAATTTTCAAGCCAGCTGAGGGGGTTTGATCCAGCAGAGGGGGGATGGGCTTCCAGGTCAGCCACCCCAAACACTCCTTAGTGTGGAATGAATTAGAAAACAACTTCTCTGAGCCAAGTTTTTAAAATTAAAAAATTATCCTAATTAAATATGAAAGCAATATGAAAGTGCTTAGCAGGAATAAAAAGTAGCTAATGCGTATTGACTGAGCTGTCCTCAGATGTCATTTCTTCCATGACATCGCCACCAATGGCTCAGATGGAATTTGGCAACAGCGTATATACAACTCTGCATCCTACTTTTTCAGATATACACTGTTATACATTATGGGTTCTTGACTGTTATTAACAGCTATAGAACACTTCATCAAAAACATATTTATTCCCTTATTGTTGATGTTTAAATTATTTTCAATTCAACACAATTCAATACAGAACGCTACAATAAACTTCTTTTGCATATAAAACTTTTTACTGTCCGATTTTTAAAATTAAGTTATACTTCAAGTCATTACATGATTGATCAAAGCAATCATGACTTTAAGATTCTTGAACATATTAATAACTTGTTTCCCAAAACTATACTGATTTCCAGTCGCACAGGTGTGTGTATGGGAGCAGAGTTCCTGATTTCAGGACCAGGAAATTATTTGGGGCTCTGAAGTGGTAATATACAGAGCTGGCTATGCCCTGACTGGTCCCACCTAAACCTGTCTGCTCCTAGAGCCAGTTTTATGCTGCACCCAGGACAGCTGCCCCTGGGCAGCAAGGCAGTGGGGGTCACCCACTAGGAGCATTTTGGAAATTTCAGTCTCCTTGATAGGGGAACCTGGGAAGGCACCGTTGCCTGTATACCTACTGTCCAAAGCAACTGGATGAACCCAGCGCTGCAAGCCCTTCACTGCTGGGTCTGCAGTGGGCAGGGTCTGTCTCTTTCATAGTCTTTCTGTCCAACTTCGGACTCTACCTATAGTTTCCTGGTAGGCACGAGGGCTTGATATTCAGTCTAACTGGCCCTTCGTCTGGTTTCTGCCAGTGTTCTCCCAGGTGGAGCCTGCTTGGTATTATCCATGAATAAACAGGACACTTTCCTGGCCTATGGTTTAAAAGTCCACCTGTTTCTAAGAGATAAAGGACCCTAAAGGTATCAGTACTGCAACTCTGCTTTTCTTCTGCCCTTTCTTCCCTCATTCCACCCCTGCTGTCTCATCTCACCCTGGCAAGCTCATGCCAGCCAGGGCAGACTCGAGTCAGCTCCATCTCTTCATGTGAGGATGCTGGCCACCTCTGCTGAGGGCCCTGTGCTGAGAACAGCCCCATCCCTGTGCCAGAAGCATCTCCCCTGGATGCTCTCCCTTTCTCCCCCTCCTCCCACCGCAGCGCTTGATGGGAGCCCCACTGGCTCTGTCATTTCCAACTAGACATTTTTATACTCTGTCCAACCCTCAAATGCACAGTATACAGCAAAACTTTCAGACAGCATTTGTTGGAGTTGAAAAGAAGACCCTGGGGGCAAATCATTTTATTATTATTCACTATAAACAGTATACTATCTGCTTTTATATTCAAAAATCATTTAGCTACAAAAAAATATTTAGATGTAATTCTCATCTTTTTATCTTTTATCTCTCCATAAACAATTTTCCTGGTTTAGATTTTTCAGTCATAGTTAAAATTTAAAAAATCCACAAACAATAAATATCTGAATGTAAAAAGAAAAAAAATGAATACAGGGATGACTTACTTCTCTATAAGATAAATGGATACAGCACAAATATGGGTCACCATTCCCATCTGGAGTTCTCTTTAGCCAAGATTCATTCATTGAAAGATAAGAAACAGACTGACACTGAAACATTTCAGTTTAGCAAACACTCCTTTGTCTGAAGAAATAAAATCCACTCAATCCACACAGGTGGGGGATGGGATTGGCAAGAAGGAAGGAAACATGAATATGCAAATAGGATGCCTTAGGCAAGGAAGACAGTGCATGATCATGGAAATTAACTGTTTTCCCTGGGCTATCTGTACCAGTGTGATTATAAAGAATTTAACTTTATGTTTCTGCTGGAATTCTGTTCTATGGGCCAGAAATAGAGGCTAGCACAGCAAATAATTCAAGAGCACGGGCCATATGGAGAAGATGTGAATATACATACTTCATTTCCCTGAGGACAGCTATGATCTTATACTGGGAACTAAGCTATGTGGTGTCATTTTACTTCTTGGGATATTAGTGTCCCATTTCACCAAGTAGTTGGCTTTCATAAGAATGTTCTGGACCACAAAGAGCCTCATCTTTAGGAAGTTCATAGGTATTATAGAAAATGTACTGACTGAATTAAAAAAAAAAAAAAGGAGCATTCATTATAAAAGTAGTCTAAGATTTAGGTATATAAAGAATTCTGGTGCCTTTCAATTCAGTCCAAACTCTTCAACCTGAAATTCAATATCTTTCACAGTTTGACCCCATCTTCCCTTTAAGCTTGGTCTCCCACAGCTTCCTCATAAATACCTTCCACTCGGGCCTAACTGGATGAGGTTCCTTTTCCTGACCACATGCTCTCTGCCTCCCATCAACTTCTCTGCTTCGCTCTTGTGAGTTTGAACTCCACGGAGAGTGTACTCCTGAATTTTTACCTAGAATTCAAAATGCTACTTTCTTTCCAATGTTTTTCTAATCCTTCTTTCCCATTTCCTTAGCATAGAAGTTTCCCATCCTCTAAAGCCCCTGAAAGAACTTCATCTCATGGTCAGGCACCTTTGGGTTCTATTTTGCAATGAGCCATTTGAGTTATAGAAAGTATTCCCCTGCCCAGCAGATCACAAAGTTCTCAAAGGCAAGTACTGGGTGCAGCTGCATTCTGATTCCCCCATAATACCCTGCACAGATGTGCAAACATAATGAGTAATCAATACAGATTTCCTAAATATATTATACTGACATGTACCCAAAAACTGTTTGATATAAAAACTACTTTAAAAAACAAAGCAGAGAAAAAATGGAAAGACTGGCAGGTAGGAGGAACTGGGAAAGATCTGGACTCCTGTTGCCTGTTTGTGTTGGAAAGCTGTCCCAAGAATGGTCTCAGGACATTAATCTGGTATTTTAACAGAAGCTCCCGGGAAGTTACTAAAATGTCATCCAACCAACTACTGAGTCACTGCTATTTACCAACTTCAGTACCAGGTACCCTAGGTTCAATGTTTGAGTGTATGGTCCCTGTCCTCTGGAAGCTAACATAGCTCAGAGAAGGAATTCTATAAACAAAAGTAAGTTTAATCAATGAAAGTTCATACTCTGGGCATCAAGGAGCCAGGAGCAGAACCTTCAAACACATCTGACTTTCAACAGTTCTCACCCATTCTCATCATCTCCCGCCATGTTCCTAACCTACTGTAACTCACCTGGCCACCGTGTAATTTAGCTGCACAATGAGGCACGTGTGCACTGCCTTGCTTTTTCCTTCAGCACAGAGAGCTATGGTCTGGTATTGTGACATTTACTTTAAGATATAAATATTTGAAAGGTGAAGACAGAAATATTCAGAACAGACCATTCCAATCATTTGGTCACTTAACTCTCTATTATCCTTTTGTATCCCAACTCTTCACATCCCATCCCATCCCATCACAGCGAAAAAACAGATTCCCTCTCAAGGAGAGGAACAGAATTGCATTTTTTACCACTAGACACTCACTGAGCGGCAATTTTGATGAATTTTTTCACCAGCTGCACTCGCTTGCCCAGTGGGCTGCAGAGCAGGATCTCCGTGGCCACCCAGAGCTGGACCTCATTGCATCTCTGGAGCAGCAGGCTCAGGTTCACCGTGTGCTCCCCGCTTCCTTGTCTGCTGAATGTGAAGTAGATCAGCTCTTGCTGAAAGGCAACGTATTCATGCCAGCATTTACTGTTACAGCACAGGGTCAAGTTGATACAAAATACAATCCACTTATTAAAATTCATTTTTAATTGGAGGATAATTGCTTTACGATGTTGTATTGTTTCTGCCGTACAACAGTGTGAATCAGCCGTAAGTATACAGATGTCCCCTCCCTCTTGAACCTCCCTCCCATCCCACCCCTCTAGGTGCTCACAGAGCACTGAGCTGAGCTTCCTGTGTTATGCAGCAACTTCCCATTAGCTAGCTATTTTACGCATGGTAATGTATGTTTCAATGCTACTCTCTTAACTTGCACTACCCCTCCTTCCCTCCCTGTGTCTGCAAGTCTGCTCTCTATATGTGTCTCGGTTTTTAAGAACTATTGCAGATAGCCACTGTCATAATATGTTAGATATAACAAATAACAATATATTAAATTCAAGACAATGCATGTTGACTTTCAGAAATGCCTCATGAAATGATGTTCACCTAAAAGACTTACATAAATCTACTTTTTTAGAATGCAAAGATGACGCTTTTCATGAAAACCTGACACTCTTACATCACAGGCTGAATCAAATTCAAACTTCCCAAACTTGTTCTATAGGCAACTTCAAGCGCAAATGACATCATTTGTTCAGATGTACATTAGACCCTCACAGGTAGATTCTCTAGACAAGGGTTTTCACATTTCAGTGCCAGTCTGAATCACCTGGAGGTCTGTTAAAGCATAGACTGCTGTGCCCCACCCCTTCAAATTTTCTGAGTCAGCAAGTCTGTGATCTGGCCAAAAATCTGCATTTCTACTAAATTCCTGGTTATACTGATGATGCTGGTCTGGGTACCCACTCTGAGAACCACTGAAATAAGACACTGTCAAATCATAGAAAGAGAGTAAGATATTAGAATAAGGTACAAAACTGACAGTAACTAGTGACTAGGCTGATCATATGTAAGCAATGGAAGAGATTTGTTTCTAACCAGAAAGCTGTGTGTGTGTGTGTGTGTGTGTGTGTGTGTTACACAAGAAATTCACATCCTCCCACTGCATAAGCACATAAGCAGTGACACATCCCACTCTACCAACACTTCCAAAGTCACAAGTCATTTAGCTTGAATGAGTTTACTACCTGCTCAAATTTAGATCGTTATATTGGAATGTTTTCTGCGAGAAAATATGGGGACGTTTAAAAGATGCTCCAAAATGGAAGAGAACCTTGGGGGTCCCTTAATCAGGTGTGAGCTCCTTCTTCAGCAGGAAAGGCCTTTTTGTAATGAAACATTTCACTATCCGGCAAAGCAAAATGCAACACAGTCTACCTCATTTTTCATCTACTGATTCCAGTGTGCCTTTCCACTGGCTACATTTATTCATCAATTGTCAGTAGCATTCTGCCCCTCATCTCATGTTTTATAAATGTGTAAGCTATCCTCAAGGGAGAGATTGATGGACATAAAAATTCGAAATGTATCTCAAAATGTCCAAGAGAGTGCTTGAAGTCCTGCAGCACAGTCTAAATGTAGAGAATGTTCTTAGGAAAGTGTGTGTGTGCATGTAGGAACACATATAAATGTGATTTTTATATAAGTACCATAAAGCCACGGAAAAATTAAAATGTCAATATCAAAGGTATGAAACATAAAACACCTCTTCAACCCCATTCAACCTTCACATATATATATATGAATACATGTTTTCAAACATTAAAAATATAGCATATTTATATATTACACAAATATCTGATTGTATTAGGTGCAAATAAAGCATGATCAGGTATTCTAATTTTCCTAGCTTTGGATCAGTCTTTCAATATATTTAAAGTCCCCAGGTATCTTTGTGGGTCATGGTATCCCAAAACATAACTATATCAACCAGAAAATGGATCATCTTAAAACCTAACCACACATGAATACTCTTCAAGAAGAATTCTTAGTTAAAATGACACTAGCATTTATTTGATCATTTCCCCCTTACTTACCTCGTGAATTGAATTGAAAAGGCTCCAATCAAAATTCATTAATTCCAGAGCAAGATCCCAAGTGTTCATTCCCAAAATCCTGATCGACCTTTGCTGTGATTCCTCATTTTCTGCAAATGGATTCTAAAGTGACAGACAGAAGCAAAAGAATCCTCAGTAAATTCCCAGATGGTTGGCACTGAATTGGCTGGCCACAGAAAGGCACTAGAAGCCCACATTAGAAAAATAATCTCGTCTGAGTGCACTTAATAGTTTCCCTGGTCTGTGCACCTTCAGTGAGTTACAGCCAATTCAGGAAACAGCCTCAGAAGCTGTAGAATGTGATCAATGATACTTCCCTGAGTTGTCCCTCCCTCCCCACCGGCAAGCATGCACACACACACACACACACACACGCGCGCGCGCGCGCGCCCAAATCTGATTATAAAACACTGCCCCAGCAGACAGCATAATGAAAGCAAAAGCCCTGAAGTCACTTTGGTTTCTGGTAGGAATTAATGTGCCAGCAGGGTTAGGATAAAAACAAACAAAAGAAATGTCACAGTGCACTTCAATAAAGACAGACACAGCTTTTACAGGAAATATGTTTAACGAGTCTCATCCCAGACATGCATTTACAAATTTTACTAACATACCCATGGAAAGCAAAAAAAAAAAAAAAAAACAGGAAATAAAAAATAAAAGTTAATTCATTTATACCCCATGGTGTATGATTATTTTAAACTATCAATTGCTTTCCCTAGACAAATGGGTATGAAGAGTTTGGTAATAACAATATTTCTTTAAAATCTGACATCAAATTATTAAATGCCACCACAATTTTAAATCTGCCATCACTGTTAAATTTATTAAAAATTATTTGGCATCTTTTCAGGACATCTGATATTTTTTAATTAAGGTAATAGATGTTCTCATTTGACTTGAACAGTTAATGACGTTAAAACAGTTAATGTCTTGGAGAAAAAAAAAGAAGAGGACTTTTCAAAAATAAATGCCATAGAAGAGTAAAGGGAATATTTCAGAATCCAAATATTAGTCTTTATTTTTTTGAACTGCATAATAAATTATTAGCATTTTTGAATTTTTATTTTATGAAAAGGTTTCCTAATTGAAACCATGACAAAAGACCTCCGGACACAAGCTATTCCATAGACTCGATTCCCTTCACAGTAGGGCTCGGTACAAACTGGCCCTGTACCTCCAGCATGGGCACCTGGTGGAGCTCAGCAGGGACGGAACAAATGATGCACGTGCAGACACTGAGGTGCTGAGATGGGGAAAGCCCAGGTTTCTCAGGGCCCTGTCTGGCTAGATGGGGACCACGCACATGTCAGGCTACATTGTAGACATTCACAGAGCCACGAGGTGGGAAGAAACACAGATCTCTGATTATGAATTTGGAGCTGTAAGGACATTGTCACTCAGCTTTTTATCCCTCCTACTTTCTCCCTAAATGTGCCCTTACCCTGGCCCTGCCGTCTGGTTATACAAGGTAGTCCACCACCCTCTCCAGGAAACACTTTCTATTTCTCTACCCCAATCATTCAGGGCTATGATTCCTGCTTTCCAAGAAGACTGACCCATGCCCAAGCACAGGGGATATGAGTGGTTTTCCCTGCTAGCCTTCCCTTACAATGAGATGTGTATANAAAAAAAAAAAAAAAAACAGGAAATAAAAAATAAAAGTTAATTCATTTATACCCCATGGTGTATGATTATTTTAAACTATCAATTGCTTTCCCTAGACAAATGGGTATGAAGAGTTTGGTAATAACAATATTTCTTTAAAATCTGACATCAAATTATTAAATGCCACCACAATTTTAAATCTGCCATCACTGTTAAATTTATTAAAAATTATTTGGCATCTTTTCAGGACATCTGATATTTTTTAATTAAGGTAATAGATGTTCTCATTTGACTTGAACAGTTAATGACGTTAAAACAGTTAATGTCTTGGAGAAAAAAAAAGAAGAGGACTTTTCAAAAATAAATGCCATAGAAGAGTAAAGGGAATATTTCAGAATCCAAATATTAGTCTTTATTTTTTTGAACTGCATAATAAATTATTAGCATTTTTGAATTTTTATTTTATGAAAAGGTTTCCTAATTGAAACCATGACAAAAGACCTCCGGACACAAGCTATTCCATAGACTCGATTCCCTTCACAGTAGGGCTCGGTACAAACTGGCCCTGTACCTCCAGCATGGGCACCTGGTGGAGCTCAGCAGGGACGGAACAAATGATGCACGTGCAGACACTGAGGTGCTGAGATGGGGAAAGCCCAGGTTTCTCAGGGCCCTGTCTGGCTAGATGGGGACCACGCACATGTCAGGCTACATTGTAGACATTCACAGAGCCACGAGGTGGGAAGAAACACAGATCTCTGATTATGAATTTGGAGCTGTAAGGACATTGTCACTCAGCTTTTTATCCCTCCTACTTTCTCCCTAAATGTGCCCTTACCCTGGCCCTGCCGTCTGGTTATACAAGGTAGTCCACCACCCTCTCCAGGAAACACTTTCTATTTCTCTACCCCAATCATTCAGGGCTATGATTCCTGCTTTCCAAGAAGACTGACCCATGCCCAAGCACAGGGGATATGAGTGGTTTTCCCTGCTAGCCTTCCCTTACAATGCTCCGTTTCAACGGAGATCTTTTGGCGCCAAAAATACCAGAACTATGATTCCAACAGGGAAATTTTAGGTGGGGGAAGCATTCACATGCAGGGTGGCATCTGGCTCAACTCACAGCACCTATTTATTCTGAGCCCTGGACTGCAGCAGCAGAGCTCTGGGAACTCCCATGTGAGGGAGCCACAGGAAACATCTGTGTGTGGCTGGGGTGGAAGGGCGGGACAATGGGAGATGACGAGTGCCTCGTCCACCAGTAACAGTAACCTGCACGTTAGAGCCCCCTCCTTTAAGAGGCGGGGGGTGACTAATGTTGTTATGGCAATTTGAGATCTTGTAGATAATTTTACATGAAATATTTTTATTATAAGCAGTGTTGGTTAACCTATATGGTATACAGACTTGTCCATTATATACATAAAAGGAGCCTAGCTGGAAAGACCCATTCCTGTGATGACTGCACAGCACAGACCAGGACCCTGACTCAGGATGATACGATGATGATCTGGTAGAGCCCACCTTTCATGGGTGATGGTGAGGCCTGATTCTACCATCCAGAAAGCGAGCACAAGACTGAGGTTTTTAGGAACAACAACAACAACAAATCATCTAGTTAAGTATAAAGTTCTAAAACTTAAAACTGAAAATAACATACAGTGGGGGTTTCTCCATTTCTTCATATGCTTACTCTTTAGTGGCATCTGATGTTGCCCATTTCCACAGGGAATGCTGACCATGTACCTTCTCTTCAAGGGAATGGCACGCTCAAAGGGCACCCGGGGGACAGAAGAACAGAACCTCTTTCCCTTTAAATGAACACAGGATGGATTCCTCAGCCTGATCTCCATATATCCACCAGGAAAGAAGAAATGGAATTAAGGTTCTGTTGGAGAAAGTGTCCCATCTCTCAAATCCCTTGTTCCAGAGAGGCTTAGAGAGAAACAGTGCAAAGGGTTTTCAGTTCCTAAAGACAGGCTTGCCTTTGATTAGCAAATGTACTGTTATTTGACAAGTGTACCACTGGCTACAGAAGGAAACAGCTTGATGTATTTTTCTAACGTTCATTTTAAAACACACAAATACATGTTCTCAGCCTGACATTTGTGCCTGTGTGCTTCAAGCACAAGGCTAAAGGTAACTCACCAAAGTGTCGGCCAGGTCTTTCCGGTAGACATATATCCGACCAGAGGCATCAAGGGATTTGGAGATGGCCAAGTTGTTAGGCTGAAGCTCATGCTTCTCTTTATTTACAGAAAAGAATAATTAAAAACACAAGAAAAGCTAATATGCATTCACAGTACTGCTAAAGAGGGAAATCTGCCAAAGAAAAATACTTAAAAGTAAATGGGATGTGAAGTAGATGTGATTCAGTTCTGCATATGCTATACTATGACACCAGATAATCAAAGCTCATTGTCCACGAAAAGGCACCCTCTTAGGATTCATTCTTATATTTAGTCATTTTTTACACAGAACAGCTTGGGGAAGAAGGTAAAACTCACTCTTCACTTCATATCTCTAAAGTAACCATATGAAGACTTCCCTGACAGCCGAGCAGCTGAGACTCTGTGCTTCCTCTGCAGGGTGCATTATAGGGATTTGATCCCTGGTTGGGGAACTAAGATTGCACATGCCATGAGGCAGGACCAAAAAAAACAGAAAGAAAAGAAAGTAACCATACAACAGTAATACTGGTACCAGTTGGGTACATCTCTGTCCTCATATTTATGGAAATACATATGTGCACACATGTACATATAGTCACAGCTATTCATATCTATACATTAATAATCATAGATACATATATATATTTGTAATAATTCCTTATGTGGTTTTACATTATGATTTTATTGTAAGTACTTATCCTCTTGTCAAAATTATTTATATGTGCCATGTGTAATTGGTTATATAACAGTCTATTATACCATCATTTAATCTTTCCTCTACTGTTGAACATTTAATGGTTTTCAATTTTTTTTGTCATATAAATTAGATAGCGAGATACATGCTAAATACCAGCAAGGGGCCTGACATATAACAGGGATTTGATAAATGGGATCTATTATTACAGCAGCCATAATATATATTGCTGAAGTCAACATCCTTCTGCATAAATCTGTGACTCCTTATAGATGATTTTTCTTAAGACAGATTCTCAGCAGTAGAATTACTAGGTCAAAGGAATGAATATCTGTAAAGGTTTTGATACAAGCTGCCAAACTGCTTTCCAATTCTTATGTCTACCAATACTCATCATTACTTTGAATAAGTTTATTGATTTGCTAAAATCAAAAATAGATTATTGGTATATTTTATATTTCTTGGCAACTAGTAAAGTGAACAATTTTCATCTATTCTTCTATTTTATTTACTTATTGTTCCTATCCTTTGGCCATTTTTCTACCATAGCTGGACTCATAACAATATGCTTCTCAAAGAAAAACGTCCTCCTCTCACCTGCAAAACACAGAGAGGAACTGACCAAAGTGATATTCAAGTTTATTCCATTGTAACACAATCAGTGTCCCCTAAGGTAGCCCTTTATTTATCCAGCATGGTTGGAAAATCAATACATCACATCTCTTTTTCTAGATAACATAATCAGTTCAAATGCTAGATTTTGTTTTGAACATTTCCCCTTGATATGGAGGACAAAAATGATACTCAATTACATTCTTTACTGCCCAGCACTGCAAAGATCAGTAGTTCTGTCATGTCAGGCTGTTGACATCTGCTGTAAATGGTCCCACATGGCTGGGCTCTGACATTCTTCTCTGTATATTCATAAATACCTTAGATATCAATTTATAAGGGCCATTCTGCATTTGCTATTGAAATAAAATGTTTTCTGACAGCCATTTTTCCATTTGTTAAGAATTATTTTTCTTACTGTCAATTTTGTCACTATGCCATAAACAATGAAAAGTGATAGAATTTTAAGCTCTGAGTAACTGAGTAGGTTTCTGTTACTACACACATATACTTCCCCTGGGCACAAAACAGCTAGAAGCCTACTGAAAGCTGTGAGAACAACAGTATTAGTCCTTTCAGAGAAACCAACAACATGGCCAACGTGTATTTTCTTTTGAGAAAGGGAAAATAACAGTAGATCTCACTGTCATTTCATTTTGACACAACATTGAAAACATTATTTATTAAAAATTATGTAACTAGAGCAAGGAATACATTAGGTTCTGTGGGTTTTTTTTTTTCCCCCTTCATAAGAACGTTATTGTTTGGGGGATATGAAACTGCAGGCAGAAGGGTTCTTAACAGACAAAACTACTAATTGATGAGAAACGATGGCATATTTCCAAATCTGTGAGGTAATTCAAGAGATAAGCTCGTACTGCTAGTGATGATTAGCTATGAGTATATGCACATCAGAACTCCAGATGAATCTCATTTAATAAAGTGTAAAAATGGTATTTCACAGCCATCACAGATAGTGGGTAAAATGAGCCATTCATTCATTCCCAGATGCATGTGTGGCCCGGGGCCGACACTGGGTCAGCTGCCAGAGGAGGTGGGCCTCCACTGTGCCACCAGGCCCTCTCAGGGGCCTTCTTTCTCCAGCACCTTTTGTCTGCATGGGGACCCAATAATTACTTTCTGTACCAGTACTGCCTTGAGAGGTAAATGCTCATTTTGATGAAGCTTACTATTGTCTGGAATCATTTAATATCTTTGGTCACTTAAAATTAATATACAAATATCATATTATCTGGAGTATTTCCAAATATATTTTATCAGACATTCAACCACTCTCTGAACTCCCTTAAAATTCATGTAAGTCCATAGGTTTCTGAAACATCTGCTCTTTTCCTTTAGGGAATGTTTTGCTAGGAGGCATGACGCCCAGGGAGAGGAAGGAAAGAAGCTCTGAGACTGGGGAGACGGGGTGTATTTGTTTGACTATCTAAACGATTAGCTTGTAGGGCCATTTTATCTGCCTCTGAGTAACACAGCGGAAGAGACAATGTTCCCTCACATAATGCTTTAACATCAAGTACATTCTGATCTTCTCCTGACTCTACAGTGATAACAAAAGGTAAACAGAAATGCCCTTTATCTGCTCCCCCTCCCCCCACACATCATCTCTGGTTGATTAGTTTACGCTGTCCTCCCATTTTTCAACTACTGAGGCTCAGTCACTTTCTTTGTGTTTTTCTCAGGGTTAATGAGATATTAAATAAAGATCGTATGGCAAAAACGGGAGGCCAGCGACACAGAGATCTGACAGGCTCCAGTGGAAGCGCAGGGTTCTGTTCAGGTCACGAAATCAATAGGGTCAGCTTGTAATCTGTGTGATCTTATTCAAAACACACAATAAACCATTCTCAGAGGATAAATAAGGCCCAGCAGAAGACTATAACCAGAACTCACTGCCCATGTCTACCTGAAAGAACACAGCTTTCGGCTTAATGTACAGGATTTGTTTCCTTCAATAGGGAGTCTTTAAGTATTAACTTGTCAGCCGGTAAAATGACTAGTTCAAGGCTGTCTTTCTTTTTGCTTCTGAAAGTAACTTCATCCTTTAGCAATTTCCCAAGTTAATTTAAACATGAAAACAGACGGCTTATCTAGAGCACAAACAATGTAAAGCTTTATAATACATTTCAAAACACTGGCACGCCTCTCTTTTTGGTTCTTGGGGAGGAAATTCAGTATCCAATGGTACCCAATTGTTGTCATGGAAACACCTCTGGTAGGCAGCTTCTCATTGTTACGGTGATCACCCAGCTGCGGACCCAGAAGGGACGCATTGCACGTTTATTCCATAAAAATGCCAACTTCTCCCTTTGGAGGCAAGCCAGTGAATGATTAAATATTCAAAGACAGAATATAACTTACCCCCAGAGAAGGTGACGGCTACTAGAGCCAGATCCTCTTCTGCATGTTGAATCTTTTCTGCTACAACCCTCAGGATCTCTTGGGCTGTACTGGAAACAGTGGCCTTCACGCTGACGTAGGAGTGCTCCGTTATGTACACGTGGCAAAAAACTACATGAGGTGAAAGAATTGTGAGTAAACAGAGAACTATGGCCACAAGGTACAGACCTTTCCAAATCAAGGCCCCCACCACACTATGCTCTTTAGTATAGGACAGACACAGCTAGGTTCACACGTGCACATGGGCGCCCGAGGGTATGAGAACAGAGCCACGTGCTTATACACGCGAGATGGAGACATTATAAAGCAGGTGGGCAAGCTGCAGTAGTCTTGGGGCATCCCAGAGCATAATGAGAGATCCACGTCACGCCAAAGCTTGTTGTGTGTTCCTGGTAGGAGGCAGCCCACCCACAACACAGTGCAGTCTGTGCAGCACAAATTGGAATTCATAGACCCTTCCATGAGGGTTTCCGAGATCTCCCAAAGCAGCCTACAAAAATGTCTAACTCACACATTTTCACTTTACCCTTCTCCTCTCAACAGCCCCAGTGGCTCAGTAAAGACCACCACGCTTTGGTACTTGAATTCACATAAGCTGGCGTGCTGCAGTTCATGGAGTTGAAGATGGGACACGACTGAGCGACTGAACTGAACTGAACTGAAGCTTTATCTAAAAAATCTGTCGCTTGCTATGGTTTTTGGCTTCAAGCCTTCTTGATCTTTTAAGAAAGAATCTCCACCCCCTGCCTATATCAAGGTGGTCGCGAGCTTAATTTTCAAATGGAGGTCACATTTCCAGCCTTTTTAATTTCCTTTTTCTTGTCTGTGGTACTACTTATTATTACAAGGGCATTATCACTATCATGGTGAACAGGCCCAGGAAAAATATTCCTTTATGATTTGACAGCAGAAGCTGCCTTAATAGCGATGGAAATAACTAACATGTTATTTGCCTCTTATATGAGCCATTGTGAATGTATAAAGCACTAGCTTCTTTAGAAATGGCAGGACAATAATATACTTAAGTATTCTTCTTTTCTAGATTGAAGAAAAGAAGTAGAGTGTAGCTCCTAGAGAAGTGTCCTATGCAATTTAAATGGCACCACAAAAATAAACCCAGGAATGTTTTCACAGAAATGCAAATGAAGCAAAAGACAGACTATGGGTTTACTAGTATAAACCTCAAAGTAAACACTTTGACAGAGGCACTGACAATATTTTGTTTTAGGTTTGGTAAGGTGTGTCATTAAAACTCTAGCGTCCAACAAACAGCTGTTTTATGTGTTGTCAACAGACTTGTGAGAGAGGAAAAAGGCTTTTTTCCTTCCATAGAAAGATGGAGTTTTGGAGCAAGGCAAAGATGCAGTCTACAAAATGCTAAATGTGAGGAAAGTTTACATTGTGTTTAGTAAAACGATGAACAAAAACAGTCTGAGGCACCTTGAAATAACCCTTTGAAACTCGCCATGGAAAATTCAACAGCTAATTGTAAGACAAATGGGAAAGGAAGGTTAGCAACTGAGAGAGGAGGAGGTGAGCTTTTCTGTTCCTGCACTTGGTACAGATGATGTTACCCAACAAGCGCCCTTGTGAGCAGCTCGTTATACACAAAGGATGGAATGGAAGAGCAATCGGTGACATTTGGGTGCTCAAGGGTTCAAGACGTTGAGCAAATATTCAATGTCTATACTTAAAATTTTGGCACTGTTGGGGCAGGCAAGTTTAAAGAGAAAGTCTCCAATCATAGTAGCATGAGCATCTGAATGGCTGTTTCCCACCTCTGCACTTGATTCAACCTTTACCCTAACAGGAGGAAACCATTTCCTGTTCTGCTATAAAACAGTAAAGCAGAGAAGCACGTCAGCACTGTCAGTATGCTGCAAAGGTGCTTCCCCTGCCCTGCCCTAGGGGCCCTCTTCAGATGGCGGGGCGGGGGTGGGTGGGATGTCATGAGCCCTTTTGGCACCAACACTGAGGACGCCCTGCATGTGTGGCACTGCCCGCATGGCCTTGCCTAGGAGGGGTCTCTATCGCACATCCTTCCTTTCATTATTCCCGCCAAGATTTTCTCCTCTAAATCGCCAGGACTGACTCAGTCCAAGCCCTGAACAGTGCTTTCAGCGGACTTTCCAGTGAGTCATGGGCACCGGACCGAACAAAGGGGAGAAGGCCGCTAGGGGTGCCCTTCCAGTCTTCTGCACCACTCCCCAAGAATGCAGTGGACTCCGTGTAGTCTCCTTCCCTTACTTCCCGAAGTAAAGGTGTCCTGGCTCCGGGGACGGTATCCAATGATGAAACCATACCACAGCAAGAGAAGAAAAACTTTCGTTGTGGATGCTTGTTGTGGTGGGGGTGTGGCAGCTGGAAACAGCTACCGGCAGGCAGAGGTGTTAAAGCTGCACTGTTGTGTTAAAGTCCTCCACCTGCCCCAAGCCCTGTTCAAATCATACTCACTTTCCTCACTTTCTGTCACAGTTCCTCTGTGCTGCGGCCAGTTCTCCTTCAGACTGAATTGGTGGAAAAGGGCTTTATTCTGCAAGAAGGGAGAAGAACAATGAACAAATGTATTGCTGCCCTTTGGAAAACCACAGCTGTTTGCAACATGTTCCAAAAGAGTGTGCCAATTTTTTTTGAATGTGAAATCCATCCGTCTAATCTTAGAGGAATAAACTGGGAGTTGCCTCAATTTCAAGTGGAGGTGGAGAGTCTGAGCAACAGGATAGGCCTTGGCCAAGGTCAGTGGCAGGGCCAAAGCCCCAAATTGATTCTTGACAACATGCTGGAGAATACAGGTGTGATTTTTAACCTCTGGCCACTACAAAAGTCCACAGCTGCTTCTCCTGAGAAAGATATGGTTTCCCCACCCCAACATCAGCCTAACTTTCGGATAAGGCCACTCCGACATAGTTTCATACTTCTGCTGAAGAGCAGTGACTTGCTTAGAGGAAACAGGTACATAATTCATTATGATTATCCGTACTTGTGCCTGACATGTTATTTTGCATTTCCCCCCTGAAGCTGAACAGGAAACACATTCATCCCGGCTACAATCTCTCTCTCTCGGTTGGGTTGAAGAGTGCAAACCTTTTTCTTTCAAGACTTTCTTACTCTTGTAGGCAAAAACATCTTGCATAGATGACTTTCTATTTTTACATCAACGATTAACAATCAAGTTTATGTCATTCAGGGGACATTGGGAAAACTCCAGGATTATAAAATGCACCACAAAAAATGCAGAAATGTCATAAAGTCAAGGGCACCTGGCTGAAACTGGATCCATACCAGCACAGGAAAAGCTAAGTGAGGCAGGAGCAGGGAGGCAAGCTGAAGCCCCCAGCCCCTTGCCTGACCCCACTTGGGTGGGGGCAGCATTCATGTTAATTATGAAGAAATGCTAAGCGGGGCAAGGCAAGTTTCCTAACTCAGATCACCCAGTTTCAGAGAGAAGGGTCTGCCTCACCTTCCTTTGCGGTGAGTATTCATCTACAGTGCTGAAAGGGAAACGACAAGAGGTCAGTCTTTGTCTCAAAGCCAGGAAAACATAGCCACTGTCAACAGACACTGCTTTTCAGGCACGATGCGGAGATTTTCGCGTTTCAAAACGGTAAAATGCACAGTATTCATTCATTTACTATGTAAAACATACGTGCTGTTAGGATTTCAAGTGAACCAAGAAGAAAAGAAGCTGTTTATTCAATAGGTATACTTTGCTTTCTACTCACAGAAAGCGAGCATTCGGGAAATAACTGGATTTACTCAGTCCACAGAAATTCTAAGTTTATTCACATTTCACTAAATCTTAGGTGAAATTACTGTTCTTCAGACAGCTAAATAAGCTAGCTAAGGCTGCTCTTTTCCAGGATGTTTCGACGAGTGGTAGGACTTGCGGGGCCTTCAGCAGGTCCCCAGCTCAAATTGTATTCCAGCATCTAAAAGATGCCAAAGAGGCAGGAATCATGATTTAGATCATGTTCTTACTTATATCTATTATTTCCCATTTTTATGTAAGTTTTCAAGTGGAATGTATTAAATTACATTAATACATTTAATGTATTTAAATTTGTATTAAACCAGAATTAAATTTTCCCAATTGTAAGACCTGACTTACAGCATAGATCTATTTCCAAGTAGGGTATTATTTTGATGTAAATGTTTCTTTCTTTTTCATTTTTGCTTCATTTGCTTGTTCATATTTTCATATTAGTCTTAGGTGATATAAATTTTTTACAGTGTAGAATGTGATGATAAAAGACCACCAAAATTCATCGCATTCATTATTAACAACCTGTAGCTCATTTCTGAACTTCTAAATGTGTGATTTTCATGACTGGGACAAAGGTTTACACATGATTTGTTTACACCCTAAAATTATTTATATAGCCTTCACTGCACAGGATCTTCCTTTACTAAATGCAAGTCAGGCTTTAAGTCTCTGACAATGTGAAAGGCTTGAATTAACATTTTTCTAGGAGAAGCACCATTTGTGACTGCTGAAATCTTAAAATAAGTTTGTCACAACTTGACAACAGATGTGTTTTATGTTTAAAAAGTAGAAACTACTTTGCAAATCAGAGAACAATATTTCCCTTCAGATTAACTTTGCAGGTATATCTGAAAACTGAATAATGACTCAATGTTTTCATTTACCAATATTATGAAGAAGACTTAGTGGTAAATCAAAGTAAAATCAGGTATTAGCAATTTGAAAGACTAATGATAGATACCTTAGAGATACCTGGACATGACAAAAGTCAGAGTAAGTGCTTCCCTTCAATTTTTCTAAATTCATAAAGAAACCTCAGGGAATCCATAAAATGAACTTTTTTAAACATGTGCCATGGTTTGCTGAGACTTCTTTATAAAACTTTTTTTCCTATCCTATTAGAGATAGCTATGAACCCTGAAATGACAAGTTAAATATTTACACTTACAAAAATAAATAATAATTTATTAACTAATTGTTCTTATGCACCAGACTATCATGGCTCAATTGGTTCCTATCATATTGAACAAGATTTTTTTTAAAATAGCCAATAAGCTTGATTTAGTGTTCACTCATCTTGAGACATAAAATACATATTTACTACTAGGAAACATAATGAATCAAGATAAATCCCAGATCTGAAATGTTCCAAATGATCTTTCTGAGACACCTCCAATTCTGTAATACGTGTTGCTGCTTTCCCTTACTATATATGATGAGGAAAATGAAATACTTACTGACGACGGTGCATTCCAAGGATCTTTTGAAATTCTTTCAGCTCCTTTTCAAGTACTGGGTATTCATAGACGTCATCCAACACATTCCTGTATATGGTCTGGTGTGGGGGTGGGGGAGGCAGAAAATGGCAGGTGAGTTAGTCTGGTGTCTGTTTTGTAAGGATTAAGACTCAAAACAGTGGGTAACCTGATCAGAGAGATAAGTGGAATCCAGAAAACGCAAGGAGTTAAACCAGGCACCTAAGAGCTCCTGAGTGGGAGGTTCCACCTTAGAGCCCTTTGCTCAACTGTGTGGCTCTCTGGGACCACAAAACTCTTAGGGGTTATGGGTAGGAGCTACTCAAAATTCCCAGGCCTGTTCTACAATATATTTTTAGAAATAATAGCCACACAATCATTTGGGATGGAGAAGGCAATGGCACCCCACTCCAGTACTCTTGCCTGGAAAATCCCATGGACGGAGGAGCCTGGTAGGCTGCAGTCCATGGGGTCGCTAAGAGTCGGACACGACTGAGCGACTTCACTTTCACTTTTCACTTTCCACTTTCATGCATTGGAGAAGGAAATGGCAACCCACTCCAGTGTTCTTGCCAGGGACGGGGGAGCCTGGTGGGCTGTAGTCTATGGGGTCGCACAGAATTGGATATGACTAAAGCAACTTAGCAGCAATCATTTGGGAAGGAAAAAGAAATCTATTGAATTAAACTAACCAGTTGTTTTGAAAATAACAGTAGTTTAGTCAGAGACTTAGACATCCAGTTTTTAACTGGATGTCTAAAAGATATCTGAATTTTGAAATCAAAGTGATTTCTTTCATGAAGACAAAGTCAGTTTAGACACTGCCTATTCTGAAATAGAACTCTTCCCCGCATGGATTTCACTGTACCTCTGAATTGACCTGCACAGCTAACATGCTTTTGGTGGCTAAAAGAGTCCAGCTGTCGTCTACAAACTGTCTCCAGAGAATCATCTGTGTTGAAAAGACACTCAGCCTACTAATGATTAGAAACATGTATCAGCTTACCTAATTTAAAATGTAAATCTAGGTTTAGCATCAATTTTATAAGTTATGATTGTTTTAAATGTCTCAAAATACACCAGGTCCTGAAAAAGTTTCATAATGTATACATTGTCAATATATATGTTCTTATACGATAAAAATAATGCTTTACCCCACTATTGTAGATATGGGACTGGTTAGTTTAAACCTATAATACATCTCAACATATTAGGCAGTATCAAATTTTAAAGTATGTTTTATTTAACCTCCCTTAATAATTTCATTTGCAATCAAAATTCTCATGACATGTAAAATAAATAACCTTAAATGAATGACTTTAAAACTTGCCTTCTACATTTATTCACATAGAATTATTTAAAGTTAAAATTTTCTAACTATGTAAATAATATTTGGCTTCAGAAGTCAATACAAACAAATACTTTGAATCATAAATGCAATATTAAAAACAAGTTAGAGGACTGTAACATACAAATGATATTACTGAAACACACAACTGAAAATAAAATCAGTCATTCAGCATCAAAGAGTAACTGAATAACTGGAAGTTTTACATTACCTTTAAAAACATTTTTGAATGTTCATCTTCATGTAACCAGTCTTTGTACAGAGCAATCCACTGGGAAACAAGATGCAAGACCTTCCTTTTCCGACGAGGAACATCTGAGTTTTCTTCTTTACCTTGATACTTCTTAGCAGAATAGGTGCAAATAGTTAAGAAAGAATACTGCATTGTTGCAAGTAAAAATATGAAGAGACCCATTTATTCTTGTTTTCACAAAATAAGTTAAAGCACATTTTTGAAAAAAATCTATTAGTATCTGTATATGTAGGAAGAAAAGAACATGTGTAGGGAAAGTAACAGGTGTGCACTGAAAAAAAGCAAAAAGAAACCCAGGAAAATGATATCTATACACTTGGTGGCAGGCCATGAGGATAAGGATGGGATGGTCAAACTGACAATGTATCACACAGTTCCACAAGCAGTGGCATTAACAAATAGTTAATGCCACTTTGAAGAGATACCAGATGGGCCATTAATCACAAGGGTGGCTTCAAGAGATCTGGCCTCACTACATAGGTGGACACTGTTTCCATCAAGATGACATCAGAAGTAGGCCACATACACTTTGATCCTCAGAAATTTACATTCTAAAGTAGTGCCAAATGAGCATGGATTTCTGGAGCATAATTTGTGGTGTGATTCAACTGTCCACCCCCAGGAATTTACATGGAAAAAAAAAAAAGAAATGGATAAGTGTACAAATGTAAGTAAAAAGGGCTGCAAATTTAATTTTCTCTGAGATAAAAAATATTAAATAGGTGTAACTTAAAGGCTTCAACCACTGAAGACAGTTAAATAAATTACTGCATATCCATTTAAAGGATGTAGCCATAAGGCTGATGGTCCAGCACTCTATTTGCTGACACAGGGCATCTACAGTATACTGTTAATTAGGAAAGCAAGTAAGAAAAGAGTATGTCAGGATCATCCATTTCTATTAACTATGTTTATTTACATGGTCATTGCCTGGAAAGATATATACCGATAGTTAACAGTGGCTTCTTAAAGTAATGAGATTTCAGAGAACATGAATTATTTTTATTATACCTATGAGCATTCCCCAATTTGTAGACAATGACAATGTGTTAACTATGCTGTTAAAATTAAATAAAAATAACAACCTCAAAGGCAACATGCTTAAAACCTTAGGAATAAGACAGAAGCTTGGCACTTCCCCAAACATCCTAGTGTTTTTGCCTCCCAAATTATCGTTTCTGAGTATCTAGGACACATTAAAAAATTAACTAGAAGTAGAAAATGCTATGACACCAAAGACAGGTAGGCTTTAGAGTTACTGGACAGGATTCTATATTCTTTAATGCCGATATATAATAGCAAAACAGGGATAATTCTGTATCAGACTTTGTAACATTTTTTATAATCTGCTCATTTAAAAGAAGTATTTATTTGGGTCTTAACAGCAGGATGTAGGAACTAGTTCCCCGACCAGGGATCGAACCTGGCCCCCTGCATTGGGAAAGCAGTGCCTTAGCCACTGGATCACCAGAGAGGTCCCCTTTGTAGCTATTTTAAAACATAATTCAGCCACTGTCTCCCCAACCTACAAAAGTACATCAAGGAAGTACATCATTGGATAAAAAGATGTGGCATTTATACACAGTGGAATACTATATATAAGATCATGGCATTTGGCCCCATCACTTTATGGCAAATATAGATGGGGAAACAGTGGAAACAGTGACAGACTGTATTTTTTTGACCTTCAAAATCACTGCAGATGGTGACTGCAGACCTGAAATTAAAAGACGCTTGCTTCTTGGAAGAAAAGTTATGACCAATCTAGACAGCTTATTAAAAAGCAGACATTACTTTGCCAACAAAGGTCCGTCTAGTCAAAGCTAATGTTTTTTCCATTTGTCATGTATGGATGTGAGAGTTACACTATAATGGAAGCTGAGCACCAAAAAATTGATGCCTTTGAACTGTGGTGTTGGAGAAGACTCTTGAGAGTCCCTTGGACTGTAAGGAGATCCAACCAGTTGGTCCATCCTAAAGGAAATCAGTCCTGAATATTCATTGGAAGGACTGATGATGAAGCTGAAACTCCATTACTTCAGCCATCTGATGCGAAGAACTGACTTGTTGGAAAAGACCCTGATGCTGGGAAAGACTGAAGGTGAGAGGAGAAGGAGACGACAGAGGATGAGATGGTTGGATAGCATCACTGACGCGATGGACAGGAGTTTGAGTAGGCTCTGGGAGGTGGTGATGGACAGGGAAGCCAGGCATGCTGCAGTCCATGGGGTCGCAAAGAGTCGGACATGACTAAGCTGAATACTATTTATATATATACACACACACAGAATAGTATTTATATTACATCGAATAGTGTATATATATATATATATATATGGTACCACTTTACCATACAGGAGAAATTAACACATTATAAATCAAATATACTTCAATAAAAAATTTTAAAATAGAGGAGAAAAGTTATAGATAACACTGAATATTTTAGAATGGATACATCTGGCGGGGGTGGGGGCGGGAAATATTAAAATCCTTGTTATTTCACCATGAAATTAAAGCAACTAATTTAGAAAACTCAGAAAAAACAAAAAAAGTACATCAAGGACATCTGATTTCTTTGATGTCTACCTGTGAAACAAACTCAGGCAAACACAAAGAATTTGTTAAAGTATGCATTTCTTCTAGTTTTTCTCTTGAAAGGCATAATATAAGGATTTATCTTGCA
This sequence comes from Neotragus pygmaeus, assembly GCA_006410875.1. Lineage (NCBI taxonomy): Eukaryota > Metazoa > Chordata > Mammalia > Artiodactyla > Bovidae > Neotragus > Neotragus pygmaeus. The sequence goes on along the minus strand of SJYV01018792.1, from coordinate 966,725 downwards.
TTATTTCTACTTATGCAAATACTCTTTTTGTCTTTTCCTATGACCTTCATGGCTTGACTTCTGATAAAGAAACAACTCTTCCTTAAACACTGTAAGGCAAGACACTCATTTGGAAACTGCGGGTGTTTCCATGGCATGGCTTCCTAGCCTTTGATCTGTTGCATCTCTTCTAGTCAGTGTATGCAATTCTAAAGCCTCCTTAACTGGTCATTAACCCTCTAATCAGATCCATCATCCTAAGACAGCGTGCCCTGACAAAGCCCTGAAATGATGACAGCTGATTGGGGGTGGGAGTGGGGTGTCAGACCTCCCAAATGGGAAATCCTTGTCTTCCCCAGGACACTTGCCCAGAAAAACACTATCACATGCATGCTTCCCCACCCATGTGGGCTGGCACTAACTGATTGACTGTCTTGTAAATTCAGTTACTGCCAATCCGCTCAAACTCTTGACTCTGAGGTTTATCCAGTAGGCCAAATTCATCTCTAGATTCTAAAGCCTTGTGACACAGGTTTGAAGAAAAAATAGTATCAACACACAATGTACCCACGACACAGAACGTGAAAACAGCAGCTCTGCAGCTCTGGTCCCCCCTGCATACTCTGTCTCATTTCATCTTTCACCTTGGCTACCATGACATTAATATTTAACACAGCCACACTCTACTGAGGGCTTGAGTAAATGAAGAAAGGCAGTTAATTCCTAATGTGAGACATCTGTCTGAGAGGAAGCCGACACAGCATCCTGAAGCTAATGAAGGATATTGCCTCAACAGCGCCTGGCACAAGTCGTCAGTTGTCATGAAGACTGTGTACGTGAGAAGGAAGTCATCAAGGAGAGTCTCTGCAAAGAAAGGAAAAACAAACAAGGTGAGCAAATCGGAGATAAGAGGGGCAAGCTGCTTGGCCAGGCTCTGGAAGAGTGTGCAGAGCAGAAATATGATACATGGTGGTGGCAGTGGGAGGGGTAAGGCTAGGAGAATTTTAGCACAAAATACATTAAAGTTACTTTTAAAAACTCTTTATATAGAATGCCTCAAGCAATGAGATTTTTTTTTTTCTATTACAAGGCTCTCTAAACATATGATTTTGTCATCTGTTTTTTCCTTTCCTAAAACCTCATCTATATTTACGGGTACAGATGTTATGGAAAACCAATGTATTAAAAAAACGTGCTTTAAAAAATAAATTTTATATGATTTCTGAAGTATGCACTCCAGAACTATAGGAAATGACACCTATAAGTTCTAATCCCTGGAGGCTCAGATGGTAAAGAATCTGCCTGTGATGCAGGAGACCTAGGTTTGAACCCTAGATTGGGAAGATCCTTCGGAGAGGGCAGGGCATCCCACTCCAGTATTCTTGCCTGGAGAATCCTCATGGAGAGAGGAGCCTGGTGGGCTACAGTTCATGGGGTCGCAGAGTTGGACACAACTGAGCGAGTAAGCACAGCACAAAAGCCATTTACCTACGTCTAGGATAAGAACAACGGATAATAAAAGCCAGAGGATACACGGCAATTTCCAAGGCCATTCGCTTTTATCTCTTGAAAGCATCTGTAAGAAGTTGGGAAAGTGAAGAGCAATTTTCTTCTTGCTGTGAAGAGAGACAGGGCTGAGTCCAGTTAAAAACGGAGAGCAGATAAAAAGGATCATGACATGTTCCTTCCTAATTCCTTTTCTACCTCTTCAACACAAACAGGTCCCATTTTCATTGCCTCTTTGGCTGAGGGCTCTTTACAAAGTCCAGCTTACATATAATATGGAACTGCTAAATAGGCAAACTCCACTAAACTTCAAAAATGATAGAAAGACTTATGTTCAGATGAAAAGCAGACATTTTGCCATAGTAGTCTTTATTTACTCTCCATATCTTAAAATTCATTTTACTCTATTATTTAGTTTTCGTGTTGTTTACATTCTGGATACCAAAATTTTAGCTATCTGAAATAGTAATAAATTCTATGAATAGTGAGCTTGTATACTTAATAGCATTGATGCTCTTTCACACTACAAATGTGAAAGTAGAAAGAATTGTCCAGAACAGAACTCTATAGTTCCATTTTGAAGACTGGAAAAATTCCATACTTTTAGAATTAACCAGCAAGGCTCCTTTAAAAGTTATCAGTGCAAAACAGACTGTTTTGAAGAATATAAAATTCTGATAAAAAGAGGCTGTGAACGACACCTACAGCCCTTTATCAGCTGGAGGGGTTAACTTATTTCCATAGTTTGTTTATGTGGCAAAATAGCAGGATACTCTTGATCTACATAGAGTGGTAAAGTGGTTGCAAATGGTACTGGGTTACCAAAACTTCTTGCTTTCTAGAAGCTCTTTATGAAAATAAATCAGAGGTGTTCAGGAAGAGGATTAGGGACCCTTTTTTCAAAGGTATTTATTTTTTTCAGATAAGTAACAGTGAAAAAGTCAAAATGTTAGTCACTCAGTTGTGTCTGACTCTTGGCAACCCCATGAACTATCACCCACCAGGCTCCTCTGTCCATAGAATTCTCCAAATAAGAATACTGGAGAAAGCTGCCATTCCCTTCTCCAGGAGATCTTTCCAACTCAGGGATCGAACCCAGTCTCCTGCGCTACAGGCAGATTCTTTATTATCTGAGCCACCTGGGAAGCCCAAGCAACAGTATTCCTCACTAAAAAAATAAAATAAAAATTGAAAAATGGCACCTAAAATGTAAAATAAGCCTAAGCTTACACATATTGCATCACATGCAGTATGTGAAGAGTCACTATTATTATTAGTCTGTGGAAAAATCAAGTTCTCAAACACATGTGCCGAGGCCTTGCTGGACATGTATTAAGGCCAGCACGGGAAAGCTGGGGGACTGTGGCTGGCTGCACAGCTGAATGCAAGTGGACTCATGCAGCTTACATTCATAGCAGAATATTCATAAGTTCTCTACTTAGGTCCTTGCTCACAAAAGTTTCCAATCTATGCACAAAAAGGCAGAAGAAATTTTATTCTAAGGTCTATCCCCAAGCTAGTTAGTTAACCCACAGCACAAGTTAGTCACTGTCCTCCTAGTGAAAACTTTGGAATGTACATTAGAAATTTTTGTGTCTCTTTCATTACAGGGTTTTAAATAAATGAAGTTAAGATCCAACAATGATGTGACATCTGAACCCCTAGGCTATCTGGGAAACTAACTTGCAAACTATCACTCTGGGATGCTGCTGAACAATAGCGTTCATGAATTAGGACATTTCTCTGTACTAAATATGGTTGCTGAGAATCCTCAGCTTCTCTGGTCTGATTACAAGTTAAGTCTTTTTTGCATTCAGTATTAGATACAGGCAGTAAGGACCTCAGAGAAGCCTAGAATTACTTTAGGCTTTCCAATGGGCCCTTACAGAAGCAAATAATACACAGAAGCCAGTGGGTGACGTCACTGAGTACCTCACACAAGTCAGCATGCAAGTACAAAGATTTTGGTGTGACACTCAGGTTCAGACTCTTTGGAATGTTCTTATGTATGTGCTCAGTTGCTCGACTGTGTCCTTGTGATCCCAAGGACTGCAGCCCACCAGGCTCTTCTGTCCATGGAACTGTCCAGGCAAGAATACTAGAATGAGCTGCCACTTCCTCCTCCAGGGTATCCTCCCGATTAAGGGATCAAACCTGCATCTCTTGCATCTTCTTCATTGGCGGACAGGTTCTTTAACACCAAGCCACCTAGGAAGCCCCTTGGAATGTTCTTACACTTAGCTAATTTAATGAGGTTGGAAATATTCTCTAATCAAGTTTTACTCCATGAAAAAAATCACACTAAAAAGAACACCATACTGAAAATACCTATAAATAATATATACAGTATTTCATGCAATAAAGAACTGTATTAGTAAAATAAAAAGAACACCATTAACTTTGACATAAGCAGCCATTCCACTCCAAAACAGTCTTAGATGATGAACTGAGTGACTCTGAGAGTTTGGCTGGATGGTGGCAAAACCATTTGGCATTCAATTCCATTAACCACCTCATACAAGATAATACTTTGTTGAGGGCTTTGACCCAGAAATGTTTATTTTCCCTAAAGCTACTAGCATATTTAATATTCAACAGCATTTACCTAATTATCTCCCTGCCATAGAAATAATAATTAAAAACAATGAGGCTATATAGAAACATCTCCAGTTAAAAATCTAACGAAAAGAACAGCTAAAATTCCTTATGAATAGAACAGATTCCCAACACTCCTAACTCAAATCTTTATATGACTACCATTTTGTTCTGAAAATTTTCTACATAAAAAGAGCTTTCCTTTATTCTTTTCAGTACTGGTATTTTTTTTGCCACATCTGAAAGTAATTGAGTGATTTAATCAAAAAGACACACTTCAAATAGAAGTGCATTTTAATAGCCATGCTTCAAAAACAAAGGCTGTCCCACTGGTATTTAGACATATTTTTAGAACCACAATGGCTATATAAACGATCCCTTGAAGACTATTAGCCAACAATGGCCATTTAGAAAGACTAGCAAATCCACTGGCAACCATATGAAAACACTATAATTATATATTATATTATATACTGCTTAATTAATGGTAATTTAAGACTCTAGGTAGAAAGGCACTTTTGTATATAAAAACATCTTTCACGTAAACACATTCATAGTTGCCATACAGACTCACATTCTGAATAAAAAGATGCATTCATTTATTTTTAGCTTAATGAATACCTAGGTATTAATATACAAAAAAAAGTGTCTTTGAAATTCTATCCATTAAATAAAATCACTAAATCTAATCCCAAGTTCTTGGCTCATCACTGACAAAAATACTCAGCTAAACTTTTTTGGGCATACCCCCTCTTCCCACAAATAATATAAAGTTTTGTAGTGGATTTTTAATTACAATAATTACTTTTTGTAGTATAAAAGCAATATGCTAATAAAAATCAAAACTGGAAGGCAAATACTATTACAGTTTTAAGACGATGTAACTTGAAATAAAATATATTAATATGCTGTAAAAATTTAAAGAATAGCTCTAAAATTTATGCCTATAATTAGCCATGATGTTAATTAATACAGAACTTTTCCCGATCATCTGCTACTTTTTAAATTTAAAGGCATAAGAAAAGAATTGTCTATTTTTATTTGATTTTACTTGAATGTATTTTTCTTTTATGCATAAATTAAAATTTTTTCTATCACTTTAAGTGTATAAAGCACTAAAAATTTCCATTTTATTTCTACAAAGCACAAAGGTTTCTAGAATATCCCCAAGTTATGTCAAGGTGGAATGGTAATTGGCTTGGTATAGATCCTTTTTATAAGTTCTGCTATGTAAATTTAACCAAATGAAAGGAAATGGTCTAAATGCTTCCAAAAATTCTAAGCTGAATGCCTTTTTCTTTTTTCCGTTATTAAAAAAAAGAAAAAACAAAACAAAACTCTGAAGTCTAGAAATCATGAGTATAGGGTGACTTAGGAGCAATTAGAAAAATCTACTTCAGTTTTATTTTCCAACACTCGCCAACAAAATGCACTGCAATAATGAAACCACTCACCCGTTAAAGTAAATTACCAAGAAAGCAAATGAAAAGAACTTTGACAGACAATGGTGTACTGGAGCCATTTGATCTATGTAAAGTAATGTGAATATTCAACATTTCTGTACTAACTCACCTCTATTTGTTTCACCTGTATTTCTACGTCAGATGCAATGAAATTTAAGGTGCTCTAAAATATGCTTGACTTAACCTTTATTCCAAGGAACCAAGAAAAGCTTTGTACTTGTAAGGGCCTATTTTTGGCCCTGGAATGTTACAACTTACCATTATTTTTTGAGAAGCAGTGCCAAAATGTACCATGTAATCTGATTAAGCACAAACAAAATAATTTCATGTTCATGCTTGAATCATAGGCTCAAGTGCTAGGCCCCTGATAGGAGTTGTGCCTCTTGCTCAGTGTATTTCACATTTCAAAAAGCAGTATTCGTGACGTCAAATGCAGCTGTTTACTACAGCTTTTAAATTCAGTTGATTCCTGCAGAATTTTACAATTTCACCACAGTATTGCTTAGCCATTCTAAAACTGCCATATCCTGAGATATAGCTTTATTTTTAGATATAGAATATACAAGAAATGCTTATTCATTTAATGCTGTTTCTACATTAAACTTGAAAAGTCATCCCTTTAATGACTATAGATAGGGATGGCGTGGCACTCTTCCAATGATATAATCCGTTTTCATTTTAACTTGGAAAATTTGGTTTTAGAATCCCACGACATTTCTTTAGGACAGAATGACTTGAGTGCAGCAGGTTTTATGTTCTTGGCTACATTTAATTCCACACGCTGCCTTTTAAAGATGTCACAAGAAGGAGCATGGAATATTAACGGCGGTGCTTCTATCTTCTCCGCACAGAGAAAGGGTCACGTTTGCAGGTCGCCCTGTCGTCAGAGGGGCCGGCCCGGTGAGCTCCTGCTGTCCCAGCCCCCATCAGCTGCTGCGTTCAGGCACAATTCATGGATCTGCCACGTCTGCTGGGAAGCTCAGAAGACATGTGGAGTGTGCAGAGAGAGTCAGAGACCCTGCTTCCCACCTGGGGAGCTTTGAGCAGAGTACCTCATCCCCCTGGGCCTTAGCACAGTCACCTAAATCCACACCTAGCAGAGCTCAGTCAGATGGAACAGGATAGCTAAGGTATCTGGCAAAGAATCTGGTACACACAGATTCACAATAGATTCAAGAATCACAATAATCACAGAATCACAACAGATTCAAGCACCCAATAAATGCGTTCTGCTCTTTGCATGCATGCTAAGTCGCTTCAGTCGTGTTCAACTCTCTGTGACCCCATGACCTGTAGCTAGCCAGGCTCTTCTGTCCGTGGTGCTCTCCAGGCAAGAATATTGGAGTAAGTTGCCATGCCCTCCTTCAGGGGGATCTTCCTGACCCAGGGATCGAACCCGCATCTCCTACATTACAGGTAGATTCTTTACCACTAAGCCACGGCGGGAAGCCCATCTGTTCTTTAGTTTCCTAAAATAAAATTAATTATGTCTGTCCTTACCCGTTTCTCCAAGTGCTACCAGTCAACCAACCAGAACTGTGTACTGTGTGCAGAGGGAAGCTGAACTATACATAAGACATTTGTTGAGGCACTAGGGGGTGATACAGGGAAGCGGGGTGGCTGGTCCACGACACGATCTAAATGAGGTGGCACCACCAAGCAGTACCACCATGGACGTCATAGGGATGAAGGAGAGACTCCCGTAAGCCAAGGAAGGCTTCACCAAACAGGTGGCGTAGGACATGACCCTTGAACTTCTGAGAAGAACTGGAGGAGAAAGAAATTAAGTGTGTAAGCAAAGGAGTGGGTATGAGTTTGTGTCTGTGGCTGAGTCATAGACCAGTGGTCTTTGAGACTTGATTTTTCCTAAAGATGTTTTGTGCTGGACAATATTTAAAACTCAGAAATCTGGCAACACCAGGTCCACAGTTCAGCTGGCAACCATGGTTTAGAGCTGAGTTGCACTTTTTATGCAGAGGGTCCTCCCGGTTTAGCACAGTTCTACTCTGGTTGGCTTCTTTTGTTCGCCTGAACTGGCTGTGGACATGTGAGTTTGCAAGTCTATGGTACAGTGATGAAACAGTAATGTTTCATACGGTCATACGGTGAAACAGAAAGCCTACAAAAGCACATTGGCGCCAACTCCCAGGGTCTCTGAGCTCTAGACGAAGGACTCTGGGGCTCATTCTATATGAGAAGGAAAGTGAGTGGAGGCTTTTGAAGTCAGAAGTGACCAAAGATACAGATTACACTTGCCGCATCCCAGAAGGAAGTGGGGATAAAGGAGGAATAAGTGGAGGGAGGATGTGTTTATTTTTAAATGCACTGAGCCTGGATTCCCTAGGCTACTTTAAGTGCAAATACTGAGCAATATACCAAAGACCAGAGTTTGCTAACGAAGGCTAGATGAAGATGGAAGTTACTGTATAAAGAGAGAGGTTGGGAACAACATGAATTTTCAACAACAGTCCTAAGAAGACGTAAGCAGAGGGCTGAGGGTTGAGCTGGGGTGGAAGTTCACATTTGGGTGATGGCAGGAGAAAGATGAATTTTTTAAAAAAAGGAGAAAAAAGAAACTGGAGAATTGGGAGACAGAAATGTAATAAAAACCAACAAGAAAGGACTGGAAAAGAGAGCAGATCAAAAGTCTCCAAAGTTGCTGGAGGGAGGTCCATGAGACAGAGCATTCAAGGGTCACTGGATTTGGTGTGTGATAGTCTCTGATCTGAGACCAGACCAGAGATACACCCCTTGGTAAGTCTCAGGGGCATACTCTAGTTGGACTGAAAAAAACTATAGATGTTCTGACAACCCGCTCTCACACCATCTAGCATCCTGTTTCTCCCCAAAGACTCTCCTTGCAATTGTGTAGCTCATTGATCAGCAACAGCAGGTGCTCTCACGAATGAGCCAGGAGGTCAAATTTCTTCATGATCAATGCAAATATTGTTTTCAGTTCAGTTCAGTTCAGTCGCTCAGTTGTGTCCGACTCTTTGCGACCCCATGAATCACAGCACGCCAGGCCTCCCTGTTCATCACCATCTCCCGGAGATCGCTCAGACTCACGTCCATCGAGTCCGTGATGCCATCCAGCCATCTCATCCTCGGTCATCCCCTTCTCCTGCCCCCAATCCCTCCCAGCATCAGAGTCTTACTTAACAGTATATATGAGAATATGGCAATTATCATGACTATGATGCTTAAAATACCAATGCCAGCATCTACCAACAAAAATTAATATCAAAGATTTGCTCAATCTAACATAACTGAACTGAGTTGTTGAATCTTGTACAATCAACACCACACAATGATTTCTTAAGATACAAACTGTGTTCCTAAGTGCCTGGCAAATGTTCTAAAATTTCATGAAACAAAAGAAAGTTAATTTATACATTAAATCTTAAATCAGAAGTCTCAGGTCTAGTTGTTGTGGTTCAGTCACTAGGTCATATCTGACTCTTTGCGACCACATGGATTGCAGGCCTGGTTATTCCAAGCAGTAACTCTAATCCTTGAATAAACTTAAAACAAGGTATGACATTTTTATCTCCTAAGCACTAAGCAGAATCTCTATTATCAGCTTTCTTTCAAAACTTGAAATATATCACCATTCTGAGTATTAATTCCCCCCCCTCCCCTTGATCAGTGTCAATCACTAGCACTGAATTTCAGACAAGTAAAACTTTATTTACTAGCTTACTTTTGTTTCTGGTTAAAAAAATTTTTTTAGGGACACTAGAAAAGCTACTTTAAACAAAGTTTAGCAATGGATAGTCAACTGCCTGTTTTAAAGCTAAGAATTGGCATGATAGCTAGATATATTAAAGATAAAAAGATATTCTACAAACTCACTCATTTAAAATAAACACAACTAAGGCTCTTTCTAAGCAATTTGGCACAAGATCTTATGCAAACTGAACGCTTCCAATACAAGAAAACTTACTTTAACATATTGCCTCTGTTTGAAAACATTTCTAGGATAAGTATCTTAACCAATGATTGACAACAGACATGCCTTTGTGTCTGGTTTCCGGAACAGTCACTAGAGTTCTTTCCAGTGTCACACGACTGCTTTCTTTCTTACACAGGTACAGGGAAGACTTGTGGTTTAGGGTCACAAAGAAAGGTTTGGTCACAACTGATGACTAAACTCCTATTATTTCAGGTTGAAGACAAAGTTGCAGGATAAAGCATCAACCTTTGCAAAGATAAGGAATTTGACTGGTGAGGTCATTAAAGAACCATAAAGGGCAGTCTACAAGCTCCAGACTGATGACTATTCCATCCATGTGAATATCGAAGCAAATCTCCACACCTACCACCACTACCCAGCACACGTATTTTAGCCTCAGTTCAGTTACTCAGTCGTGTCTGACTCTTTGCGAACCCATGGACTGCAGCACGCCAGGCCTCCCTGTGCATCATCAATTCCCAGGGTTCACTCAAACTCATGTCCATTGAGTCAATGATGCCATCCAATTATCTCATCCTCTGTCGTCCCCTTCTCCTCCCACCTTCAATCTTTCCTAGCATCAGGGTCTTTTCAAATGAGTCTGTTCTTCCCATCAGGTGGCCAAAGTACTGGAGTTTCTGCTTCAACATCAGTCCTTCCAATGAATATTCAAGACTGATTTCTTTTAGGATGGACTGGTCGGATCTCCCTGCAGTCCAAGGGACTCTCAAGAGTCTCCTCGAATACTACAGTTCAAAAGCATCAATTCTTTGGCACTCAGCTTTCTTTATAGTCTAACTCTCACATCCATACATGACAAATGGAAAAACCATAGCCTTGACTAGACAGACCTTTGTTGGCAAAGTAATACCTTTCCTTTTTAATATGTTGTCTAGGTTGGTCATAACTTTTCTTCCAAGGACTAAGGTCTTTAAATTTCATAGCTGCAGTCACCATCTGCAAATGGCAACCCACTCCAGTGTTCTTGCCTGGAGAATCCCAGGGACAGGGGAGCCTGGTAGGCTGCCATCTGTGGGGTCGCACAGAGTCGGACATGACTGAAGCGACTTAGCAGCAGCAGCAGCAATCACCACCTGCAGTGATTATGGAGCCCCCAAAAATAAATTCTGCCACTGTTTCCCCATCTATTTGCCATGAAGTCATGGGACCAGATGCCATGATCTTAGTTTACTGAATGTTGAGCTTTAAGTCAAATTTTTCACTCTCCTCTTTCACTTTATCAAGAGGCTCTTTAGTTCTTCTTCACTTTCTGCCATAAGGGTGGTGTCATCTGCATATCTGAGGTTATTTCTCCCGGCAATCTTGATTCCAGCTTGTGCTTCATCCAGCCCAGTGTTTCTCATGGTGTACTCTGCATATAAGTTAAATTTAACTTATAAGTTAAATAAGGGTGACAATATACAGCCTTGACATACTCCTTTCCCTGTTTGGAACCAGTCTGTTGTTCCATGTCCAGTTCTAACTGTTGCTTCCTGACCTGCATACAGATTTCTCAAGAGGCACGTCAGGTAGTCTAGAAGAATTTTGAAGAATTTTCCATAAGTTGTTGTGATTCACACAGGCAAAGGCTTTCTCCTAGTTAATAAAGCAGATTATAAGTTTTTCTGGAACTCTCTTGCTTTATCTATGATCCACCCAATGTTCACAATTTCTGGTTCCTCTGCCTTTTCTAAAACCAGCTTGAACATCTGGAAGTTCACGGTTCACATAATGTTAAAGCCTGACTTGGAGAATTTTGAGCATTACTTTGCTAGCATATGAGATGAGTGCAATTATACGGTAGTTGGAGCATTCTTTGGCATTGGCTTTCTTTGCGATTGGAATGAAAATTGACCTCTTCCAGTCCTGTGGCCACTGCTGAGGCTTCCAGATTTGCTGGCATATTGAGTGCAGCACTTTCACAGCATCATCTTTTAGGATTTGAAAAAGCTCAACTAGAATTCCATCACCTCCACTAGCTTTGTTCATAGTGATGCCTCCTAAGGCCCACTTGACTTCACATTCCAGGATGTCTGGCTCTAGGTGAGTGATCACACCATCATGAATATCTGGGTTGTGAAGATCTTTTTTGTATAGTTTTTCTGTGTATTCTTGCCACCTCTTCTTAATATCTTCTGCTTCTGTTAGGTCCATACCATTTCTGTCCTTTTTTGAGCCCATCTTTGGATGAAATGTTCCCTTGGTATCTCTAATTATCTTGGAGAGATCTCTAGTCTTTCCCATTCTGTTGTCTTCCTCTATTTCTTTGCATTGATCACTGAGGAAGGCTTTCTTATCTCTCCTTACTGTTCTTTGGAACTCTGCATTTAGATGCTTATATCTTTCCTTTTCTCCTTTGCTTTTTGCGTCACTTCTTTTCACAGCTATTTGTAAGGCCTCCTTGGGCAGCCATTTTGCTTTTTTGCATTTCTTTTTCTTGGGGATGGTCTTGATCCCTGCCTCCTGTACCATGTCACGAACCACAGTTCATCAGGCACTCTGTCTATCAGATCTAATCCCCTGAATCTATTTGTCACTTACACTGTATAATCCTAAGAGATTTGATTTAGGTCATACCTGAATGGTCTAGTGGTTTTCCCTACTTTCTTCAATTTAAATCTAAGTCACAGTCAGCTCCCAGTCTTGTTTTTTTTGGCTTTAGCCTCAGAGAGACTCAAATTTGCTTTGAACCACGCCTATTCCTTACCATGCCCCAGAAAGCTAGTGGTGGCTTTGGTGGGTGATAGGGAAACACTGGAAGGGAAAACAGTGCTAGTCTGTATGGAGAAAAAAAAAAAAAAACAAACAGCCACTCTTTATGGGCCACCTACTGTGAGCTGTATCATGAGCTTCACCCAGCTGGTCTCTGCTCCTCATAGCCACCCTAGGAGGTAGGCAGGGCTTATATCTTTGCAGGATGGTGACACCAAGAATGAGATAAGTAAGGAAAACCACCACCGTGTTAATGCAACTTAATGTCAGAAGGGGCTCAGGTCCTAAGCTGGGCTGAGCCTCACAATGTCTCTAACTGCGTGATGCTCTCCTGAGGGTGTCAAACTGTCCATGTCAGGGATAGGGGGAAAGGAAATGCAGTAAAGTCACAAAATCCTGGGTTGAGATAGGGGAAAGCACTACAGATAAAGGAACCCAGTCATTTTTCGGGCCTTGAATGGCCGGAGATGCCCCTGTGAAGTTGTTTTTCATCTATGTGCCAGCATGCTAGAGTTCCTTTATCCCTACTCAAATATTACTTTGTTTTTATTTTCTAGCAAACATCTGGCAATAGCACACAGCTATAAGAGATCAACCAATTTACTTTTCCAAAGGTAGAAATGATAATCACATAGAAGGATTAAGACAGTCCACAAATTCACAGTGCTTTAAGACATTTTAATGGTCGCTACACATATTTATATTTTTAAAAATTGAAATGTAAAGACAGAAGGGAAAACAATTTTTTCAAAAAGGTCAAATCATAAAACTCCTTTTCTTCTACATAAACTTCTCTGTATTAGACATTATAGATGCTGGAAATCATTAGTCATGTTAAATCGTGTTCACTCTTTCCTAAAGCAAAAGCACTGACTTGCACGTCAATGTCTTGGCTATCCCTCACCTCAGTTATCACCTGTCAGTCCAGCGTCTGGGTAAACAGGCCGTTAAACATGTATCAACTGCCACTGGGCAAGGTATTTTTGCCTTTTGGCTAAAGGAACTCATACATATTCCTTGTCTCAAATGGTTCTAATAATAAGTCAGTTTTGTTTTGTTTTAAAGTAAATGTACTACTCACAAGCCTGAGAACATTCTTAAGTTTTTCTGTTAGCATGACTCATGGTGATTTGATCCACACAGATATGTAATGGGCACATATGAGTTCTGAAATATCACCAAGAATATAGTAATATATAAAATGGTATACTATAGCCTACTCTGAGAAGAATAATTTTAATTTGTGCTATTGTTTAAAACATTTCTTCAAAGCCTTATGACACGAACTACTTCTTTGTATATGTTAAGTTTATTTATGAAAAATATTTCTCACAACTAGTAGGGAGAATTTTGGAGTGAAGAATTCTCAATCATGAAGTCAGTGGTTCAAATTACACAAGAGAAAGGTACTTACAGTTAAATAAGCCCTGAGAACTAAGAATATATGAGATTATGATTAATGCATAGCAGAGGGAACTACATTCAATATATGTGATAAACTACAATGGAAAAGAATGTAAAAAAATAATGTCTTTATGTATATAACTGAATCACTTTGCTGTATAGCAGAAACTGGCACAACGTTATTACTCAACTATACTTCAATTAAAAAAAAAGAATACATGAGATTAGTATAAATAGCCACCTATAGAGAAAAATATAAGACTTAATCTTTATAGGCTTTAAAAAGCTATTTACATGGTACTTTAAATTACAATATGTTTATATTACTTTGAAAGGACAGAAACATATAGGGACACTGGACCAAAGAGCTGGAAGGAATCACACCTCTAGCTGATTTCAGATGGGCCTTACCAGCTCTAGAGTGCATTTCTTTATTTCTATTTTCACATGAGAGAGAAGTATATGGATATTTGTGTACATCACTGTTCGAGATTTTCTGTTATATGCAGCCATGCCTAATCACAAAAAATATATACACACAGAAAATTTTCAGGAACTCAAATATAGTGTCAATAATGTGGTCTCGTTCTCAAGTTTCTGAACTATCCTAAGCACGAAAAGTACATTTAAAGAGAGATGAGTGTTGTGAATTTACCCTAATCTCACTATTGTGAATTTCTAGAATGTGCTGATAAACAAACATTTGCCTTGCATGTTTTTGATTTCTTTTGAAAAGAACCAACAACCTCCCCCAGAATACGGTCAAATAGTGTAAATTGTCATAATAATTCTGAGATATGCACTCACAATATGCCAATCAGCAATGGCAGAATTTGAGCCTAATAAAATCTTTCTATAAAAGTCATCAGTGGTGAATGAAAATGGCTTTGCAATGCCTTCAAATTCAGACCAAACCGAACTAAGACACAGGAGGTCACATTTTACATGTTCAACTCTGGAGACAAGATCTAAAATTAGGATGAAAATATCTCTACCCTGTTCTCTCTGTTCTTTTTTTTTTCCCCTTAACAAAACACATGACACTGGATTTACAATATCTATAAGCCTGCTACACAAAAACAAAATACTTGCTATCAAGCAAAACAGGAAGAAAATTCTGTGTGTGGGGCGGGGGGGACTAACTTGCTCTAAGTACTATGTAAATCTTTATTCATAACAAGACTATTTAGGGCACAGAAAGGTATGTAGAAGGAAAATACCAGATGCTTTAACATTAAAACCACTATCTATCACCAGTGCTGATATAAACACCACTCACCTAAACGCCTGTTCATTTTTAGACTGAGCATTTAAGTAGAAATATCTTCCCAGGCGTGAGATGGGCAATTTTAACTTCTGTTTTTCATCTTCACACTAAGTGAAGCTCATTTATAGGATTAAAAGATTTAAAAATTAGAAGGTTCATCAAGTATCCTGTATGCTGAAAACAGACAAGAAGGATAAGTGTGAAGCAGAAAAGGATATAGCATTGCTCTGAAAGTAATTTGCTGCCACTATTTAGATTACAACAAGATATTCTGGGTATTACAATAAGATATCTTAGTTTTCCACACTTTCTGTTCACCAATACCTACCGATTCTGTCTCATTTCATATTTATTTCTGGAATTTGGGGGAAGGACTGACAGCCAAACAGCAGCCTTAAGTACAAGGCAAAAAGGCAGCAAACATAATGAAAAGAATGGTTTCGATTGTAGAGCAAGAACACCCCAAGGGCAGAAAACGAGGATAATGGGAAATGGGAGGGGAAGGTTATAAGGAGAAAGACTGCAGAGAGAAATGAGGAAAAGCTCAATTATAGGTGTGTTAAAGACAAAAATTCTCTCACTTGAAGAATATCCCTCTTAGACATGTGCTTGTCAATTACAACAATTCTGTGGCTTTGTACACTTTACCTAAAGCCGTAATTTGATAGAAACACGCTGTGAGAGACTTTAACATGCGGTTATTATAATCAACAGACTGCCATTCACTAGCATTCCTTCCTGACACTTATAAGACTATCTGAAATACACACTCTTGTGCAGAAAAATCACTTCTTCCTCCATTTTCCAACAGGACCCTAAGATTTTTGACTGAGGACAATGTCACAGCATTTAAAAATACAGACAAGATCATTTGATGATCTCACATTAATTCCATCAAGAATAAAGATGACACCCAAGAACTCTGAGGGAGAGAAGGGAACAGAGGGAGAGAGAAGAGAGTTGTTTTTAATCCACTGAATTGCTTTAAACACAGTCTCAAGTAATTTCATTTGCTGATGTTACGTTAAAACTATGGTTCTGCTAAAATTAAACACACTTTTGAGACAGTATCACATCTCCAGAAATTTTAGAATCTGCTGCTCCAAAAATACCTGACTCATATCACACATTTAAACAAGTTTCTGGAAATACAGCTGGACACTCACAAAATCACAAGCATTTCTACTAAAGCACAATATTAAGTGTGCCAATATACCCCAAATTCACTGAGAAAATACGGTCTTTTTTTTTTTTTTTAAGACTTGAGAAAAGCATTTTCTTTTTAAGGAAATAAAAAAATTCATTTTCCTTTTAAAAAGAACTCCCCCCTCCCAAAAGTTTATTAAGAACAAAAATCAGCACAAATTAACTGAGAAACTGTGCTACAAGATTATAGATTATAGAATTATAAATAGAAAAACAGAAGCAGCAGCTTTTGTTTTTAAAAGCTATATATTAGGGAGACAAAATATAAAGAGAAATCTAAACAAAGCTTTTCTCAAACGCATCTTTATAAGAAAAACTACAAGTAATACTGGATTTGTGTTTAAAAAGCAACTTTCACCCTATGTCAAAGAGGCTATACAGATATAAGTCAATATCTTATTCACATGATTATAAAACCAAAGATATTCTATATACTTTGTGACTTATTAGAGAGGGCCTTTATGCTTCATATTTTAAAATAGATGGTAATTTTATATATTTTGATTCTTTGAAATTTTGTAATTTATGCACATATGTATGGCAACTCTCAGTGTACCAGAGCATTTTATTATTTGTAATAATTTATCCACTAGCCATTCTAGGAAACTAGAATTTACTGAACTACAAAGAAGAAATACCTAAGGTTCCCCACAGCTGTCTATCGAAAGATATGAGGACCAAACTGAGCATCAGAGGCAGAGGGAAAGCAAAGAAAATGGAAATAAGGGGAATAAAGCAAATAACATGTGCAAAGGTGAATCAAGGAGGAACTCCATTCATTTCTAAATCTTTTGCTCTGGCTACAGTTTACAAAGGGAAGCCCTGGTGGTTTGGGGGGTTGAGGACACGCCTCCAGGACAGACTTCACAGAAACAAGCAGTCACACGTGTATTTCATTTAGAACATAACATGCAAAGGAAACTTTCAAAGATCCTCCACCTCACTTCCTGCGTCCAGGACCTAGCCTTCATGCTAACCCACCACAAAGTTAGTGATAGTTTCTTTAAAATATCAAAGAAAGTATTCAGAGAAGAAAGTCCAAGCTTGTGAAGATGCACAAGCCTTTCAAAATCCTGATAGTCAGGAGACGAAAGGTCTACTTTCTAAGGTAATTCTTGCCCTTGGTGTGCTTCGTTTTCCATTTCCTATCTTCAGATCCTCCTGAAATTAATTTCCCACCACCCTGCAATACTTTAGCTTGTATCTATGTGCTCTAGACTTATACTTGTCCTGGAACAGATCGTGTGGTACAAACACAAAAATGATGCGATTTTAAAAAATGTATTCCACTGATCCAACGTGTTCTAAACAGGAATAGTTTCTCTGAAAAGTAGGCTGTATTTCTGCTTATATCCTTTTTCAATAAACATCTCCTTTTCCCATTGCTCATGTTGTAATGAAAACTTCCACATTTCCATTATTAATCAGCCTACATTAATGACCTTATGCTTCAGCTCTGTCTCACTTCATTTCACCTTGCTTCATTACCAACAGGAGTATTAATTAACCCACAATCTACTGGCAGTGTAAACGCATCAATTCCCTTGTTATTATTCATAATATCACTTGTTCAAAGGTGGTGTGAATAGATGAGTTCAGAAGATGAACACCTCAAACAAAATTCAGTTAAAATCTGATTTTTAATCATTTCTCATGTGAGTGGTCTCATGCAGCATCAGCTGATAATTAGGACCTCTTCCCTCACACCCTCTGTCTTGTGTAACCTTCTGGAAGCAGTCAGCCAATGCAGTGGCCACTTTACTCACAGCTGGAGACCAAGAAGCAAGTCTTTGTGCTGGAGGGTATGTTCTCCCCAAAGTGACTACTAAAATGCTTGATTTGAGGTTCATAGCTAGAGGTGAATGGTAGATTTTTCCCCTCAATTCTGCCTTTTATCCACGATTCTAGTAACTAGACAAAAAAGATGTCTGAGATAAAGCTACAAACACAGCTGGGTTCATTTCCAGATTCAAACGATCCCTCTGTCTCTGAAGCACCTTAGTCAACTTCTGCCTTCGTGTCTCTGTCCATTAGCTGGAGATAATCATCCTTTACAAGCATCAGTCTAAGGGAGCAGATGTTTGGATAAATGGAGTGGTGTCAAAACCTGGCTCTCAAAATTGGAGGGGCCTCAGATGTCACGTGACCTAAGTTCTTTGCTTTCATAAATGAGGCAACCGAGAAAGACATTTCTACACAATTCTAATTATCTTGTCACTTTGTCAATATTAATTTATAAAGTCTTCCAATACTTCGACTGCAATCAGCAAGAACAATACGTTCTCCATATTAGCAATTAGGAGAGAAGCGAAGGGAACTGCCAAGAAACCAAACCAAATGCACAAAGGTTACAGAGCAGAACAGAAACCAGACGCTTATCTGAGCACTTTCATTCCTAGTGCTCTCTCAGTGGCACTTTCGGGATTTTCACTATCACTGTGGATCGCTGTTTCAAGCCTCACTTTACTTGGAAAAACAAGCCTTTGCTGAACAGTGGGTCTCTCATCTGCATCTGAGGCACACCCAGGGCAGCTGGAGTCAGGGCTAATGAATTTCTTCAGTCTTTCGTTGATTTTTTTCATTAGCATGTATGCAAACAGAATTAACCTAATCTTTAAAATTGACAGCTCCATAAAGCTGAAAAAGATCTCAAGTGGCAACCTAGTCCAGTTATGAGTCTCTGAGAAAGTTATTTGCACAGGTAAGGAAGGTAAACGGCTGATACCAAGCAACTACAGGGATACAAAGCCTACAACTTCTAGCTGAAGCAAGTACCATCTGGGGATATCCATGCCTACTTCAAATTCCTTTTATGCCTTGTATCTACTTATTTTTTCAACTATTTCCTTTGGTTCTGAACTTTGCTGAATAGGACCAGAAGCTTCATGTTAATTCTCTATACTACTTTAGATATGCTAAAATATACCTTCTTTATCTTTAATGACATATAGATACAGTTCTCCCACACTAGTGCTTGTAATGAGATTGCTTATTTAGCACCCATTCATTTCACATCCACTGGTTCCCCCTTTGTTTTTGGCTGACTCCCCCCATTAAAATGTAAGCCCCACAGAGGAGGTGGAGTATTCTGTTTATAGCTATGTCTCCATGGCTACAACAGTGCCTACATAATAGTACAGGTCAAAGATAATCACGGAAGGAAGGAATTAAAATTTTCTTTGGCGTTCATCACATGTATATTGGCTTCCCTAATAGCTCAGTTGGTAAAGACTCTGCCTGCAATGCAGGAGACCCCAGTTTGATTCCCGGGTTGGGAAGATCTGCTGGAGAAGGGATAGGCTATCCACTCCAAAGTTGGGCTTCCCTTGTGGCTCAGCTGGTAAAGAATCTGCCTGCAATGTGGGAGACCTGGGTTCGATCCCTGAGTTGGGAAGATTCCCTGGAGAAGGGAAAGCCTACCCACTCCAGTATTCTGGCCTAGAGAATTCCATGGACTGTATAGTCCACAGGGTCACAAAGAGACACGACTGAGCAACTTTCACTTTCACATGTATATATAAGCTGAACACTCAAAAATACACTGTTGTATTTTATTACAGGAGCAGTGTGTAAAGTTAAAAGTAGAGGAATTACAGAGGGAGTGCTAGTCTGAGAGCCAGCATGCAGTATATTTCACCACTGGGGGAAAACCCACTGCTTTTCTCTGGCAAAAGCCTGTTTCTGAATAACCCAAAATGGCCTGGTAATAAAACTCTCTGCAAATGTATTTTACTAGTTGGTGATAAATCAAAGCTGTTCTTTGTAAACGTCATAACATTATTTCTGAAAGGAACTTAAGAAGTTTCCCACTGGACCAGGTTCTACACAAACTCGCTTAAATCATCACCAGATAGGGCCACTGAGCCTTGAATTCCAAGTCTGCTACCCCTCAACATTCTAACTGCTCTCTGAGTGAGGCTGAAGAAATACAGCTGGAAGACAAGAGCAACAAGAAGTCAGGCCAAATGACCTAAGTCCTTGTGTACGCCTAAGTAATGGTGAGGTAAGCATAAAATGACCTTGAGCTTCTGGCAGGTGTCTACATGAACACTAGGGGCTCCAAATCTAGAATTCTATGGTTCTGTGACATATTTTGAAAGGAAAGGGTTGATATAAATCTCTTTGGACCAAAGCATTTTAGTGATGAAAGACACTTCAGAAATCACTTCATGTATAACTGCGCAAGGTCTCAGGCTGGTTTACTAACAGAGTCCAGAACCAGGAACCAATACTTCGAATCTCATCTGAGTACCCCTTCTACTCTGCTGGCTGCAATATTCTTCCTCAGAACGTCATTTCTTACAGAAGTAAATGTTCTCGGCTGTAAGACTGAAGGACCACCCAGAGATCCGTGGGGCTGGCAAAAACCCAAATGGGTTTTGCTCCCTATACCATCGCCTCCGCATTGCAAGAATTGAGAGCAAAGAGCTGTGTGCCCAGCAAGCCTGTTTCCCTGGATTATCTCCTCTTTTCAAAACTGTTTTAGAGTCTGGACCAACGATGCAGGTTTGTGATTCTGAACTTCTCAGGCTGCAGAGGTTCTGGGGCAGGAAACAGTGGATACAAGGCCAGATATGAGCTCAGGAGAGGGAGTGAGGAGGGCGGTGGGGGAAAGTGGACATGACCCCTCCCCCTAGTTCCCAGGGGCAAATATATAACTATTGGACGCTTGGAATTTGTCTTTGAAGAAAGTGGGAAGACAAAGTCATCATCCTAGCTCTGTGGCTCTCAGAACTGGCTACACACAGCATTACCTGCGGAGCTTTCAAAGACCATAAAGCTTAGGTCTCAACTTAGGTCAGCTGAATCAGCATCTCTGGGGTGGGACTCAAATATTGGAATTTTGAAAAATACTCCATGTGCTGCTAATGATGCAGCCACAGGTAAGATCTATGACTGGTCTATGATGTGTCACATGATACCACAAAAATAAAAAGACAAATCCAAGATAATGTTACACACATGTTAACTGCATAAAACCATGGGGAGCCTCCCAACCATCTAAAAGCTCTGTGCCAGCCCCCAAAGTTCTAGTCCTCCACAGCCATGCAGGCACAGGCTTAAAAAGATCTTGTCACCTGCAAAAGAAAGCCTGGAACAGAAGGACCAAACAGCTTTTCAGAGATCCTAAAACATAAGGAAATTAAGGAAGAAGTTCACCTAAACTGTCTTCTGCATTTCCAATGATCAGGAACAAAGACATTCTTAATTTTCCTTCAAAAAAAGTATGTATCACATATTCAGGATGGGCTTGCTGTTGGCAGGGGGAAGAAGGTAAAAAGTCAGTGAAAAACTGTCATGCCTGTTCTAGCTCCACTCAAAGTCTCATCAACGCAGTGCTCCAAAAACACTACTAAGCTGGAGATGGAGAACAGCTGTGGCACCCCATCAATTAAGTGAGTCACTCCTATGATATAACCCAGGTGTTAACTTTCACAGAGGTAGTGGCCTCACTACACAGGTAAGGGACTCACTTTCTCCATGACGTAAGGAGCCTCATAGATGCTACTGAAAGCATACCCATTCCCACAGAGTAAACTGTGGTCAACACACATTGAGTACATGATATCCTGAATGNCCCATTAAAATGTAAGCCCCACAGAGGAGGTGGAGTATTCTGTTTATAGCTATGTCTCCATGGCTACAACAGTGCCTACATAATAGTACAGGTCAAAGATAATCACGGAAGGAAGGAATTAAAATTTTCTTTGGCGTTCATCACATGTATATTGGCTTCCCTAATAGCTCAGTTGGTAAAGACTCTGCCTGCAATGCAGGAGACCCCAGTTTGATTCCCGGGTTGGGAAGATCTGCTGGAGAAGGGATAGGCTATCCACTCCAAAGTTGGGCTTCCCTTGTGGCTCAGCTGGTAAAGAATCTGCCTGCAATGTGGGAGACCTGGGTTCGATCCCTGAGTTGGGAAGATTCCCTGGAGAAGGGAAAGCCTACCCACTCCAGTATTCTGGCCTAGAGAATTCCATGGACTGTATAGTCCACAGGGTCACAAAGAGACACGACTGAGCAACTTTCACTTTCACATGTATATATAAGCTGAACACTCAAAAATACACTGTTGTATTTTATTACAGGAGCAGTGTGTAAAGTTAAAAGTAGAGGAATTACAGAGGGAGTGCTAGTCTGAGAGCCAGCATGCAGTATATTTCACCACTGGGGGAAAACCCACTGCTTTTCTCTGGCAAAAGCCTGTTTCTGAATAACCCAAAATGGCCTGGTAATAAAACTCTCTGCAAATGTATTTTACTAGTTGGTGATAAATCAAAGCTGTTCTTTGTAAACGTCATAACATTATTTCTGAAAGGAACTTAAGAAGTTTCCCACTGGACCAGGTTCTACACAAACTCGCTTAAATCATCACCAGATAGGGCCACTGAGCCTTGAATTCCAAGTCTGCTACCCCTCAACATTCTAACTGCTCTCTGAGTGAGGCTGAAGAAATACAGCTGGAAGACAAGAGCAACAAGAAGTCAGGCCAAATGACCTAAGTCCTTGTGTACGCCTAAGTAATGGTGAGGTAAGCATAAAATGACCTTGAGCTTCTGGCAGGTGTCTACATGAACACTAGGGGCTCCAAATCTAGAATTCTATGGTTCTGTGACATATTTTGAAAGGAAAGGGTTGATATAAATCTCTTTGGACCAAAGCATTTTAGTGATGAAAGACACTTCAGAAATCACTTCATGTATAACTGCGCAAGGTCTCAGGCTGGTTTACTAACAGAGTCCAGAACCAGGAACCAATACTTCGAATCTCATCTGAGTACCCCTTCTACTCTGCTGGCTGCAATATTCTTCCTCAGAACGTCATTTCTTACAGAAGTAAATGTTCTCGGCTGTAAGACTGAAGGACCACCCAGAGATCCGTGGGGCTGGCAAAAACCCAAATGGGTTTTGCTCCCTATACCATCGCCTCCGCATTGCAAGAATTGAGAGCAAAGAGCTGTGTGCCCAGCAAGCCTGTTTCCCTGGATTATCTCCTCTTTTCAAAACTGTTTTAGAGTCTGGACCAACGATGCAGGTTTGTGATTCTGAACTTCTCAGGCTGCAGAGGTTCTGGGGCAGGAAACAGTGGATACAAGGCCAGATATGAGCTCAGGAGAGGGAGTGAGGAGGGCGGTGGGGGAAAGTGGACATGACCCCTCCCCCTAGTTCCCAGGGGCAAATATATAACTATTGGACGCTTGGAATTTGTCTTTGAAGAAAGTGGGAAGACAAAGTCATCATCCTAGCTCTGTGGCTCTCAGAACTGGCTACACACAGCATTACCTGCGGAGCTTTCAAAGACCATAAAGCTTAGGTCTCAACTTAGGTCAGCTGAATCAGCATCTCTGGGGTGGGACTCAAATATTGGAATTTTGAAAAATACTCCATGTGCTGCTAATGATGCAGCCACAGGTAAGATCTATGACTGGTCTATGATGTGTCACATGATACCACAAAAATAAAAAGACAAATCCAAGATAATGTTACACACATGTTAACTGCATAAAACCATGGGGAGCCTCCCAACCATCTAAAAGCTCTGTGCCAGCCCCCAAAGTTCTAGTCCTCCACAGCCATGCAGGCACAGGCTTAAAAAGATCTTGTCACCTGCAAAAGAAAGCCTGGAACAGAAGGACCAAACAGCTTTTCAGAGATCCTAAAACATAAGGAAATTAAGGAAGAAGTTCACCTAAACTGTCTTCTGCATTTCCAATGATCAGGAACAAAGACATTCTTAATTTTCCTTCAAAAAAAGTATGTATCACATATTCAGGATGGGCTTGCTGTTGGCAGGGGGAAGAAGGTAAAAAGTCAGTGAAAAACTGTCATGCCTGTTCTAGCTCCACTCAAAGTCTCATCAACGCAGTGCTCCAAAAACACTACTAAGCTGGAGATGGAGAACAGCTGTGGCACCCCATCAATTAAGTGAGTCACTCCTATGATATAACCCAGGTGTTAACTTTCACAGAGGTAGTGGCCTCACTACACAGGTAAGGGACTCACTTTCTCCATGACGTAAGGAGCCTCATAGATGCTACTGAAAGCATACCCATTCCCACAGAGTAAACTGTGGTCAACACACATTGAGTACATGATATCCTGAATGGTAACCTATATGCAGAGTACATCATGAGAAATGCTGGACTGGAAGAAACACAAGCTGGAATCAAGATTGCTGGGAGAAATATCAATAACCTCAGATATGCAGATGACACCACCCTTATGGCAGAAAGTGGAGAGGAACTAAAAAGCCTCTTGATGAAAGTGAAAGAGGAAAGTGAAAAAGTTGGTTTAAAGCTCAACATTCAGAAAACAAAGATCATGGCATCTGGTCCCATCACTTCATGGGAAATAGATGGGCAAACAGTGTCAGACTTTATTTTTTGGGGCTCCAAAATCACTGCAGATGGTGACTGCAGCTATGAAATTAAAAGACGCTTAGTCCTTGGAAGAAATGTCATGAGCAACCTAGATAGTATATTCAAAAGCAGAGACATTACTTTGCCGACTAAGGTCTGCCTAGTCAAGGCTATGGTTTTTCCTGTGGTCATGTATGGATGTGAGAGTTGGACTGTGAAGAAGGCTGAGCGCTGAAGAATTGATGCTTCTGAAGTGTGGTGTTGGAGAATACTCTTGAGAGTCCCTTGGACTGCAAGGAGATCCAACCAGTCCATTCTGAAGGAGATCAACCCTAGGATTTCTTTGGAAGGAATGATGCTGAAGCTGAAACTCCAGTACTTTGGCCACCTCATGCGAAGAGTTGACTCATTGGGAAAGACTCTGATGCTGGGAGGGATTGGGGGCAAGAGGAGAAGGGGACGACCGAGGATGAGATGGCTGGATGGCATCACAGACTCGAGGGACATGAGTCTGAGTCTGAGTGAACTCCAAGAGATGGTGATGAACAGGGAGGCCTGGCATTCTACAATTCATGGGGTCGCAGAGAGCTGGACACGACCTGAACTGAACTGAACTGAACCTCATGAGGTAGGAACAGCCATACCTGGGAGAAAGCAGGTCAAGCCTAGTAAGCATTGGCTGATAGGCTTTACCTGTTTCCACTATCCTAGTCTCTGTTTTTCTTGAAAACCTGTTATCACAAGCATATTTGCTTTGAAAAGATGAAAAAAAAGCCTAAGACACAGAAGAAACAGGGCAGCAAATAATGTCCTTTGCTCATGTTTCCCCTAAAGTAGACTCATCATAACGCAGATGTAGGAAAAAAAAATCAGTAAGAAGGATTTTCTCTGTGTAATCCATCTGATACACAGTGTGTCGCCCCCATCTGCCCCACTTTGAAACAGAAATCGTTATTCCTCACAGAAGCATCTTGCATGCTTTCCAGGGAAGGAAGGGGTTAAATAGGAGCAGCCACCACTGCGGACCAGGGCAGTGGTACAGACCTAGACCTCCATCCCCCCAGCTCCTCCACACACAACAAACTGGTTTTCTTGCTTCTTGCCTTCCATGTAATTCTCCTGGGCTAGAAATGCCCAGTGATATCTGTCCTATTTCTGGGAAGATGGAAGACAGAGCTGCTTGATTTTCCTCTAACATTCCAAAAGCTTCAAGTCAGAACCTGAACCTTGAAAGAAAAGGAAATCTTTGCAAACAGCTTCAGTCTTTGCATGTTCACCAACAGATATCCAGTTACCAGACTCAAATAGTTTTTCAATTTTAAACAATGAAGGATTATGCATTCATTCATTCATCCATTCATTCCAGAGATAATCAAAGGATGGGTTTTTGTGCCTGGTGCTACCAGAGAGGAAAGGTATGCACACAGAAGATTATGATATGAAAATAAGCATAGTAAGTGTTGTGTGGGTCAAATCGCTTAGGAAAATCATTAGTAGGTTGCTTGCAAGCATCTCCAATATTTTTTGCTTTTAAAACTCAGTTTGATATGGGGATAGAATACTATATGAATTGTTGTTTTCTATTCTATCTTAATTCAGGTAATAACAAAAATACATTATCTCATATTTCTATTCCACTCAATTAAGTAAACTTTTTTCCCTGTTTGAATCTTAATATCAATTAGTAATCACTTGAATCTGTCCTTTCTGAGTATAGGTCTCTTCTATTGGGCCGTGCACCTATACTTTAACAATGAAGTGACTTTTGCAGCAGAGAGATGAGGAATAACTTGCTTGGTTAACTTCCCCAGCCTCTGGCAGGTATAGGAATGTAAGAATCAAGATCAGGCTCATCCCAACCCGAACCATTTATTTCCTCCCATGTACCTTTCTCCCTTACTGCCACTAGGGCCGTGTGGACGACCACCATATGGCTCCACCCGGCTCCATATGGCTCCAGCTCCCTAAAAGGGGCGCTCAAGAGCATAAAAACACTGCTGTATACTTTTATTGCAGCCCCTTCTCATTTTCCTCCATCTGTCTTCCATATGTTTACGAGACTCTATTAGACCCCTGAATACATAGGCCTTTTATAGTGAGGGTTGCCAGCCTGAACAAGATAAAGAGCTGAAATTCACCTCTATCAGTGACAGGGGCTTCAGCTACGTTAAAATATGTGATTCATTTGGTATTCAAACTAGAACAAACTCATAATCACTTTTCTTCCATTTTTACATGAAACTGATCTTATATTTATGAGATTTCTTTTAGTTTTATCAACAAAAGCCATATACGGTCTTTCTGTTGTATTTTCTCCAAGTGCTGTTCATGAAGTTTGGAAGAACTGTGTGTGACTTCCACTTAGGTGTCCCTATGATATTACACATCCATCTCTCTCCAAAGTTGATTTTTCATTTTCATAGAACTCTCCTTTGATCAGAGAAAGTATTGTTACCATTTTTCCCCACAGGTGTCTCTGCAAACACATGTGTTTGTGTCCTCTGCAAATGCTAAGGAAATGAGTAGGAGTGAGGAGAGGCTGACCCAGCAGGACTGAGGCCACCCAACTGAGTCCTGGTCCTCTCTGCTTTGCTCAGCACCTGGCAGGAGTGACACATGAGACCCCAGTGTTGGTATAATCTAAAACAACCTGGGACTAACAGGCACGACACACCAGCTACAACACCATTTCCCAACAGGAGGCGACCACTGGCATTACTAAGAGGGATCAGGGGGATTTTTCATTTCCAGTATTAAGTATGGGAGCTTGTTAGTAGGCACTAGGACTTCCCCGGAGGTTCAGTGATAAAGGATCTGTCTGCCAATCCAACAGACACAGGTTCATTTCCTGCATCAGCAAGATGCCCTGCAGGAGGAAATGCAACCCACTCCAGTATTCTTGCCTGGGAAATCCCATGGACAGTGGAGCCTAGCAGGCTACAGTCCATGGGGTTGCAAGGGACATGACTGAGCAACTAAACAAACAACAAGGAGGCCATCCCTCACAAAACACTAATGACAGTGAGAACAAAAGAAAAAAAGAAACCAAGTAGGCCCAGTACTGACTTTGGTAATCTCTACTCTTATTTATACAACTTAGACATCAAGTCCTGTGCTATAGAATAGAACTGTAGTGCTATTAAGAACAAGCCATTCAATCTCCCAACCTGGTACCCATGTTCAAAGGTGTCTTCATGGCAGATAACCTGTCTGTAATCAAGTCCAAACCACCTGTGTAAAGCGGTCTGGTAACCGATACACAGAAAATTGTGGCCAGTTCCACAATGAACACCTCTGATGAAGCAGAAGTTGCAAACATTACTCAAATGTGCAAAATGTTAATAGGCAGACAAGCAAAAACCACCCAGCAAATGCCACAAGAATACATTTTTCTTTTCGCCTGTCTGTGTATAAATGACTACGGCTGTTTTTTTCCCCAAACATACATAAGGCAAAGTAAAGTTTTATTTGAATTGTGACATCAAACAATAACACTATCAGTAGGATGCATGATGGAGTCATTTTACCTTTTTAAAAACTCGATTGCATATTTCACATATCTTTGCTCCTCTTAATGTCCTTCATAATGCAGCACAGATCAGTTAGTTCAGACAAACCTGCTAGGACCCAAGGAAATCCTTGTTCTCACCTGAGCTATCCTCTCAAAATCCTTCTTGCATGGGAAAAACTTAAGGTACAAAGTATTGTACCAACACAACTGCCAAATGCCTTTTATTGATGCAGTCCATGTATTGGAAACTGTGGTCATGACAGATGCTATAGTGGCAGCAAAAAGTGCATTTTAGTCAGGGGATCAAGTCACAGAATTCAGGCTAAAGTCAGAGGCCTGTTCATTGGGATAACTGCTCCAGGATGAAACAAGTTACAAATCCTGGTTAAAAGAATCCAGCATTGCCCTGTGTGATGAAGGAAGTTTAGGTAGATCAAGCAGGGATCGCATTTCCAGAAGTGCAAGGGTAAAAAAGCTAAGCAGATATTTTGCCTGCAGATTAAATAGAAGGACAAGGAACCTGACTAAGAAGACTTCAGTGAATTATCATTTCTAGTCTGAGAAGCTATGAGTCTCATATTCTGCACAGCAGAGCTTGCTCTGAGCAGTTTGTTAAACACTTGGAAAAACGCAGAAGTTGCCGCTAAGCTTCTAGTTGCTGAATAGTTGCATTAATTGTTGACATTTTGGCAGGGAGGCTCTTCCTGCCAGCTCAGTGCTTCGCACGGACTAGGTAAATGCTTGCCGGTAACCCCATCTCCCTGGTAATCCTTCCCACTGAACACTGACTACTGGATGCTGGCCTCTTATCAACTGCCTTTAGGTGAGATTTGGTAAAAAAAAAAAAAAAAAAAAATTGCCAGCAAAACAAGAATATGCACCTTCCTATCATTTTCTTTGTACAGCCACTTACCAGGTGGCTGCTGGGATCTCCATGCGTCCATTTACTGGATTTAAACAAAACGGTAGGAGGCTAAGAGGGAGGCAGGAGGCTAAGGGGGAGGCACACAAAGGTCTGCAGGCTTAGCCACCCCCCACCCCCTCTTTGCTGCTTTGGCTAGGGAGGGAGCCTTGCCCCTGGGGAAACTGATAACCGCCGGGCGCTGCAGCCGTGAGTCTGGAAGAAGCGGGAGACACTCCCGTGCCTTACCTGTTTCTTTGTCCTGGACTTCTTCCAGGTGCAAGTCATTCAAAAGGTGCTCCAAGATCTTCTCCGGTGTCCCAGACACGACCACGTATCTGTCAGAGAGCAGAGAGTCCACCGAGTCCTCCTCAGTGGAGGACTGAGAGCGGCTGCTCCACTCCTCGTCCTCATCCTCCTCGTCAATGTATTTGAAATAAGGCACATCAAAGGTGGGCAGGGGCAGCTCTCGGTCTGCCAGCGCGGCAGCGGCGGGATCCTTTCTTTCTAAGTGAGGGTCAAAGACCCTCAGCCGGGAGCTGCCCATTGTGCACGACCACTAACAAAGGCATCCCCTAGACGCTCAGAGATCTTGCCATCCCTGAGATGTGTATAAGAGACAGGGGAGGGAGCCTTGCCCCTGGGGAAACTGATAACCGCCGGGCGCTGCAGCCGTGAGTCTGGAAGAAGCGNGCAGGATGCAGGATGCTTGGGGCTGGTACTTGGGGATGATCCAGAGAGATGTTGTGGGTTGGGAGGTGGGAGGGGGATTCAGGATTGGGAGCTCGTGTACACCTGTGGTGGATTCATGTCGATGTATGGCAAAGCCAATAGAGTATTGTAAAGTAAAAAAAATAAAAAAATTAAAAAAAAAAAAGATTCTGCAAAAAGTCAACACTAGAGAAGGTCACTCTGTGCTGTGGTGGGACAAGACAAAAACATGGCCTCTCTGAACAAGAGACAGCATACGTGTTGGTCACAGCAGAAAGTAGCAGGAAGCCCAGCTAACTAGTGATGGCTGCTTCTCTCCCAGTGACAGCCTTAGCTTTGCTGCTCCTCCTAGAGATCAGATTTAAGATATCTCACAGTTACCCAGCTGCTTGATCAAAAACAAGGTCCCGCTGCTTTAAATCCTCCCCAGAGTCACCAAACACAAACCCAAGTCCTGTAAATCCTTCTAACACCTTCTTGCACGGAGCTGTTGCACGGCTCCCCACAGGACCAGTGCTCCATCCCCAAGCCACGCAGCAAACCCAACTTGCTCAACTGCAACTGTGTTCCCAGTGGTCTCTGGCCAGAGGGCACTGACCATGGACGAGGGTCATTCAGATGCTGCCCTGCCATTAGCACGGTGCAGAGTGGAGGTGATCATTATCAGAGTTAAGAATAAAACGCATTTATTTCCTATTGCCAGCGGGATGAGAGTCACACCCAGGAATGTTCCCAAAAGTGATTACAGGCAACAGGGCTCAGAAGATGGGTGAGCTAGGAAGAACGCCTGAACAAGAGGCACAGACCTCAGGAGAGAAAGGGCTCTGCAGGTGCAACACTGAAGAGGAGGGTGCAGTGGGGAGCAGAGTGCATTCCCACCCCGTCCCCTGCTTTGGTCCGCGATGCTCAGCCAGAATCCTCTCCTGTCCCTGACACACACTTTAGTTCTCAGGCTCGCAGAAACTAGTTCTTTGCCCTACTCCCTTGAAGGGATGTTGGGAAGAACAATGAACTCCAAAGAGTGGGCCACATAGATTCTTCACAGCTTTGCCCTTGGGATGTAGTCTGAGATGCAGTCTGGGATGAGCGGGGAGGTTGGGGAGGAGAGGAAGTGCAAAAATAAACAGGTATCCTCAGCTGAAAGTGGCAGGGGGGCGAGCGCTGAGGGAGAGCTGTGTGATCACAGACTCACACGACCCTCTCAACAGAGTCCATGAGGAATACAAAAACAATGGAGGATTTTCAGATCTTCCTTGCTCCTCATCTTTGTTCCATTCTTTGGGCAACTAGCTACGATTTCTTTTCTTTTTATGGCTACACTGCTCTCCTGCCTGTGAAGTCTCAATGAATGACAGAACCCGTATCTTTGACTTACTTTAAATTCCAAGACCAAGATCAGTGTTTATACTTACAAATCCAACTCTTCTTCTTTCCTTTATTCACATGAAAGACATTTAAGATGAAATACATATAGGGTAATAAAAATATAAAGTCAAGAACTGATGTTCAGTTTAGCCGGTCTAGGCAGTCCCAAACCAAATTTCTGACTGCATTTATATTTTCACTTATCACTGGCACTAGCAAAAAAAAGTGATCACTAAGGGATTTCTCAGGCCTGCTGAAATTGTCACAAATACTTGCTTGATTTTCTATTATCTCTGAAGGGAAACGTTCTTCTCCCAAGTGCTCCCAGAAAGCAGCCACTGATATTCTCCATGGCATCGTGTCCCTGCTACTCTGTCAGCATAAACTTATCTTGGGGTTGATGGATGGGTTTCAGGGACTCTGAGAACCCTCTGAAAGTATACAAGATTTTTTATGTGTAGGCACAGTTTTCCAGACAGAGTCCAGAATTCTAGGTCTCACCGGAGTCTATGAACCCCTAAAGGTACAAATCATTTCATACAATGAAACTCGTATCATCACATCTAAGGAAGCTTCTTTGACAAATCTCCTGCTGGTAATACTGTCTGTCCAGATGAGATGCTCAAAGAACTCTGTCATGACATCCATCACACTGACCTCTGATTATCAGCTCTTTCTCTGGTCTCCGTGAAATGATGACATCTTGAGGGCAGGGACTGTGACTTCTATTTCTCTTCCTAACACACAGCTCAAGGTCTGCCAAATGATATTAACCTGAAAATGGTTTACTGAGCTTGCAAGTTCATGAGCAAGGGAGACAGTGAGCTCGTGGATTACCTTTAAAACACAGATTCAATCTCAACAGTCACTCTCCTCCGAGGCTGCCTTGACGCTCTCTCCTCAGTCATCCTTCTATAATAACACTCATCACATGAGATAACTGTGCTTTGGACTTGAGTGTTATACTTGTTCCATCTGTCAAAATTCTATTAGACTAAGCTCCCATGCAACGGACATATAAGAGACCCAGTAACTAACGCAACCCTGGGAAGGCCTGCACTAAATGGTACTGTCCCCCAGTCTAGGGCACAAATACGGGGTGGGTAGGAACAGGTCACCCTGGGGGCCCACCTGGGGAAGATGTGGAGCTCAGTACTTCAGCTCCCCTCCTGCCCCAAGCAGGATCCTCAACACTCCTCCCGTGACCCAGGCTGGCTCCATCATCAGACCTGTGTAAAGCAGGCAGCACAGAGACTGTCATATGAAGGATGCACAGAACCATCTAGGTTGACGCCATGGCATTCAAGAAGTCATACTAGTGTCATACAAGATGCAACGCTGTTTTCCCTCAAGTCTATGAACACAGTAACTGAAGATGCTAATTTATTCAGAGGAAGGCACTTGCTATGGACCAAACGAGTCCTCTCTCCAAAAATTCTATGTTGAAACCTAATCCCCAGTGTGATGGTGTCTGGAGGCAGAGCTTTTAGGTGATTAGGTCCTGAGGGTGGAGACCTCTTGAATGGGATAAGCACCCTTATAAAATAGGCCGCTGAGAGATCCCTTGACCCTTTGCTGCCCTGTGAGGACAGAGCAAAATGAGAGCTGTCTATAAACCAGAAAGTGGGCTCTCATCATACACTGAATCTGCTGGTGCCCTGATCTTGGATTTCTCAGCCTCCAGAACTGTGAGAAATAAATTTCTCCTGTTGATAAGCCACCCAGTTTGTTTCATTACAGCCTGAAAGGACTGTGATGCATTTAGAGCCCTTCATTTCCCACCCTTCTTGGTCGGACTTTCATTCACCTTACAATGTGCACNGCCTCCAGAACTGTGAGAAATAAATTTCTCCTGTTGATAAGCCACCCAGTTTG
Organism: Neotragus pygmaeus; assembly: GCA_006410875.1. NCBI lineage: Eukaryota > Metazoa > Chordata > Mammalia > Artiodactyla > Bovidae > Neotragus > Neotragus pygmaeus. The sequence goes on along the minus strand of SJYV01018792.1, from coordinate 933,919 downwards.
TTTCATTACAGCCTGAAAGGACTGTGATGCATTTAGAGCCCTTCATTTCCCACCCTTCTTGGTCGGACTTTCATTCACCTTACAATGTGCACTTCAAGAATGATATCGTCCAGGTTTTCTGCCCCCTCTACCTCCAGTCTGATGTGGCGGGCCCTTCTCTGGGACCCCACAGTGACACGTGAATCCTTCAGACTCAGTATTTCAAAAAGCACACACTGATGACCTTTTTTTGTCTCCCTTCTAAAGCATAAGTTCATGTGTGGGCAGGCACTATATCATCTTCAACACTGAACTCCCAACAAACAGGTCTTGGCACTTCACAGATATTCGAACATTAGTCAAATGAATTAGTGACTGAACAGAAAGGAAAGGATAAAAATGCAATTTTGAGTGGAGGTTTACAGAAGGACAGCATAAGTCTCACAGGCTACATCTCAAGTAGTGGATTCTGATGGTGCTAACAGAGTAGACAGTCTGCTGAGAGGTGCTCTTCCTAAGGAAGGGTCACCCAGCTACTCGGGCAGTGGATGACACTGGCCCGCCCTCTTCTGCATCTCCATCAGCAGCTGGAAGTCTGGGACACTCAAATAGATACGGGTAAACTGAAAAGGAGAGGTGTGTGCTCGTCACACTGGATAGTGATACAGACAGACAAGAAGTTATGAGATCACAACAACTTGCTCTAATTCAGGATCTTGCTCGGAGAGTCATTAACGTGAAAATCACTAAGGCAGCCCCCAGATTTGGCCTGTACTTAAGAGGATGGTTGGTCAGTTGGTTTAGTTGGTAAGTCGTGTCTGACTCTTGTGAGCCCACGGACTGTAGCCCACCAGGCTCCTCTGCCCATGGATTCTCCAGGCAAGAACACTGGAGTGGGTTGCCATTTCCTTCTCCAATTTAAGAGGATACATGGCAAGTACACATGGTGAAGTGTAAAGCATCATGTAATCATGAGTTACCACACCATTAAAGAAAGCTAACACAATTTTTATCTCACAGCTGTAGAAGTTACAGTTGGAGAACTGAGGAGACAGCCCTGCCATATGGGAGGGATCAAGTCAAGACCAGGCAGATAAATCGATTACATTTATTGAGGGCTCACCATATACCAGCAAAGTTAGGAGAAGAGCTTCCATTATCTTATCTAAGTGTTAGTCGCTCAGTCATGTCCAACTCTTTGTGACCCCATGGACTGTAGCCCACCAGGCTCCTCTGTCCATGGAATTCTCCAGACAAGAATACTGGAGTGGGTTGCCATTTTCTTTTCTAGGGGATCTTCCCAACCCAGAGATCAAACCCAGGTCTCCCACACTGCAGGCAGATTCTTCACCATCTAAGCCACCTTCTTATCTAACCATTACAACAATTCTGGCTTCCCTGGTGGCTCAGACGGTAAAGAACCCGCCTGCAATGTGGGGACCTGGGTTCAATCCCTGGGTTGGGAAGATCCCCTGGAGGAGAGCAGGGCAACTCACTCCAGTATTCTTGCCTGGAGAATTCCTATGGACAAAGGAGACTGGCGGGCTACAGTCCATGTGGTGGCAAAGAGTCAGACATGACTAAGCGACTAAGCACAGCACAGCCCACACAGGGTAAATACTGTTAAAGCTCTCATTTTCACAAAGTAACTTGGCCAAGCAAGATCCCAGGGTGAGGGTGTGTGTGCTAAAGCTGAGATTGAGCCCAGGAAGACCCAACACAACAGAGCTCTTAACCAGAACCACAGACATCCCTGGAAGACGGTCACTAATACATGGTAGAGACCACAACTATGGCAGGGACTAGTTTACCCTGGTGCTGGCAGCCAAAGCGAGCCAGTCTGCTCAGTGTGTAAGGCAACAGAGGTGTCTACATCATCCCGAGTTCCAAGAAGAGAAGAGGGTTGACAAGGACTGAACGTGGTCTCAGGACTACAACTACACCAGCTCAGCAAGAGCAAAGTTCAAGACCCAGCAGGGGGGAAATGAAATGCTGGCAAGAATAGAGTTAAACATGGCAGGGATCAGTTCAATCTGATGCCCACACAACTTGGGCACCAAGAGACCTGAAGACTAAGGTTGGCAGGGCTTCCAGCGCATAAGCTGCCTTGGGCCTGAATGGCTCAAGCACTGGGCAGACATGGAACTGTACACTTTAAAATGGTTACTTTTATGCTATGCGAATCTTATCTCCAACAGAACAAAACAGGGCTGTGAGGAGTCTGTGGGCAGAGGAGTCCGCTGATCAAAGCACATGGGACTCCGCTCCAAGGAGCTACAACAGGGTCTGGGAAACATGCCCATTGAGGTAGTGTTCAGGTAGTTGGAATGTCTAAGGAAAAAAAGATGGAGACAATGAAACCGCTGCAGGAGATTTTCACATTCTGAGCTATGCTGCCTTGTGGAACAGGATTATTGGTGATGTTGTAGAAAAGTAACCTTCCATTAATGGATCGTGAGTTGGAGGCAGACTCAAGGTCAATTTTAGGAAATACAGAGACAAAACGACCTCTTTTTCAAACTGGAGCAGAGTCTGGCAGCAACAGTATTGACAAGTGAAGGTGCTTCTTCAGTGAGTAAAGCTGGAGATGATGACCTTCACATTTTTCCCAAATCCTCAGATCCTACAAAATTTGGTTGTCTTGACTTCACTTTTTCCCCAGAAGCCCGAAGTGCCGGTTCCCTCCAGAGGAAAGCTGCGTGTGATTTAGTGTTTAGGGAGTCTCTCCTCACCTTGCACTATGGAGATTCACACACAACTGAGCAAACCAAACCATCAGTGCCCGCATCTATTCTTGTACTGTAAATGTGGGTACCGCAGAACTGGAATACTTATCTGAAAAAAAAAATCTCCTCTGGCCAAAACCAATTTCATCTAAGAACAACCTTCACAGAATTTGCTGACAATGTATCTCATGATTCTATTTTCTTACAGGGAAAAAAAAAAAGAATATTGCTGGCAAGATAGACCTGATTAACAGAGCAGCTAAGGGAAAGATAAAGTAAGCAGATGTATGTCAAGGTGAGCAGTGGTTTAAATTTACCAGATTCCAAGGTTCTTGCCTAGCAAACACATCCTGGCAGAAAGAGAGTATTTGAGTTAATGATCATTAGTTCTTTTAAAAAATCCTAAGAATAATATGATTAATAATTCAAACTAAAGCCTAAATAGGACTTATAGGGCTCATCATCCCCAGACTTAGAAAATCTAGGTCAAGTCTGACTTCCATAGTGTGAAAGCAAACACAAAGTTGTTATGGAACGTGGTCAAACTTCCCAGAGAAAACCAGTAAACGTGACGAGATAGAAAGTTCTGGCTGCTAGAGAAGAACTGTATTTATTGAATTTTACTGCCTCTAATAATTATTATCATGTAAAGTAAGTTTTCTGAGAACCCTAGAATTAGGGCAAGGCTAGGACTCTGATCCAGGGCAACTTCAATCTAATTCCTGCACATTTTATTTTCCTAACACTCTTTCTGATCTAATATCAGTTCACTACAATTCAGATCCTCTTCTTTGCTTCATACAAGACACTCCCCATGTGACGCTTGAGAGTTATTAAATCACACAGGTGTGTGTTTTTTTTAACATAAAATCTTAAAATTTTTAAAATCTTTCTTAGCAATTCCTCTAGTTCCAATACACTAGTTCTTAGTTACTGAACAGATTGTGGGTGGGGAAGGAGAGGAGAAGGGCCGGGAGACATGACAGGACAAGTTCTCCCCTGATACTGGTTTCATGAGAACACGGACTTGGTCTGTTCTGCTCCCTGTGCTGCCCCTCCACCCAGAACAACACTGCCTGTAAAATGAATGAACGGCCTGGTGAGCGACGGACGAGCAGACAGATCCTAGACATCAGAGTGGCCCAAGGGCAAGGACTGAAAGGTCGGCCAAGGCCAGGAGGAGGAGGTTCAGCTACAAAGACATAGTCCAGAGAGCAGGCTAGGGTAGGAAGGAGAAATTTCAGGAGTGACTTAATGCCTTAATGAGACCCTCGTTTGGGATGGGGTTGCTGATTACTTGCGAAACATCCTTTAGCATCAGCATGTCTAAAGTATAAACAAGATAAAACACCTGCAGCCACAAACCAGGCGTGATGGTCGTGGGGTGAGGCTGCTGCACTCCATCGCTTCTGCAGTCCCTTAGTCCCAGATATGGTGGCTGTTTCATTCTGCTAAGACTTATGAGTTACATACACTCACCGTGGTTACTGAGTCCACGGGATTGTGCAAAGGCTTGGCTGGGTTGGGAAGTCACTAAGACTTATCCTTTGGCTTCAAGAAGCCTAGGTCAAAGGGCAATGGAGGGTACTGCCTTGTGCATATACGATCTGACAGAAGCCTATTAGAAGGTAATTTAGAAGAAATGGGGATGCCTTCAAATTCTAAATTAGATCATTAAATATCTCCTAACATGACTGAGTTCACTGGAGAAAAGCTGTCTATCAATACTTTGGATATGAGTTCTATCAATCCACAGCATCCTTGGAGAGGGTTTGCACAATATGTTCACAACAGACTCTTACTTTGCAAAAAACTGAGATGACTTAGTGCTGGGAACAGTGCTAATTTCCACTTCTCATTATTGGTATATCTCGATGGCCCTCAAAATACAAAACATATGTTGCCTGAGATTTAAAACAACTAAAAAATCTGAAATCTTGTTTGCTAGGCAATTTTACAGAAATGGCAAATACAAACTGTACAAATACATTCTTGTTCCTAAGAATTTTCATATCATTTTGTGTGTATGACACACAGGCCAAGTTATTCTAAAGGGAAAATATCAATATTGACAGTTTCCCGAAACAACCTAAAGATGAGATGAAAACCTACGGTAAATTATGACTCAGACAAAATTTCTACTAGTTGCAGATATACTTGTCACCTGGGGTTTGACTAATTCACAGCAGCAGTTTTAGAGAATCTTTTGAAACTCTGAGTAAAAAGAGGATGGTGTGGATTTTTACAGCAGCACTTGATAACCCCCCGACTGGTTCCTATGGCACTGGTTTCTCTTCCCAAATTCCTCTTCCAGGAAATGCAGTTGTGTCTGGAAATGCCTCCTGAATAAGTAAAGATCTAATTTATAAATTGAAATTATTTGAGAAAGCAAGCTCTTAACTGTGAACAGACCCAGGAGAAGTATTTTTCAATTTAAAAGGCACTGGATCCATGAAATTTGCTGAGTAGATCTTAAGTGTTCTCACCACACACACATATACACACAATTGAACATAATCTCATGATGTATAGATATGTTAATTAGCTTGATTGTGATAATTATACAATGTATGCATACATCAAAACATTACCTTATATACCTTAAATATATACAATTTTTGTAAATTATACCTCAGTAAAGCTGGAAAAAGTTTTAAATAAAAAATAAATATAGTATAAAGTAATACATTTAGAAAATGGGAAGGCTTCAAGTCAAGGAACTCTATAACTCTTTCCAAATGTCTGCTGTGTGTATATAAATGTGACTTTACAAGTGTATGCCTGTGAACACACCTGTGTGTGCATGTGTATGCACGTGAGTGCACGTATAACTTCAGAGAGGGCAGAGCAGTAATAAAAAGGTCAGCCTCAGTCCTTAAGCAAGTTATGGAATGAAAAATTCCTAGTTACCGTGGCAACTGCAAGATCACATGGCATGGGAGCAAGGGGATACAGAGCATCTTAAGTAAACACTCTTGTGTTTTCATGTTTTGCACATTCCTTGGTGTTTTAAAAGAGACACACCTAGGTCTCAGCAACAACCATTGCAGAAACCTTATTTCACAGTGTGAAACAGGACTATGAGACATGTAGGACTGCGTCCCTCTTGGTTTATTGTGCAGTCATAGAAAAAGTTGGTATTAAAACAGGTTAAGAGAATTTAAGCTGCAGTGAAATATTACTACAATTGTTTGAAAGATAAAATTAGGAGATAAAAAGGAAGACAAGGTTAAAATAAGAAAGAAAGAAATTTGGTTACACAGGAGTAGGTGTTTCTCCCTTTTTCTGGAGGGAAGGATGGGTGTGGAGAAAGAGAAAAATGGATTGCAAAGAAATGGAATTACTTAAGTGATAATACACACCCCCAAAAAATCATCTATTTTCCTGAATGTTAATGTGCACTTAGTGTACCAAAGAGGATTGAACCTCCTTGTCCTTCCTGCCTGTCTTTTCCAGGCTAATCCTCCCTGGTACAAAACCTTTAATTTAAAATTTTAAATCTCCAACGAACTGGAATCTTGGACCAGGCATAACTTTTGGATTTGCACAGATTTGGTTTGAGTGCTTGAACTTCAGAAACATTTCAAATCACTCACATTTGCCTTCTCTACAGAAATCAGGTCCAGGAATACCAACTGAAATATCTCATGCTAGATGCTGGGGATAAAAGCACAAATAAAACATAGAGCTTATCCTCAGAGAAGAAATATTCTTTCTGAGAGACGGGGAGAGATAAAAATTTGCATTAAAAACAACGATGACAAACAAACAGCGGTTTGGAGCAAGGTTGTGGATAGTGGTTAATGAACTGAGCCTCTATAAATAGACTAATTTCTTCTTATTTCTAGAAGTTCAAGACAGTAGGATCTAGAAGGTTTTTTTTAGTTTGTCATTATCTGAGAGTTTTATATCCTCCTGAGAATTTTATATCAATCCTCCTCAGGACATTGTAAACTCAGAAAAACAATTCCAAATATTTAATGACATGGCTTGAAATGTGGCTTCAACACCCTGATAGCAGAGCTACTTCTAGCTGGATGCTAGATCACCATCTGTCCCATACCAACTGCATTTCACAAAGAGAAGATTTTTCAGAAATTCTATCCACAGGAGTATTTTTAGAACATAAAAGAACAGAACGATTTTTGGCATTGATAAGCATAGTCAATCAGAGTAAAAAATGGCTAGTCAGGGCCTCCTGAGTAATCGATTGGCATCCATTTTAAAATGGCAACACTTCCCCCCAAAGTATTTAAAACTCAAAAGTATGAATGCTGCTAAACTAGGGAAAGTGGGGTGTGGGATGTCATCTTCAATTTAAGACAGGAATTTCACAACCAGAAGAAATCTTACACCTCTAATCTCCTACTTTTATAGATGACAAAACTGAAACTCAGAGAGGTAATATTACTAAGTTTATATTTGGTATATTTAATTTGGAGGAAGTCTGTTAACAGTTTCAATTTCTCAAGAATACAATGGATTTTTTTTTTTAATGTTGGCAACCATTAAAAAAAAATCTGAAAACATGAAAAAATTTGCATGTGATAGCTGATGGAGAAATCTTACTTTCATATTATAAAAATAAATTCCAGCTATATTAAAGACCTGAATAAGAAGTGTAACTCTAAAATAGAAAAAAATAAAATTAAGTATCTAGCTACAGAAGTGGGANAATTTGCATGTGATAGCTGATGGAGAAATCTTACTTTCATATTATAAAAATAAATTCCAGCTATATTAAAGACCTGAATAAGAAGTGTAACTCTAAAATAGAAAAAAATAAAATTAAGTATCTAGCTACAGAAGTGGGAAGAACTTTCTAATTTTAAAGGCAATTTTTAAAGTTAAAAAACATGAGTCAACACTTTCGCTCTTATGTGCATAAAAACAAAAAAGAAGCCTGGAAAAACTACATGTAACAAATACGACAAAGATTTATGTCCCTATTGTATAAAGTACTTATTCAAATTAGTAAGAAAAATCACAATAGAAAAAATGGGCAAAGGAGGCGAATAGATTAATTATAGAATATGGATGGATTGATATTAACTTTAAGTATTCAACCTCACTAGAAATGTAAATCTGAATAAGATAATACTTTTCCTTCCTATCAACCCGACAAGAAAACTTAGCTTCTCCTTCTAAGAATCATAATAATCAATATTGGTGAAAGAAAGAGAAGTCACCCAGTCGTGTCCAACTCTTTGCAACCCTATGGACTGTAGCTGACCAGGCTCCTCCGTTCATGGGATTTTCCAGGTAAGAATACTGGAATGGGTTGCCATTTCCTTCTCCAGGGGATCCTCCCGACCCAGGGATTGAACCCAGGTCTCCCACACTGCAGGCAGACGCTTTACCCTCTGAGCCACCAGGGATGCTCCAATATGGATGAGGGTGTCACAAAACAAATACTTTAACAAAGTGTTGATGTTTATGAAAACTGCAACAAGCTTTATGAAGAACAGTTGAGCATAAAGCATAAAAGATTAAGGCAGCTCATACCTGTGAGTAGTAATTACTCAGCTAGGAATTTACCCTTAAGAAACATAAACTTAGATAAAGATTTTGCTAGACATGTGCATCCTAGATTATTATAACTGGAAAAATTTGAAACCCTATTTGCCCTCGAATGGGAAGCGTAGATAAGTGAAGTCTGTTATAGAAACATAAGGAAAGCCTCATAACGCATGTGCTGATATGCTGGAGACGGTGAGGAGAAATCCTGGTTAGTTCTCACTAGATTTTTCTTTTCTTCCTTGTAGCCTTCTATTATTTCTAAATTGTCTGCAAAAACGCGTGCATTACTTTACAGTTAGTAGAACAAATGTAAACAAAAAAGTCTCTAACAAAAGAAATGTGCTATAAATTCCAGCAAGTTGCCTGATGCCTTGTTCTTGACTGTTAAACATCCATAAATCTCAAGAATGAAGCTTGTTTTCAAAAACAAATTCAATTATTAAACAGGTCAAGAACAATATACAATATACTAATTTTAAAAACATTTTGTAGCTAGAAAATGGGGAGAGAGGAAAACGGCCAATGCCATTTTCCAACAATATCTAATTCTCCTTAGATACAAGACTTATGATGTCTGCCATTTATGATTTGTGTTCTTATCTGGTCACAATGCCAGGAAGTAAAAGGGATGATGTTTAATTTAGCAAATGCCTCACAAGAAGGTGAAGAAACAATTTTCTAGAAATAGACACCCTATTCAAAGTACACCCCTTCTTTTCTTCGGTCTGCATATTATCCTTCTTTAACTCCCTTGTCTTTGTTTTCAATCCTCCTCCCTCATAAGTGGTGACGAGCTTGGGGGCTCAAATCCAATCTTGCTCACTTATGTCTCTGTTCTAGCGTGTGTGATGCCTGGTTCATTAGGGCTTAACAAATGCTTTTCTCAATGAATACAGGCAAGAATAAATTAATCTTGGCCAAGCATTTAAAAAATTTGCTCTATATTTGAAAAGGAGAAAGTTCTACTGAAATTAAAAATCATTTAGGCCCTCAACAAAGTGAACTTTATGTGTCACAGCTGAATGCCCACTGTTGGTGGCAGCAAGCGAAACAGTTATCTGGCTGTCTCCATCCTAGTAGGATTTTTCCTAATCATTCCTACAAGTTCAAACAGGGGAATCTGAAATAAGCTGCTAACGGTAGAGAAGCTAAGCATCTGACTGATGTGAGATGCTAGCATCGGTCTGAAGACCTCGAGGCAGTCAAGTAAGTGACTGAATCCCCCAGAATTGCTGAGTCATCACATCTGGCTAAGAAACACACACTGAATTCCCTCTGGGTCTTCTGTAGGCCTGTGCTACCCGAATCTTCCTTCTGGGGTCCCCCAAAATGGGAAGTCTGCAGTCTGCCATCCTTTATCACTTGGAAGGAAAAGACAGCATTCCTGACTTTTCTTTTGGAGTGAAGTGATCTTAAAACTTAGGTTTGGGTCAAAATGGGCCCAACAAAACTCTCACTGCCCTCTTCTCCGAAGGTTCTGGCATGGCCAGGTGTGGTACCTAAAAGCAGAAGTCAGAGCCAAGATGCCAAAATGGCAAAGCACACAGGGTGGGACCCGGGGGGCCAGCAGCTACAGATGTTGACTCTACCTAGGGCCACCTGGATCTTCACGGGGAAGGATTTTTCCAGGGTGTGGCAAACTTGCCTCAGGTCTCTGCAGATCTCCCCCTTATGCCAAGATCATGAGTAATACTAAACGACAGGAATCTGAGATTTACTAACTTCAGATAGAAGTGGGAGCTACTTAAAATTAGGATACAGGTCAGACATGATTACTAACTTACAATGGAAATGGCATTTAACAGCTCAGCAAGTCTTGAGAGGCATCTGCCCACAAGCATCTGGCATTCAAGTATATTCCTTAAAAGACAATCAAATAAAATTGGATCTCTGCTTTGCTCCAAACTTTCTTCTCTCAGATTTTAAGGGTTAGTTAGAATTTGGCCTCACTGGGATATAGATGGGGAAACAGTGGAAACAGTGTCAGGCTTTATTTTNAGCAGGAGGAGAAGGGGACGACAGAGGATGAGATGGCTGGATGGCATCACTGACTTGATGGACATGAGTATGGGTGAGCTCCGGAAGCTGGTGATGGACAGGGAGGCCTGGCATGCTGCAGTTCATGGGGTCGCAAAGAGTTGGACACGACTGAGCGACTGAACTGAACCGAAGTTCAGAAGCTTTCCTTCTCCACCTGGCTGGTATATCCCTTAACCTCAAACCTGCAGGTACAATTCAGCACTAACTCGAGCCACCCATGTTTCTGTCTCTGTCACTGTATATTCCAGTCATATGCACTAGGAGAGGAGACAGTATTATCTCCATGGCTTCAATTAACCTCTCGGTTCCCATGATTTTAGAGTTATATCAAAGTATTGTTTTTCACAGAGGTCATTTTCAGTTCTGTGCTTCCCTATGGATATTTAATAAGCACTAAATGCCCCAGTAACGTTTTGTTGGCAAAACTGTTTGTGCCTGCTTTTAGGACTTGCTGTGTTAGTTTCCTGATGGGGCAACTGCTTCCCTGGTGGCTCCGTGGTAAAGAAACTGCCTACCAGTACAGGAGATGAGGGTTCGCTGTCTGGGTCAGGAAGATTCCCTGGAGAAGGAGACAACAACCCACTCCAGTATTCTTGCCTGGGAAATCCCAAGGACAGAGGAGCCTAGCAGGCTATAGCCCATGGGGTCACAGATAACAACTGCTAACAAGGACAGGAGAAGCAGTTCAACAGAAGTGCTTACTGGAGCAAGGGTCACTTCAATCAGGCTAGCCTCTGTTAGGGCCCCACAAAATATAACTCCAGAAACACAGGGCGATAAAAGCACAAGGACTAAATCATACCTTTCTCTAACAAACCTGGAGGCTTGCCGATAATGACTATTTTAATTAATGATCTTTTGCTTCTGATAACAGAGGCTAAAAAGGGATATATCTTACTAGAAGAAATATATCAGAATATTTCAACATCTTTTTGTGATTAATGAACTTTAGACAGAATTAACAGACTGTGAAGTACTTACTGCCCATTTTAGAGGATACTCTTTGTAATCCTATTTAGCAGTTGCCAGTTTTTGAGTGAAACTTTTTCTTATCCAGTCAAGATACATCATATCAAAAAAGTTCTTATCAAAGCCTATGCTTCTCAGAGGAAAACTCCAGGATACTCAGATTGATTGCAGAAAACACCACATCATCAGAATCCCCCCCAGCTTATAATAACAGTAAGGTCACTGAGCTGGGAGAAAGTGACAGCTTCTATCAACCATAAAATTCAGTTTGGGATTTTATTAGGTACTGCACCATCTGGGGATCATTAGACTTCTTTATTCACAACAGTACCAATAGGAAGCTTGTTTTACCTCTATAAATCCTAGCCAAGGCAAGATCAAGAAAGGTTTAACTAATCATCCGTATGATTTTGATTGCACAGGGTCAAAATTTTACCTGGATACCTTCTACCTCACCCCCATCTGGGAGGGCACTAAGATTTGCTTCTGGGACTCACTGAGTTTTCATCAGCTTCCTTGAAAATCCCTACCCGAGGGCCACTTCCTGCCTTCTTAATTATCTTATTATCACCATTGTTCACTCCCTCTCTGTATTTCTTGGATCTAAATGAGCCCCTTTACTCTGACTCAGCTCACCTCGATCATGCCCAGTCATTCCTGGAACCTGAACAAAGAGAACATTTACAAAGTTTTGTTAAAATTGTTGAGTCTTGTTCACCTAATGACAAATGTACAATAAATGAAGAGACATGCCATATCGTCTTTCTCCATTTTTTTTCCCCTTAATGCAGGAGGGAGAGATTGGAAAAGGAAAGAAAACCCTGCAAAAACCTATTCCAGGTAGACCTTATGTGACAGCATTAACTTTAAGACATCCAGACAAGTCTTTTGTTCTTCAATAATGGAGTGGGTAAATTTTTTAAAATTAAAGACAAATTTGTATGTACTGACAAACAAGAACATGGTCATGTTTTAAGTAAAATATGGGCATTTAACATGATTTATTAGAAAAATATGTACTGTACATTTGCCCACAGTCTGCTATGCTCTGTTATGATATTTTCAGCTATCTTCTATTTTTGATCTCTTAAAACAACATTTAGGGCTGCTGTATGCCAGATGGAATTTTTCCTTTCCACCCACTTCCCAATGCAAAAGGAAAAAAATAAAGGTTCTCTGCATCCCACATGAAAATCTTTTATAAATGTCTTTTCCTTATCTTTATCAACTGAAGTATCTGAATCACTCAGAAATCACCAAACTCTGGCTGAATCAATATGCAGCAAAGTAAGTACATTTAATGTGAACCTACGTGCCTGCCAGGTGTTAATTAACAGAAAGTATTCATATTACACGCAAGTTCAAAATTCATTCTATGAAACAGGACTGAATCAAAGTCAATTTTTTAAAGAAAAATGATGAGGTGGTACATTTTAGAGTAAAGCTATTTAGTTAAGAGCTGAGCTATAATTGGACATTCTATCTTCACAGCAAAGCTTTGACATTTATGCTGGTTACTGTTTTACGTAAAATCAAGAGAGGTCTGTGAGGGAAGGCGAATCAGAAAGCTTTGAAAGGAGTGAGTGTAACCCATTCTCGGCTGGCAAACCTGTTCCCACACTGCAGCGGAGGAATCTCAAAAATTCAACTCTAATCATCTTCCTCTCTTGTTTAAAGTCTCCACAAGGGCTCTGTATCACTCTGAGCACCCCATCTTTGACTCAGCCTGCGGGTGAGGCCTTGCCTCCTTTGCCCCCTCGCCCTCCCCGGGCCCTAGCCTCTTGGTTCAGCCTGCAGAGCTGCAGCGCCCTCTCTGCACCAGCCCTTCCTGTCCTCACGCGGGTTTCTCCTCTGCCTGGAATGCCTGCCCTGCCTCACTTCTTCTAGGAACTCTTCTGACTCTTCAGATCCTGTCTCTTCCTCGGGAACACAGGCGTGTCTCCCTGGACTAGCTGAGTGCCCTGTGACAAGCTTCCATAGCATCTTGGAGCTTAGCATGCAGGTAACTGGGAACTCAGGGCTTCTCAGGTGGCTCAGTGGTAAAGAATCCAATGCCTGCCAAGGCAGCAGACACAAGAGATCCCTGGGTCAAGAAGATCCCCTGGAGGAGGGCATGGCAGCCCACGCCAGTATTCTTGTCTGAAGAACCCCATGGACAGAGTCTGGTGGGCTACAGTCCGTGGGGGCACAGAAGAGTTGGACAGGACTTGGCAGCTAGATAACAGTAACTGTGAGCTCAGCCTCTAAATTTCTTGCAATGTTGCCTCCCCCAAAAGCACTGATGTATCAGGACAGTCTCTGGGGGAATCAAGACACAGTGTACATGAGTACCTGTGTCTCCGTGTCTTATTTCTGCAGACCCCGGTGGTACACAGTTGTCATGAAGTACAGTCCACCTCCCTATGAAGGGCTGTCCATCTGTCCATGCATCTTTGCTCTATCCTTCTGTCTTAAACCACTCATTATACATTCAAATGAAACTAAACCACCAAAGATTTCTAGTGTTAATTCATCAGATGACAACCTACAAAGTATTAATACTGCTATATTCATGCAGATCATGCCTTGATGGGGTAGAGAAAAAAAGAATATAAGGTTGCCAGGGGTCTGCAGTGAGGTATACCACTGATAGGAACAAAAGTTGAGAAAAATACTTTATTTTTCAGTATTTCAATGCTTCACCATATTTAGTATGATTTCTCCCCCTGGAGGAGGGCATGGCAACCCACTCCAGTATTCTTGCCTGGAGAATCCCCATGGACAGAGGAGCCTGGCGGGCTACAGTCCATGGCATCTCAGACACGACTGAGCGACACAACACAGTAGTATGATTTCTCGAACATACTAAAGATAATACAACTATTTTAATATTACAAGTAGAAGAACTTGATAACCTGGTGAATAGCACCTGTACCACAGGGAATCCAACATCTGCTAAGAATATGAATTTGATAAACCAAACTAACTGAGCCAGGATCTGTTTTCTTAACTGGGCATTTTAAAAAATAAACGAGTATCTTCAGAAAAATAAACAAATACAATAATGACAAGTTCCTCTCTGCTTAAACTGTTAAAAACTGAAGATAATATTTTTTAAATGTTGAGACTTGCAACAGGCTTCTCGTGAGAACTAAAAACCCCAGCTAGTGGGCAGATGGCTCGGACAGACAGTGGGAGCTCAACCACTGAAGTCCCCTGGCTGCCTGCTTGCCGATTTTATGATGGAAAAAAAATAAAAATAAAAAAATAAAAGCAGGATTTAAAATGAACCAAACCTCCAAACCTTGCTTTTGAAAAAGGAAAAGAGCTTCTCTATGGATTTCTGCAACTGTGAAAAAGTTTACCAGAGGGACTTCCCCCTCCCTGAATGTCTGTAAAATTATTTAAACACTTCGTTTAACACTGTCTTAAATGGTGCACTGGTTTTCCACGTGTGAATTTTATCTCCAGTCAGACTGTAAACTTCTTGGAGGTAAGACCTATCTTCTCTATCATCTTTGTGATTAGCCTGATTAAAATTAATCCTGACTAAAGATGAACTGAAACAACTCACTCAAGGAAGCCTATTTCCTCTAAAAAGGTTATATATGTAAGTGCCAAACCAACACAAAGTTGGGATTTTTCTCATTAAGAAAAACAACATGGTTTCTGCATAGAATTTCTCAGTAGTGGGCCACTTAATATGTTATGACTTGCCTATTATATTTGAATTCTGGCTTTTGAAAGTAAGCAATGACGTGATAACACTGCACTTGTCTTTAAGCAGTTCTTGGTTAAACTAAATTACTGGCAAACTTCAAATAATGCCATGATTGCTCTTTAATTTTACTCACCTCGATGTATAAAGCAAGTCTGATTTCACATAGAGCATAAGGAGGGTTTTCATTTTATATAAAGTTTTTTTATTTTTTTTAAGTAAGAGACTAAATGAAAGTTGGGAAAATGCAGAGACCAACTTTTAGAGTGTGACCTAAAGAGTGGCGGGAGGCAGAATACTCCAGCCCACTTCTGCCCCAGGGACACACGGGCAGCAAGCCCTTGGACGCCCAGTGAGCCCTTTGACGCAAGCAGGGCTCCAGGATGAGGCTGCAGGAAACGGGGGAGAGGAAATTCCGGTTTAAGTTGAGAGATAGGGACCCCAGCCTGGCAGCAGACCCTGCCAAGATTCGGTTTCAGAATGTGTAAAACCTCCTTCCCACCCATATTTCATGAGTGAACTGGAAAAGGGGAAGGAAGTAGGGTGGGTCCCAGACTCAACAAAGGGACTGAAGAAAGCGGCGTGGGGAGGGGGCGGGACACACACAGGGCCCCCGCGGAGAGCAAGCATCGCTGGGCAGGGCTGTCAGGCACGTTTCACAGACTTCCCTTTCTGCAGAGTGGAGAGTGGGAGGCCGAGTTTAGGAGCTGCGTGTGGCTACTCCTCTTCTACAAGATAATACACTGCGAAGCATAAACGACATTTCAGGAAAAGCTGAGTTTCAGTCTTCCGGTAAACAGTGCAAAGGTGCGGCAGAACACAGCAGCCGCGTCGAGAGTGGCTCTTCAGTCCAGCTGCTCATAGACTCTAAATGTGAACTGCCTATACCCTTTAGAAAATTAAGCTAGAACTCAAAAGAAGCCTGCACCTAAGCATCCCTTTTCTTCCTTCCTCCCCTTACTTCACCACCACCATCCTTCCGATACAGACTCGTCCTGTCTTTCCCCCAGGGCTGCGGTCCCGGCGGCCGCCCTTTCCCTGGACCGTCCTGCCATCCTCGGCCCGCACGCCAGGCTCCCGCGGGGCTGACGGCTGAGCGCGCCGGTGGCCGGGGCAGTTGGACTGGAGCTCCCACCTGGCCCAGCTCTGCTTGGCCACTCACCAGCCTCAGCTTTCTGACCCATCACATTGAAATAACATCATTTCCCTCCTCATCCTTCTTTTTTATGAAAACTAACAAAACAAGTCAATGGCTCGTCATTATTTGTAGAATGAAGGGGAACGTGTCAGCCCTTGAAATCCTCCACAGCCTGGCCCCGATCTCGTTCCTCACTAACTTTTCCTTCTCCTAAATCTTTGCCTCCATCTCCCTCAACCCCACTCTTGGTGTTCTGGTGACTCAGAGTGGTTTCAATTTCAAGGAAAAAAACCACCTCGTGTATTTTCTAATGCTCTTCTCTCTGCCAGGGATGCTTTTCTTCAGTTTGGATTGTTTAGTTCCAACTCCAAACTTACTTCAAGGTCCGCATCAAACTCTACCTCTGCCATGAGAAAGAATCCTGTTTGCCCAGGTGAAAATTCTTGCTGTGACACCCATGTATCTCTCTGGGGATTATTACCACTGTCTCCTCTTACCACCGTTAGATGTGTCTGTATCTCCTCTCCACACGTGACTACACTCCTTCAGGGAGGAACCAGCATAGTTATTCTGGATCCACTACAACATTAGCTTTAATAAAGACGCACTGAATAAATGACCAAGGATATTCTAGAATAACAGTATAGAAACACCAACTCAGACTAAATGGATCAGGAGAACACCTCTAAAATCACAGTTAGTTCTGAAGGAGGTAAACACATCACTGCAGCCAATGCCAAAGCGTTGGCCAAATAATTCAGCTCACTTTGAGGTTACTAGAGATTCTCTACGCTTAAGCAGTCGTCCAAGTACCTAGGTCTCAGAAGTAGCAGTCTCCCTACTGTTAGCCAAAACCCATCTGACGATTTGCTGATGAGATAAACACTGTGTGCATCTATCTCAGATCCCTAAAACAACTGCAGGACGACAAGGCAAGGTCAATGGCTACAGAGCTTTTTGGAGAAAATGACCAACCATTCTGGTGATAAAGACAACTTTCCCATGTCTATACCAGGAAATTGTAGTACAAACCTCAAAACTGCTTAGTATAAATTAGCACACACATCCTCCCATCACTAGGCTTCACATGCTGCCAAGTTTACCATCTAAATGACTCATCATCTGTGACCTTCTCGTTTCCCAGAGTTGCCACCCTGGTTCAGACTTACATCTCTCACCTGACTCACAACAATATCTTTCTAAGGGTTCTCTCCAGCGTTTCCCTCTTTCTCACTCAATTTTTCCTCTAAACCAATGCCAGAGGGATCTTACAAAGACCACATCTGATTACGCCGCTTCCCTTCTTTGCTGGCTTTCCTTGGCCAGAAAAGCAAGTCTCAACTGCTTAGAGCAGTTGCCAAGTCTTTCACAACTGAATTCTACCCTCCCTCACAGCCCACCCCACCCCAACTCCTTTCCCAAGAACTGCCCAGGCTCAACTCACACACCTTCTTGACGGTCCCTCTGTCTTAAATGTTCTTCCCTGCCCTGCCCTTCTATGACCTTAGTCATCCTTCCAGGTCAAGCTCAAAAGTTCCCATTTGGTAAATATGCCCCTTCCTCTCTGGATATAATCAGAGAACTAAGACCAGAAAATATGCCTACAAAAGAGGCAATTTCTTTAAAGAATTAATGACCAAATATTAAGCTTACTCTAATGTTTATAAGAAAGAGCCCTTTTTGTCCCCTTCTTAAAGTTCTCACATAATTTTCAACACTTAGGAATGAGTGCTGGCTAATAATGCCTACAGCCTGTTAATACAAAATAGGAAAAAAAATAAGTGCTTCCTGAGAAACTTGTGATAATTACACATTTAACTTTTTTTAAACTTCAGAAATACCCTGGCAAAAGTAACAGAGTGAAGCATTTCTCTAATTTCATCCATTTTTAATCATGGCATTTACCAGTTTAAGAAGATATTAGATATGCCTACTCAGAAATCTCAAAGCCCCTTCAATTTGTAACAAGATGCACCAGCAACAAAAGCCTTATTCTATCAAATTCATGTCTATCTCTGGGCAGTAGTACCTTAAAGTAGCTTTCTCTTTTGAATGCTTACGTACAAAGAGGGACATGGTTTACTGGGACTGGAGAAGCAAAGTTGTTCACTAAAAAGAATGACTCGACAGGCATCTGAGATTCTAAACTCAAATTTTACCACTGTCCACTTAAATAATTTTGGCTCAGGAATGGTAGATGAGGTAGTTGAAGCATTTGAGAATCACAAAAGAAAGGATATTTGTATGTAACTCTAGGGTTTGGTCATAATTGTTATTGTTGTAAGAGTAGGAAACTGCGGAACTAGGTTTACAATAAGTAAACTGCAGTTTCCTCTGTATATTCTGTGTGTTTTCATGGACAAGAACAGATGACTGATGCTGAAAAGAAAGTGAGGGCAGGAAAAATGAAAATGAACACTGACCTCAATGGGCAAGCTAATGGGATTGCTAATTCGAGTGCTTAAGACAAAAGAGTGAAATAATCCAGTAGATGGTTTTTATTCCTAACAAACAACTGTAAAAGGTGCAGGAAGCATCTAGTGGCAAAGGTTCCATTTGGTGGCACACTGTGGGAGTCAGCCTTGAGAGCTGATCAGTTCAGCTGATGTCAGCTTGAAGGAGGGAGATCACAGAATGACTAAGTTCATATGTATTCTGAAGGAAGAAAGATCCTTCATATTCACCTTTCCTGACTGCCAGCTTCAGCAGGAAAGGTCTAAAGAGAAAAGGCCATCATTCCACTGTTTATTTATACACCATCTTTCCCCTCAGAAGGACACACTCTTCAGAGCTGTTAATGCATCCTTATTATGACATGCATGCAAGAAGTAAAAAAACCATAGTGTTCTTTTTTACCATCTTAAAATGAAGGGCTAAAGAGAACAGAGAGTACACAACCGTAAGCAGAGTTGCAAACCTTCCACCACTAAATTTCCATCTCATGGTCAAAGTCCTTAACAGCAGCAATTTCAGATTTGTTACTGTGTATTTGGAGGGTATTATATTCTCATTAACCATAACTATAATATTCTGGATTAAACTAATAAGGCAAAGGCAACACAGGTACCTTTTTATTAAGCATAAAGCTGTCTATGGCCTAAGGGTGGTGATTTCTGACCTTGGGGAAGGGGGAAGGGTTACTCTATTGGTTTGATTTTAAAAGATCACTCCCTCCCCTCGGGTTGTCGCTAATCCACTGAATCGAATATACAATCCATTGTATAGTGTATGCTCAGTCACTCATTTTTGTCTGACTCTGCAACCCTATGAACTGTCCCAGGCTTCTCTGTCCATGGGATTTTCCAGGCAAGAATACTGGAGTGGGTTGCCATTTCCTTCTCCATTGCATAATACGTCATCCTTCTTAAGGACCACTAGGGAAGAGAAATGCTCCCAATTAACCTAGGGCATGTTTTCATATCATCAACTGTTAACACTCATCCTGATTTCAGAAATGCTAAGATGTGTGTGGAGGGAGGGGGCGAGCACACCCTGAAATCGATAAAATATAGCATATGAAAACGACTGCCCTTCTAACTAAGATGAATCAAAAGGAACATTGTTCTGAAAAATTTAAGACATGCGCCGGGATATTTTATGGATGCAAAAGAAGTTAGGAGTCAGTCTTCCATATAGTTAACCTTTGGAGTGTTTTTAACAATGCAAGAAAATTTAGTACCCACTGAGGTAAAGGCTCCTGAGAAGTCCACTCAAACTTAAAGCCAACAATCACCTCTAAGACAACTGCCACTGCAGGCTCTGAAACTGCCTAATTATTCTCCCCCTTGAGACACTGATAGCTAATGACTCAATGCCGCACTGCTACAGGTGTGTTACGTGATCAGCTGCAACAGCCTGCCATCCTAGGACCTCTCACCTCCTCTCCCGCTCTGTCAATCCCTGGTGTTTGTACTGATGGTCTTGGAGCAGAATGAGCATGAAGCAATTCTGCTCCCTTGCAAAGGGTTGGAAACAAAATTTCAGCAAAGATTAAAAGTCAGAGAAAAGACATGTTCCCAAGCTGGGGAATTTTCCTCTTCGTGAGCGGTCCTGGAGGGCTCAGCATGGAGGGTGAGGCCTTACAAACAACAACACGAAGTCAACAGACAACAATGTGGAGCAGAAGTGAGAGGCCCCATTGTCTCCCCAGCATGACCGCAGCGTTCTTGGTTCTAAGGCTCAGTCTGAATAACTGCTTTCAGGACAACGGAGCGAAGCGTCCCTTCCCTCCAGTCTAACTGCATCTAAACAATATAACTCTTGTTGGAACTCAAACAGTATTCATGAAATACTGGGAAAACGCCCTTCTGACTCTGCCGCTTGGTCTCAGCATCTAGAATCTGTTCCTCTGTTCTCACCTATTTCTTGAGTTAGGACTTACTTGCCTGATAACTAGATCCACCCCCTGGGCTCAACATAAAAGTACATCAGAATGTTCTTTTAGAATTCATACTCCACAGAGATTCTGATGGGGTGAAACTCCCCAAGTCAAGCCTGGAAGCTATCAAATAGACAGGCATTCATATGTGCTCCTCTGCATTCTTATATTTCTCCACGATCTACTTCTGTGAAGAGACTGCTTCTAAATCCAGTGTCTAAACCCACTGGCCTAGAAAATTAGAGCAGTTCTCATTCTCTTTTACTAAGAAGCATGCTTCTGGAGGGGAAAAAAAAAAACAACCCAAGTCCAAAGAATTTAAAATAAAATATTCTTCTCTTCAAACATACAACCGGGCAGAAATATTTTCCACCCCTTCAAACCTGCATCCCCAAGAGGAAAAGTGCTTACGTGTTCAGACTTCTCCTGTTCTTTTTTGTCCGTCTGCAAAAACTGACAGCTTTCTCTTGCCAGCTTCTGGACCAGTTCAATTCGCCCGATATCATCTCTCTCCTGAAGTTTGCACATCATGCCGGCCTTAAGAGTTGGAGAAAAAGCGAAGATATACTTAAATCCACAGTCCCAGGACATGACACCGCTCATTGAATAGTTCACCTTATAATACATTCATCTTCTCGTGTCGCCTGGATTGAATCATGGTCTTGGTGAAAATATTTTGCCTCTCCAAAACTGAAACTTAACCTAGGAATGCCGCACCGAAAGACTTAAGTTGAGATCACTTATCAGTCTACTTTAAGAGAGGGAAAGGCAGAGCACACTGAATCATTTGCTGCTAAGGGTGCTCCTGATATGCCACTATTTGTTCCTGACAGCCTGTTTCCTGTTACATAAGCCCAGCAAGAGGTTAAAAACGCATGGGAAAGTTAGCCAGGAACTCCTCTGGCCATCAGGGTGAAGTGATAGAGAACTAAAAATAACAGTACACGACCTCCTGATTCCTTAGCTCCACCAGCTCATTCCATGTACAAACACACAGTTCACAAGAAAAGCACAAGAAATTCTTTTCTTTCAAAACTGAAAAATTACTGTGGGGCAGTATCAGTCAAATAACTCCAATGTTGCATGAAATGTGGTGGAGAGTTATTAAAAATTAATTGCAAAAAGAAAGCTTTAAATTTACTCAGAATTTAGAAATGGTCCACAAAGCACCATATTTTCATTATACCCAAGTATCAAGTAATAATGATAATATGGAAAAGAATCTAGGATTTTGATAAGAAAAAAAAGTTCATTGTTAACACACACTCTAAACAGTTTCTACTCAAATTCTTTCAAAAATGGTTCATACTGATAGATGAGGAAATGACCCAAAAAGAAATCTGGTTATTCCTGGCAGGAACAGCCAAAACTATCAAATCCTCGTTTTACCCTATACAATCTACAGGATTTGAATGGACCCAGCAATGTGACCAAATACGGAGAAATGGGCAGCAAGTGATCACAACTTTATAGTTTGTACTGAGGACACATATTTTGTTGAGTAGACATCAGAAGAATGGAACCGTCCATGCAAAGCAGTGACTAGGTAGTTACTCCTAAGGGCAAGGACAGCACCCTATCTAGCATTTTCTCCAACAAATAGGAAGGAAACAAAAAAAATCAGAAGTGGCCCAAATCAGATTCCCCTGGAACAGCAAGTGGAATTTTTCCACCAGAGTCAGGAATTTATTTTTACCACATGCTTCACAAGTGGTCTTCTAGTTCGTCTCCAGGGTGTCCTTAGACAAGGATCTCAGTTTATCTTAAGACAGGCTGTGCAATGCCAGAAAGCCAGAAGTACTGGAAAGCCCCTTATCATGCTAGACAAAACTCTGAAACCACTAAACTTCAATTCATGAGTACTAGCACTGCCCTTTAAAGCAACTGAAAGTATGTCTACTTTTTATCCAATATGACGACCTTCTAAATATTTAAATACCAACATCTATGATGTCCTCCTTTATGCATTCCTCATGTATATTCCCCTAGTTCTCTATTTTATTCATTCATTCATTCACTCAGTCACTCACTCAACTGATTTTATTGGAATAACCATGCACCAAGATCTATTACAGGTTCTAAGAAGACAGTGGTGAATAACCTTCATCAAGACCAAGTCACATGTCATGTCGCTTACATTAAATAGGAGATGTGGATTACATTAATATACAGATACAAAATAGCAGATGGTGGTATATGATGAGGAAAATACAGTAGGGTAAGGGACAGAGGATTTGTTGGTTGACATCTGAGAGGAGACATAAGGGGAGAGAAGGACATTCCAGGCAGAGGAACAGAAATTCAAGAGCCCTGAGATCTGGGAGTGTTCAGCGTGTTCCAGAATGAGGGAAGAGCACAGCCGGGCTGCAGCAGAGCTGGTGAGGGGAGACCTATGGGACAGTTCAGAGAGCTGATGCTGGACCAGGACGTGTCGCTTCTGTACAGGACGTGCAAGCGGTTTACATTCTTTTTCTGAACAAGATGGAAAAATGCTTTGACATGTTTTGAAGAAAGGACTGGAATAATCCAAATTATCTTTTAAAAGGATCGTTCCATCTTCCGGGTTGAGAAAACACTGTTAAGTGGGGAAAAGCAGTTGAAGCTAGAAGGCCAATTAAGACTGGTCTTCAGACAAGAACTGGTTTAGAAAAAGAAATGGCAGCAGTAGAGATGGTCGGAAGTGGTTAGATTCTGGATCTATTTCAAAGGTAGGGCCAGCAGAAATGGTTGTCTCCAAGATATTTGACCTGAGTGACTAGAAGGGTAGGGGCTCTCAGTTCCTGAGATTGGGAGACTTTGTGGGGGGGTCGTCTGGTATGGGTTATGCCTATTAAGACACCCATGTGGAGCTGCCGGGTTGGCTGCCGGGAGATCCAGAGAAGACTAAGCTGGGGATGGAAGTCATCATAGGATAGATCGTATTTAAACCAGAGGAAAGACTAAGGTTACCAATGGGATGATGCAAACAAAGAAGAGAAGAAATCCATGAACTGAGTCTAATATTTAGCTACTGGGAAGATGAAGAGTGAGGCCTCCCTGGTGGATCAGTGGTAAAGAATCCAGAGACTCAGTTTTGATCCCTGGGAAGATCCTCTGAGAAGGAAATGGTAACCCACTGCAGTATTCTTGCCTGGAGAATCCCACGGACACAGAAGCCTGGTGGGCTATAGTCCATGGGGCTACAAAGAGCTGGACACAACTTAGCAACTAAGCAACAAAGATGACTAATCTGGAAAGGAGAATGAGGAGGGCACTAGCAGGAGAATCTGGTGAGTAGTGAATTCGGTGCTTTCAAGGAGGAGGGAGTGAAAAGCTGCATCCAGTGTAGCTGAAACATCACATAAGAGGAGCTCAAATAACTGACATTGAATTTAACAAAAGTAGTTGGTGACTTTGAGTATAACTTTTTTGGGAGGAAAAAAAAGTGGTGGGGGGGCAAGTTTTATTCACATGGGCTTCACAGAGAATGAGAGACAACTCTTTCGAGGAGTTTTATTTCAAGAACGAGGCACTAGTTAAAGAGCGACGCTGCAGGGAGCTCTGGTTGCTCATTTAAGGCGAGGGATATTCCAGCACATTTAACTTTATTAGAAATCATCCCATGTAGAGAGAAATTTGATGGCGTGGGCCAGAGAGATGGCATTTTTAAGAGACATGTGCTTGAGTAGGAAAGAGAGCATAAAGATCTACTCTCAGAAACATGCATGCGAATACTTTCCTCGCTGTACCAGGAGGGGAGGATACAGGGGGTGAACTGCAGGTAGGCTGGCATATCTGGTGACGAGAACATGGAAATTCTTTTTTGAAGACCTCTATTTCAGAAACAACAATTCAGGTAATTAGCTGAGAGTAAGGACCCTGAGAAGATGCTGGAAGCATAACAAAAGAGAGCGTGTAACAGTCATTTCCGTTCCAAGGCTTAGCAAACCTTTTTCTGTAAAGGGCCGGGGTGTAAATATTCTAGGCTCAGTGGGCTGTGTGGTTCTGGTGCAAGGACCCAAAGTGGAAGAGTGAAAGTGTTAGTTGCTCAGTTGTGTCTGACTCTTTGCAACTCCACAGACTGTAGCCCACCAGGCTGCTCTGACCAGGGGATTCTCCAGGCAAGAAAGAATACTGGAATGGGTTGCCATTCCCTTCTCTAGGGGATCTTCCTGACCCAGGGATTGAACCTGGGTCTCCTGCTTTGCAGGCCACTGTGCAGTTTTAACACAAATGGAGCAAAAGACAGTATGTAAGTGAATGAGCACAGCTGTGTTTTAATAACACTTTATTTACAAAATAGGCAGGAAGCTGTGGTTTCTCAACTTCTGACCTGAGAGAATAGGAAACTGGACAACAAAAATAGAATCAGACTGCCAAGCATTAGTAAGGACCCACTTGACTTTATTTTTAAATCCTTTTACCATTCTAGCCATCCTCCTTAGGACATACTGGTTTATCAGGACTTTAATGGAGTTCATAACCTGAGCTAATGCTAAACAAATGGGCCAATCTTGAAGATGCTCTTTTAATCACTGCCACAGAGTAAAAAAGAGCACCAGTGGAATTAAGGATCTTCTTTTAAAACTAAGAAGACAAAGAAGTTATTCCAGGAAATTTCTAGACAAAAGTAATCAACATTCTTTAAATGTTTTGATACTTGAAGGACTGTATCTCTGTTACCCAGAAAATCCATTTATGCTGACCATCTAGGATTTCTTCTGTCTCCATCCGTGTCATTCTCCCAGTGTGTAGTACACGGTCTTGCTAGAGGAGAGAGGGTGTTAATGACCCTGTAAGCTTTGTACCTGCTGTGTGGTTGCTTACTCAGCAGTGTGATGGATTGATCCCCATCTCTGCCTGCTCCCTGGGGTGGCAGCCTTGGGTAACAGAGGGCATGAGTGAGATGGGCCAGGCTGGGATGGTACACAGGAGGAGAGTACCTCGAGCTAAATGACCTGGCAAGTGAGAATGAGCCTGCTACCTCTCCTTACCAGGACCGGCTCCAAAGCACCTGAGCCAAGCTTCCATAGATGCCAGTTTGGACAGAGAGTCTTTATTTCTGTCTGTGGGTTCCACACGTATCCTTAGAATATAATTGATAATATCATTAGCAACAAAACAATAGGACTGAGGAGAGGAAATTTAAGAGACCTTAACTATTTCTTTGGCTTCTATGTGAACATGAGCTTCTTGCTTAGGATCCTAAATAGAGACTTTTCTTTCTTGAGGAAATACATTTTTATCAGTACCACATACTTGGGTTTACAAATTATGTATTTTAAACACAAAATGCTATTATTTTTAAAAATGGGTTTTCAGATGGGCTTAATTTTTTCATGTTTATAATTAAATCATCTTATAATTTTAAAAGGAATATTGTAATCTAGATTTTCTGGTCTCTTGCATAATTTCCAGATGTATTTCACAAGATAATCAATTTGATAGCTGCTGCTACTGCTAAGTCACTTCAGTCATGTCTAACTCTGTGCAACTCCATAGACGGCAGCCCACCAGGCTCCCCCATCCCTGGGATTCTCCAGGCAAGAACACTGGAGTGGGTTGCCATTGCCTTCTCTAATGCATGAAAGTGAAAAGTGAAAGTGAAGTTGCTCAGTCGTGTCCGACTCCCAGCTACCCCATGGACTGCAGCCTACCAGGCTCCTCCATCCATGGGATTTCCCAGGCAAGAGTACTGGAGTTGAGTGCCTTTGCCTTCTCCAATTTGATAGCACTCATATATAACTATCAAAAAAGGCTTTCAAGGAGGGTTATGAAAGCTTCTTCACTCCCTAGAGAACTTTAAGCCTGGAGAGATGCCCGTATATCCTAGATAGTTTTATAAGACAGTCCTCTTTGGAAATACCATGCTCAACCAGATGTTCTCCAGGGGGTTCCTTTCACAGTTCTGTAATTTAGTGATTTAATTCAAAAAAGCCATGAATTTATTAATATATTTTGAGAGCTTTGTTATGGCAAGAGAGGCAAGATAACTAACAGCCCTTGATCTAGACTTTCACATGACAGCAGTACTTAATTTATCTATGTGAAATTAATTATACACTGTTTACCTAACACTCTAGACCAGAAAGAAATAAAAGATTAATGTGTAACAGTCAGAAGAGTTATTTAAGAGCCTTATTTCAAGGTCTGCTTTGGAGAAAAAAAAAACTCTAATGCATAATTAAAGCTATTCATATGATTTTCAGTATTTGAGAAATGTTATGAATGTAAATGAAAAGTCTGTTTCCCTTTATAAATGGAGTCATAAAAATGTTTGGTCCATTCTTTCAGGGATAAAATGAAACTTGGACAGAATTCCCTCAGGAAAAGCTNTCACAGAGAATGAGAGACAACTCTTTCGAGGAGTTTTATTTCAAGAACGAGGCACTAGTTAAAGAGCGACGCTGCAGGGAGCTCTGGTTGCTCATTTAAGGCGAGGGATATTCCAGCACATTTAACTTTATTAGAAATCATCCCATGTAGAGAGAAATTTGATGGCGTGGGCCAGAGAGATGGCATTTTTAAGAGACATGTGCTTGAGTAGGAAAGAGAGCATAAAGATCTACTCTCAGAAACATGCATGCGAATACTTTCCTCGCTGTACCAGGAGGGGAGGATACAGGGGGTGAACTGCAGGTAGGCTGGCATATCTGGTGACGAGAACATGGAAATTCTTTTTTGAAGACCTCTATTTCAGAAACAACAATTCAGGTAATTAGCTGAGAGTAAGGACCCTGAGAAGATGCTGGAAGCATAACAAAAGAGAGCGTGTAACAGTCATTTCCGTTCCAAGGCTTAGCAAACCTTTTTCTGTAAAGGGCCGGGGTGTAAATATTCTAGGCTCAGTGGGCTGTGTGGTTCTGGTGCAAGGACCCAAAGTGGAAGAGTGAAAGTGTTAGTTGCTCAGTTGTGTCTGACTCTTTGCAACTCCACAGACTGTAGCCCACCAGGCTGCTCTGACCAGGGGATTCTCCAGGCAAGAAAGAATACTGGAATGGGTTGCCATTCCCTTCTCTAGGGGATCTTCCTGACCCAGGGATTGAACCTGGGTCTCCTGCTTTGCAGGCCACTGTGCAGTTTTAACACAAATGGAGCAAAAGACAGTATGTAAGTGAATGAGCACAGCTGTGTTTTAATAACACTTTATTTACAAAATAGGCAGGAAGCTGTGGTTTCTCAACTTCTGACCTGAGAGAATAGGAAACTGGACAACAAAAATAGAATCAGACTGCCAAGCATTAGTAAGGACCCACTTGACTTTATTTTTAAATCCTTTTACCATTCTAGCCATCCTCCTTAGGACATACTGGTTTATCAGGACTTTAATGGAGTTCATAACCTGAGCTAATGCTAAACAAATGGGCCAATCTTGAAGATGCTCTTTTAATCACTGCCACAGAGTAAAAAAGAGCACCAGTGGAATTAAGGATCTTCTTTTAAAACTAAGAAGACAAAGAAGTTATTCCAGGAAATTTCTAGACAAAAGTAATCAACATTCTTTAAATGTTTTGATACTTGAAGGACTGTATCTCTGTTACCCAGAAAATCCATTTATGCTGACCATCTAGGATTTCTTCTGTCTCCATCCGTGTCATTCTCCCAGTGTGTAGTACACGGTCTTGCTAGAGGAGAGAGGGTGTTAATGACCCTGTAAGCTTTGTACCTGCTGTGTGGTTGCTTACTCAGCAGTGTGATGGATTGATCCCCATCTCTGCCTGCTCCCTGGGGTGGCAGCCTTGGGTAACAGAGGGCATGAGTGAGATGGGCCAGGCTGGGATGGTACACAGGAGGAGAGTACCTCGAGCTAAATGACCTGGCAAGTGAGAATGAGCCTGCTACCTCTCCTTACCAGGACCGGCTCCAAAGCACCTGAGCCAAGCTTCCATAGATGCCAGTTTGGACAGAGAGTCTTTATTTCTGTCTGTGGGTTCCACACGTATCCTTAGAATATAATTGATAATATCATTAGCAACAAAACAATAGGACTGAGGAGAGGAAATTTAAGAGACCTTAACTATTTCTTTGGCTTCTATGTGAACATGAGCTTCTTGCTTAGGATCCTAAATAGAGACTTTTCTTTCTTGAGGAAATACATTTTTATCAGTACCACATACTTGGGTTTACAAATTATGTATTTTAAACACAAAATGCTATTATTTTTAAAAATGGGTTTTCAGATGGGCTTAATTTTTTCATGTTTATAATTAAATCATCTTATAATTTTAAAAGGAATATTGTAATCTAGATTTTCTGGTCTCTTGCATAATTTCCAGATGTATTTCACAAGATAATCAATTTGATAGCTGCTGCTACTGCTAAGTCACTTCAGTCATGTCTAACTCTGTGCAACTCCATAGACGGCAGCCCACCAGGCTCCCCCATCCCTGGGATTCTCCAGGCAAGAACACTGGAGTGGGTTGCCATTGCCTTCTCTAATGCATGAAAGTGAAAAGTGAAAGTGAAGTTGCTCAGTCGTGTCCGACTCCCAGCTACCCCATGGACTGCAGCCTACCAGGCTCCTCCATCCATGGGATTTCCCAGGCAAGAGTACTGGAGTTGAGTGCCTTTGCCTTCTCCAATTTGATAGCACTCATATATAACTATCAAAAAAGGCTTTCAAGGAGGGTTATGAAAGCTTCTTCACTCCCTAGAGAACTTTAAGCCTGGAGAGATGCCCGTATATCCTAGATAGTTTTATAAGACAGTCCTCTTTGGAAATACCATGCTCAACCAGATGTTCTCCAGGGGGTTCCTTTCACAGTTCTGTAATTTAGTGATTTAATTCAAAAAAGCCATGAATTTATTAATATATTTTGAGAGCTTTGTTATGGCAAGAGAGGCAAGATAACTAACAGCCCTTGATCTAGACTTTCACATGACAGCAGTACTTAATTTATCTATGTGAAATTAATTATACACTGTTTACCTAACACTCTAGACCAGAAAGAAATAAAAGATTAATGTGTAACAGTCAGAAGAGTTATTTAAGAGCCTTATTTCAAGGTCTGCTTTGGAGAAAAAAAAAACTCTAATGCATAATTAAAGCTATTCATATGATTTTCAGTATTTGAGAAATGTTATGAATGTAAATGAAAAGTCTGTTTCCCTTTATAAATGGAGTCATAAAAATGTTTGGTCCATTCTTTCAGGGATAAAATGAAACTTGGACAGAATTCCCTCAGGAAAAGCTACAAGGATGATAAATGAACAACCTTTATGACATAAGGTGAAAGAGCACAGTTCTATATATGGAAGTATTTTCTGCATTATCATAACCTTAAAAATCAGCTTTTCTATAACACCCAGGAAAAGCATCATGCCAAAATTGCTATTCAAGGGGAAGGAAAATCAGGATGAAAAAGTCTACCTTTCATGAAAGCACTTCTGTAATAACAATGCTCTTCAACATAAATTCAGGGTATGTGGGTAAATTAGAATTGACTACCATATAATAGATTCATTTCTTCAAAAATTAAATCTTGACTAGAAATTCATTAAAAAAAAAAAATTTTTTTTTGGCTCCTTTAAACAGAAGGCCCAAATGACAGAATAAAACACTGATCGGCTGGGATGCTATATTACATTACTAAATGGCACGTACCTATTTCCAATAGAGAAAACAGTAAGAATTCTTTTCAGGAAAATTCAAAAGTTAATTCATAATAAATTAAAAATATTAATAAAAAATAATTTCATTTTTATTATTCATGTTCTCAAATTTCTTCAGAGAAAGAAAATGATGACAAATATTTTACTAGATGGACTAGAAAAATGCATACTTTGATAACTGGGGAAAGAATCAAGAAGCAGTTACAGTGAAAAGTAAATAAGACAGAAAATGTGACAGTAAAGGCAGGTTTACTAATGCCCATGGCATCCCAAGGACAGGCCTCAGCACCATGCTGGGGCACCGTAGCGCCTGGGAAAGCATTCAGTGACTTTCGGCCCCTCACAGTGCAAGTTCAGGGAGATTCGTTCCCCTGGTCTTCCTCCCTTGTGGAATCACCTGTGTTAATATACCACACTGGTTAGTCAGACCCATCCTCTACCAACAATTTGTGATACTGTGTTGTGCCAAATTGTACCCAGAACATAGAAGGGGGCAGAAACCAGAGCTACATGGAATTTATGACTGTTACTTCCCTCAAACACTTTTCTTCCTCTATTATATTACATAACTATCTCTTCTGATGAAGCTACATACGTCACAGATTTAATGTAATTGATGAAGTAAGGGGTTCATTCATTATATATATTTAATTCTTTGAACTTTCAGACTAGAATAGAGAAGTCACCATATTTTACCATGCTTTAACCTGAAAGAAATTACAGCTTAGGTCTTATGCATTATTGACCATCTGATATGGAGACACCACAGTGGTAGACAGAGTTAACACTGAAGCCCAGCCCTGACAGGTACCATAGATTCTCAAACCAAAACATAATGCAACAGATGATCATGAGAACACCAGGAGGCTAACTGTTGCTGAGAACTTACTATATGCCAGGCACTGTTCTAACTGCTTCACATATACTCATTTAATCTTCATAACAATTATCTCCATTTCAGAGATGTTAGGAAGGCTGTTTAATGCAGTGGTAATAAGCAAGAATATTGGAACCATACTACCTTGCTTGGATCCCCATCCCCATGACTTAGCAGTGAATCCTAGCAGGGTCCTTTGGGGCTCCCCAGGCATGGGGGACAGGCCTTTTTGTCCCCTGTTGTTTGGGGGCAAGATTCCAGCCTCCAGGAGCTTCTCTGAGTTCCAAAGGGAAGATTCAGTTGCTAATCAAGGTAAGGAGAACCAATAAAATACCAGAGGCAAGAGCCAGGACCAGAGCAGCTCATCAAGATTAGGAGACCCTAGCACACCCTTCCTGGTGGCTCAGCTGGGAAGGAACCCACCTGCAATGCAGGATACCTGGTTCAATTCCTGGGTCAGGAAGTTCCCCTGGATAAGAGATAGGCTACCCACTCCAACATTCTTGGGCTTCCTTGGTGGCTCAGATGCTAAAGAATCCACCTGCAATGTGGGAGACCTGGGTTTGATCCCTGAGTTGGGAAGATCTCCCAGAGGAGGGCATGGCAACTCACTCCAGTATTCTTGCCTGGAGGATCCCCATGGACAGAATAGCCTGGCAGGCTACAGTCTATGCGGTCACAAAGTCAGACGTGGCTGAGTGACTAAGCACAGCACACACCCCCAATCTTGTCAGCAAACTCACCCTTGGGAAGTATTGTTAAAAAACTCTTCATCAAAGCCTGCTGGAGGAGGGGCGAGGGTACACACACAGTTTTTCAAGGCAGGAGCCCGCTGTGCCTGCCTTTGTCTGGCAAAGTAAAAAAGTTATCCTTTTCTACTTCATCCAAAATTCTGTCTCTGAGATGCAGTTCAGCTGTACACCGGTGTACAGAGAAGCTTGAGCTTCTGGCATCAGCAGTTCATCTGTAAAGTGGTGGTAATTATATTATCAGCCTCATAGGGTTTGTTGTGAGGTTTTAAAATACGTTAATAAAAACAAAGAGCTTAGGAGAGTGCATTTGAAGTGTTATCTAAGTGTTAACTCTCAATATTCTAAAGAAAAGCATCATGGGACACCAGAGAGCAGAGTAACTTGCCCAGCGTGCTGGAACAGAACCCAGCCCAGAGCCCTGGCAGCCTGGCCCAGGAGGCAGCATTCTTAACCTCATGGGTGTGGCCTGACATTCACGGGGTAACTCTTACGTGCCAAAATGGCAGGCATTTGTTATGTTGCTTCATTTCAGCTTCATAACATCTCTACTTTACAAAGATGAAAACCAAGCATGTTAGTCACTGCCCAGCATAGTGGGGATACTTTGGACACTCTGGTGACAAAAAATGCCACCCTAAAGGAACACACAAGTTTAGAGACACTACAGAACTTGCCTACAGGCACCAACCGTGAGGAAGAAGGGCTGGGATATAAGTCAGGCTATATGCTCCCTTCACTGTGCAGACACATCACTGCATGGACACAGGAAGTTTCTCAGGCAGAAAACCAGCGCATGAGGAGAGAACTAGTTTTCTGAGGAAGGTTTCTGACAAATCTTTGTACAACAAGGCTCAGGCTCTCCAGAGTTAGTAACGGGCTTAACCCTTTGTACACCTAAAGTTTTCAACAGCCACAGGAAGTTTTTCCTATAGTGACGTATTTCATCACATACAGGGAAGGAATGAGAAACCAGTTTGCATTTAATTTGTTTAAAACATGCTCTGGAGTGAGGACTGCAATAATGTGAAATACTATAAGAGCCTGGCATACAAGTGCTTGATTAATTTTTACATACATACACACACACACACCACAAATATCAAATGAATAAATTTGAGGAAAGTGCACACGTTTATACCCATGAGCACACACATACATCTATTTCTAAATCTGTCTAGATATGTGATGGAAAAATCCTGGATGTTTTCTTTAAGCTTGCCTTACACAACCTGAACCCCTGGTGAGTCCACTCAGCGCATTTGAATAGACAGACCTGCAGGATTAAGCCTTTGAAAGCGGCCCCTCTCATTGTGGGAGCGGATCAGACCTCCTCAGACACGTCAGTGGAGGTGACAGCTGTCCAGGCCTCTAACACTCACAGTCAGGCACCCCACTGAATTAAGTCATGACTCCCCAACTTAAAAAGAAATCTGTTCCTGATCTAATTATGGATTCGCCAGTTTCAGGCCATCATTCCTGCGTACACCCTACAGATGCTCAGAGATGTCCCTGTTGCTGAAGAAAAATCACAAAATGTGGCAGAGCAAGCTCTGCACCCACTTGAGAGACACAAAGGAACAGAACTGCATTAACACAGACTTTTGCCCACAGAATAAGTCCAAAATAAATTAAAACGAGAAGCTGAAACTGAGTAACTAAATAATAAATAAAATGTCCCACTAATAATTTGATGCTTTAAGAAACCTTTGAGAAAGCAATCCCTGCCCAGGTTTACTTGGAAGCCTGAAATGTAATTGCAGGATAAGCCTGTGGATCGCAACATCCTGAGTATGACCATAGCCAAACAATTCCAAACAAGTCCTTATATGAACTTATTCAGCCATGAAAGCCTATGCAATCCTGCCTAACAAAGTTAATGTGGTTATTCTAACCAGAATCCACAGATTTACAACTTTAAAGGTGGAGTGCAAGGCGTCAACCAAACTAAGCATCTTTTCTTCACCAGGCCTATTGAGGTATACTTGATATACAAGTTGCATACATTTAACGTACCCATTCTGACGAGTCTGGACCCACTTGATACCAGGATAAGAGGGTATCTCCTCTGCAGGTCTAGCAAGAACCCAGCAACACTCTCCACTTAGTAAGGGCTCAAATGGGCTTGTCTGTTTTGTTTTTCTCCTCCTTTCACCCTGAGTGTACAGTCTTTCTGGCTCTTCTCCCTGGGTAGATCAGTCAACCCCACCACTCTGTACACAACACGATTTCCAAGTAGTGGACTCCCCTGAACCCACTCTTTTTTCTTTCTTCTGTATAATAAAATCCCGTGGCTCTCTTATTCAACACACTTCTCTTTTTAATCCTCCCAACTTCCCTATCAGGTAGGTTTAGAGATGAGTCATCTAACCCCTCAAAAGGGTTAAGAAACTGCTTTAATGCAGCTAGGTATTTAGCCACATCACATAACACTATAGCTGGGTTTCAAGGCAGTGGAAGTCTGAGGAGTGGAGCTAAACTGCTGGGGACTTTGCAAAATAAAGTCCTTATGCTATCTGTTCTGTTTCTCTCCCTTCTGTTCCCACAAAGAAACTTTCAATGCTCTACATTTACATAAAGTTTACAGCAGGAGGGTGTCCAAAGTTTTTATGCTGCCATACTATTTGAGGTCAGCTGCCACTAAAAGTATGTTCATGCCACGAGGTAAATGCTGGGGGTGGGTACAGAAACTCTGCCAGGGGCGGCACCGCACTGATCTGTTGGGCTCTGGCCCAGCTGACCCTCCTCTGCCGTCTCCAGGGGGCGGATGGCCCCAGGGTGGTCTCCCCTGGCTCTTCACTTACTTGGCTTGCTTCCTCTGGGAAGTGGGGGCTGTCTTCATACCTGTCCTTCTCCCATGACTCAAATTATAAACATAAGGAGCAATTTCAGGCCTTTCTTATAGAATATCTCCTAATCAAAACTAAGTGCTCCATTCCCATAATTTCACAGAACACAGAAGGTGAGACCTGGATCCCCTGCCTACACCTGCTCTCTCTCACCACTCTCACCACAGAAGAAGGGCGTGGGGGGGCCTCACAGAGCTTGTCACACCTGAGGATCTGCAGCAGCGTCAGCCTCTGTCACAGTCACGTCTTTGTCACTGTTTTCTTCATCTTGTGCAAGTGCTTAAGTAAAAAAAAGAAAGAAAGAAAAAGAACAATATTAAACAAATGGAGCATCATAAGAAAATTGTTCCAGGTCATTTTCTTTTCAGATGGCATTTTGGCAGGAAAAAAGGATGTTAGGTAGAGACCCAAAATCTAAGTATCAGTACTATTTTTTACAATAAGTTATTTGGATGAATAGTTTCACTAATAGCACTGGGCATTTTTCACATCCATTATCTCATTTGTTAAATCAATAGCATTGGAGATATCTGATCTCAATCTTGTCACCTCAACCTATCCAGACATCATCATGCCAGTTTTGTGCTTTACCAAAAGGGAGCTGGGGTAGAGATAAAGACTTCTACCAGTTCATGTGAGAATATTATATTTTTTATGTGATTTTTTTGGCTAATAGTTTAGTGTTATCCCAGATGGCTCAGATGGTAAAGAACCTGCCTGCAACACCAGAGACCTAGGTTCAATCCCTGAGTCAGGAAGATCCCCCGGAGCATGGAATGGCAACCCACTCCAGTATTCTTGCCTGGGAAATCCGTGGGCAGAGGAGTCTGGAGGGCTATAGTCCATGGGGTCACAAGAGTCAGACATGACTGAGCAACTAACACATATTATGAAGGAAGCATGATTTTTCTTAAAATTAGAGTATAATTTACAATGTTGTCTTAGTTTCAAGTATATAGCAAAGTGATTCAGTTATATATATGTATATTCTGTTTTAGATTCTTTTCCATTATAGTTTATTACAAGATATTGAATATAGCTGCCTCTACTATGCGGTAGGACCTTGTTATTTATCGATTTTACATATAGTACTGTTTATCTGCTAATCCCAAGCTTGTAATTTTTGCATGCTCCAACTTCCCCTTTAGGTAACAATACATTTGTTTTCTAAGCCTATGAATCTGTTTCTGTTTTATAAATCAGTTCATCTGTATCATTTTTGAGAGTCCACATGTAAGTGCTATTATATGATGGTTGTCTTTCTCTTTCTGCCTGACTTCACTTAGTATGATAACCTCTAGGTCCATCCATGTTGCTGCAAATGGCACTATTTCATTCTTCTTAATGACTGAGTAAAATTCCACTGCATATCTGTACCACGTCTTCTTTACCCATTCCTCTGTCAATGCACATTTAGGGGCTTCCATGTCTTGGCTTTTGTAAACAGTGCTGCAATGAGCACTGGGGTGCATGGATCTTTTTGAATTAAGAGTTTTCTCTGGATATATGCCCAGGAGTGGGAGTGCTGGAACAAGCATGATTATTTTATATGTGGACTACGTGGAGCATTGTTACCACAAAATTCTAAACTACGGAGTCTTGAATCGACCTCTTCTCCCATATTTCCCCAGCACCTCCCTATCAAAGTCCTTGTCAGCCTTTCTGCACTGGTGCAATAACCTCCTACCACAAAGCCCCTGATTCCAGCCTCTCCTTACTGAAACCTAGCTTGAGCAGAACTGTTAGTAATTAGTCTCAGAAAATATAACAGTAAGTACACTGCTCTGGCCTCTGTATCGCTTATCTCATTAACTCTGAACACTGTTCATCATGGAAGGTCTTCCTTGAACTCTCTGGCTTCCTCATCTCTGACTTAACATTGACATTCAATGTCAGAATGTAGTGTACCCAGCTCTGGTCCAGACTCCATGATTTCACCATTTCTCTCCTTATACAGCTTGCTCTGCCATTTTAGCAAATGTGTACTTAGTACCTGCTAGATGCCTGGCACTGGGATTAAGCCTGTGAACAAGACAGGTAACCCTCTAACCTCGAAAGCACACACACTACCTGGGAGATAGCTAACAGCTACTGCTGCAACTAGGAACAGTCACAATTATCAGAACATTAATCTTTAAAAATGAGATAGGAGTAAAGGTCATAATACATAGGGAAATGAAAACCAACTGAGGGAGGTCACTGTGGAGAGCAGGCCAGGCGCACTGCTTCTTAGAAGAAGCGACACTTAGGCTGAGACCGGCGGGTGAGAGTGATGCAAGACAGGCCTGGAGAAAGCATGGAACACAATGTGGATGCTAGTCTGAGAACACGGGGTTGGGGGGCAGGGGGGCACTTAGTTCAGTTCAGTTGCTCAGTCACGTCCAACTCATTGTGACCCCATGAGTTGCAGCACGCCAGGCCTCCCTGTCCATCACCAACTCCCAGAGTCCACCTAAACCCATGTCGATTGTGTTGGTGATGCCATCCAACCATTTCATCCTCTGTCATCCCCTTCTCCTGCCCTCAATCTTTCCCAGCATCAGGGTCTTTTCAAATGACTTAACTCTCTGCATCAGGTGGCCAAAGTACTGGAGTTTCACCTTCAACATCAGTCCCTCCAATGAACACCCAGGACTTATCTCCTTTAGGATGNTCCATGTCCAGTTCTAACTGTTGCTTCTTGACTGCGCATAAATATTTCACAGGAGGCAGTTCAGGTGGTCTGGTATTCCCATCTCTTTAAGAATTTACTGCAGCTTGTTGTGATCCACACAGTCAGAGGCTTTGGCATAATCAATAAAGAAGTATGTTTTTTTTCTGGAATGCTCTTGCTTTTTGGACATACTTCTAGTAAGACTCATTTTTTTGAACTATAGCTGATTTACAATATTATTTTAGTTTCAGGTGTACATGATGATTCAACACTTTTATAGATTACACTCAATTTAAAGTTATTATAAAATAATGGCTGTATTTCCCTGTGCTGTACAACATATCCTTGTTGCTTATCTAATTTATGCATAGCAGTTTGTGTCTCCTAATCCCTTACCTCTATCTTACCCCTTCCCCTTCCCTCTCTCCACAATAACCACTAGTGTGTTCTCTATATCTGTGAGTCCATTTCTGTTTAGTTATATTCATTCACTAAAGAAAAATTTTAGATTCCACAAATAAGTGATCTCATACATTCTGTCTGACTTATTTCATTAAGCATTATAGTCTCTAGGTCCATCCATGTTGTTGCAAATGGCAGAATTTCCTTTTTATAGCTGAGTAATATTCCACTACTCAAGGCTATGGTTTTTCCTGTGGTCATGTATGGATGTGAGAGTTGCACTGGAAAGAAAGCTGAGCACCAAAGAATTGATGCTTTTGAACTGTGGTGTTGGAGAAGACTTTTGANCAGCAGGCCTGGAAATGTTGGTTTGTTGGGATTTTTTTTTTTTTTTAATGAAAACTCTGATACTAGGTGTTTTTATTTGTCCTCTGCCACTTTTTACTAAAAATGTAAGACTTGGGAGTGAGGTTAGTTGCATTCATTCATTTACTCAACAAATTTGATTGAATACATAGCACAGGGTACCTTCCACACACAGAAAAAGTAATAAACCATGATTTTGACCTCAAAAGCTCATAATGTAGTGGAAGATTGCCAGCAGATTAAAGTATATTTTCATATATAAAGGGCAATATATTTCCCTTGATATAGATTTTTTTTCTCTCTAGTCACTTTTTTTTCTGGGTTTTTAAACAATTTAAAAATACTAATCATTAAAAAAAATGTTTTTTTTTAAAGTTTCCATTTCCTCTTTTCATCCTCCAAACAGAGGAAATTTCCATTCTGCCCGTGTGATAGTTAATGAGGCTTCCACAACGGAGCTTCTCAGACTTGAATCTGCACTCAGTCCCCTGGCAAAGTTGTAAAAGGCACATTCTGGTTCAGTAGGACTTCTGGGACCTGAGATCATGCATTTCTAATACAGACTCAGCTGATACTGAGATGAGATGACATGACCCATCTGAGAAGCAGACTCTGCGGTTGCAAAATGAAACAAGTAAACCTAATCTGCAGGGTTAGCTATGAAATGTCATGAAAAGGGCCAGAGCAGCGGGGCAGGCAGATAATGGATAATGCTTCATGGACAGTACTCACCTCTCCCTTCCTCTCCAGCTCAGAGCCAACCACACTCACCTTGGTATTTCCTACAGGGAACAGCTGGAGAAGGAAATGGCAACCCACTCCAGTATTGTTGCCTGGAGAATCCCATGAAAGAGGAGCCTGGTGGGCTACAGTCCATGGGGTCGCAAGAGTCGGACACAACTTAGTGACTGAACAACAACAGGGAACAGCACAGTGCCTGGCAGACAATAAGAGCTCATTAATATTTGTGAATCAAACACAGAATGACAAATCCCATTATCTTTGTCTTTTTAACTAAGTGAAGACTCATTAGTAAACAATGTTGAAGATAATTTTAAGGATACTTTTTAATGATAAAATAATGAACCACATGTCATCTTTTTCATACAGATATGTTTGTTCGGATGACCTCATTCCTACAAATATATTTTACATTCTTGCAATGGAGGCGCACAGTATTTCCATCTTACAATAGATTATAGATGTCTTTTTATGCATAGTGTTCAATTATACTTTTGTGACTGCTTAACATGAATTGTATTGATGTTCCAGTTTATTAAACTGTTCCCAAATAGTGGACATTTAGGATTTTTAATTTTAATTTTTACTACTTTACATAAGTATGCAGCTCATTTCGACCATTTGACTCAGTCCTCCTAGACTATTTTTTAAGAGTGTACTTCCTTATTGCTTAATTTACTTGAATATTTTTC
Organism: Neotragus pygmaeus; assembly: GCA_006410875.1. Lineage (NCBI taxonomy): Eukaryota > Metazoa > Chordata > Mammalia > Artiodactyla > Bovidae > Neotragus > Neotragus pygmaeus. The sequence continues at coordinate 894,552 of SJYV01018792.1, read as the reverse complement.
TGTGATTTGGAAGGTAATTTTAACCTTTGAATGTTACTTGTGATTATCTCAAAGCATTTCAGAAATAGGCTTAAATAATAAATACATATGCATTATCTAATCAAAAGTATTACTTTTTCATTTNAAGGTGGCCAAAGTATTGGAATTTCAGCTTCAACATCAGTCCTTTCAAAGAACACCCAGGACTGATCTCCTTCAGAATGGATTGGTTGGATCTCCTTGCAGTCCAAGGGACTCTCAAGAGTCTTCTCCAACACCACAGTTCAAAAGCATCAATTCTTCAGCACTCAGGTTTCTTGACAGTCCAACTCTCACATGCATACATGACCACTGGAAAAAAAATAGCCTTAGTTAATACAAAATACTCTTATCTTTATTGATTTTTGTTTAGTATATTTATTACCTTTTAAAATTTATAATTTGTTGCAAGTTTTGTTCTCTTTCCAAGCATATATTTATGTTTGTACCTAATTTTGCATTTGCTATTTTGTATGATATTTTTTAAACCATCTTCCCTCACCAAATTATATAAAGCTTAAGCCCCGCTCCCCAAAAATCTGGTCTGTCCTTGGGCATGAAAAACTGACTCCAGTTTTTGCATCAGCATCTGTTCACAGCATGGTTTTCAGAAGTCTACTAGCAATTTAAGCCTTCTGGAAGCTTATATCCTAAGTGAACCCAGTAATCTCTAGATTTACAACTATCCTGCACAAAAAGGATTTTCATGAGATTGTGTAAACAGCTCGAAAACTGCTTGGACTTCTTGTGGTTTCTGAACAGCAGTTCAAATGGCATCTTGGGTGGGACAAAAGTTTGGTGTTCCAGACTATCCTGTGTGCTGCAGAACGTTTGACATCCTTGATCCTCTGCCCACTAGATGACAGCAACAGGCTCCATCTTTGACAATAAGAATCATCCTCAAACATCTCCAAATTTCCCCTGGGCTTCTTGTGGGCAAGAAGTACTGGCCCCATTGAGAACCTCTGGATGGTAGATAGCCTTGAGATATTTTTGTAAATCCCATTTTATCCAGTTTAAAATCAAATGAGATTAAATCCAATTTAGAATTTAATGTAAGGGCAAGACTTCTTGCTCTGTATCTCATTTAGGGGGCAGACCCTTTCCAGCATTTCCAAAGCAGCCCCACTCCCCTAAAGTGAAGCCCGGGAAGCCTCTTGGAAAGACTCCCNAAAAAAAAAAAAAAAAAGTTTAAGTATATTGATGCAGTTTTCTCTCTGAAATATTGTTCTAGAAGTAAGATACTGCAGATGCCTATTAGCTGGCTGGACTACTGATAGTGTAGCCAGAATCCTACCTCATGTGGTTATGTGCAGCCTTTCACACCCCACACACGCAGTATCAGTGTGCAGTCCAAGCCTTCAAACCGCACTGATCTACAAAGGTGATGTTTGCATATTTTGCATTCCCTTTCAGTCCCTTTCTCACAGGGTCTAGTGAGCACCAAGGTTCCATTCTACCATGCTCCTTTTTGTTTGTTTTGCTTTTCTTTCCTACCCCCACTTCCTTCTAGCTCCTCCCAGCACAGAACTTATCTCTTATTCCATCAGGGCCGTGATCTCGTTAATAATCTTAATGTTTGAGATTGGAAGCTTTGTATTCTTTTTCTACGGCTATCATACAAAGAACCAGAGTGGATAGCTTCAACCAGACATTTACTTTCTCACAACTCTGTAAGCTACAGGTCCAAGATCAAGGTGTTAGCAGGATTGATTTCTTCCCTGGGAAGATAGCTATCTCCCTAGTCTTCACATGGTCTTCCCTCTATATATGTCCCTCTATATATGTATCCTAATCTCCTCTTCTTAAAAAGATGTCAGTCATTTTGGATTACCTCTTGCCTTATCACCAAATATAGCCACTTTCTGAGACTAGAGGTTAAGACTTCAATATATAAATTTGGTGTGTGTGGGGGGGGGGGCAGGGTTACACAGTCCAACCNAGATGCCATGACCTTAGTTTTCTGAATGTTGAGTTTTAAGCCAACTTTTTTACTCTCCTCTTTCACTTTCTTAAATTGAAGAAAGTAGGGAAAATTACTAGACCATTCAGGTATGACCTAAATCAAATCCCTTAGGATTATACAGTACAACCAACAAATAGATTCAAGGAATTAGATCTGATAGACAGAGTACCCAAAGAACTATGGCCAGAGGTTCGTGACATTGTACAGGAGGCAGTGATCAAGACTATCCCCAAGAAAATGAAATGCAAAAAGGCAAAATGGTTGTCTAAGGAGGCCTTACAAATAGCTGAGAAAGGAAGAGAAGCNCAGAGTACCCAAAGAACTATGGCCAGAGGTTCGTGACATTGTACAGGAGGCAGTGATCAAGACTATCCCCAAGAAAATGAAATGCAAAAAGGCAAAATGGTTGTCTAAGGAGGCCTTACAAATAGCTGAGAAAGGAAGAGAAGCTAAAGGCAAAGGAGAAAAGGAAAGATATACCCATTTGAATATAGAGTTCCAAAGAACAGCAAGGAGAGATAAGAAAGCCTATCTCAGTGATCAATATAAAGACATAAAGGAAAACAATAGAATGGGAAAGTCTAGAGATCTCTTCAAAAAAAATTAGAGATAATAAGGGAAAATTTCATGCAAAGATGGGCACGATAAAAAATGGAAATGGTATGGACCTGACAGAAGCAGAAGATATTAAGAAGGGATGGCAAGAATACACAGAAGAATTGTACAATAAAGATCTTCATGACCCAGATAACCACAATGGTGTGATCACTCACCTAGAACCAGACATCCTGGAATGTGAAGTCAAGTGGGCCTTAGGAAGCATCACTACAAACAAAGATAGTGAAGTGATGGAATGCCAGTTGAGCTTTTTCAAATACTAAAAGATGATGCTGTGAAAGTGAGGCACTCAATATGCCAGCAAGTTTGGCAAACTCAGCAGTGGCCACAGGACTGGAAAAGGGCAGTTTTCATTCCAATGCCAAAGAAAGGCAATGCCAAATAATGCTCAAACTGCATAATTGCACTCATCTCACACGCTAGTAAAGTGATGCTCAAAATTCTCCAAGCCAGGCTTCAACAGCACATGAACCATGAACTTCCAGATGTTTAAGCTGGATTTAGAAAAGGCAGAGGAACCAGAGATCACAGTGCCAACATCTGTTGGATCATCAAAAAAGCAACAGAGTTCCAGAAAAAACATCTACTTTTGCTTTATTGACTATGCCAAAGCCTTTGACTGTGTGGACCACAACAAACTCTGGANACAGATTTCTGGGCTGTGTTCTGCTGTTGCCTTTCACAGAGGTTGGGGCTGTGTGCCGCGGTAGCTCTGTGCCAAGGTCCGGGCTGTGTTCTGTGGTTGGCTGGCGACGATTTAGAGCTGTGTGCCACAGTCACTCTTCACTGAGTTTCGGGATATGTGACACGGTCGCCCTGAGCCGAGGTCCGGGCTTTTTGCCCCGGTCGCCCTGAGCCGAAATCCGGCCTGTGTGCTGCTGTTGCCCTGCGCTGAATTCTGCCTGTGTGCAACCTTCACCCTGCATTGAGGCCAGAGCTGTGTCCCGTGGTCGGCTAGCGATGAGTTCTGGGCTGTGTGACATGATCGCCCTTCACTCAGTTACAGGCTGTGTGCCTCAGTCACCCTTTGCCAAGGTACGGGCTATGTGCCATGTTCGCCCTGCCCCGAGGTCTTGGCTGTGTTTCGCAGTCGACTAGCGACGAGTTATAGGCTCTATGAGGCTGTTGCCCTGCACAGATTTCTGGGATGTGTGCTGCGGTCACCCTTCACTGAGGTCTGGCCTGTGTGCCGCGGTCGCCCAGTGCCAAGGTCCAGCCTATGTGTCATGGTCACCCTGTGCCGAGGTCCAGCCTATGTGTCGCTGTCGCCCTGCGATGAGGTCCGGCCTGAGTGTCACGGTCACCCTGCTCTGAGGTCCNCCCCATTGTTCTCACCCATGTCCCCGACAGGAGAACGGGACACAGGAGAATAGCTGACAGCTGTTGTCCAGGCGGCAAAGCAGTGTGGCCCGGGATACCGCCCAACACCCTTGCATTCCAGCACCCCGACAAACAAGTGTGCTTTACAGAGGGGCAATTTTAGCTCTGGATCCCTTCCCATTGTTGTCAATGTTAAATGTGAGCCCTGACCCAGGTCTCTGAATTCTTGGATTCTGGTCACATAAAGGCATTCTGAGAACACTCGGAGTCCCATCAGGCCAAGGATGGAGACATTGGTCCTCTGGGGGCCCTGCACTCCTGGAAGGACCATTGTGACCTTGGCCATCAGCAATGTCCTGTGTCCAGGGCTACTGGGCCCTCTCAGATTCTACTGGGGCTGGGGAAGGAAAGCAGAAGCTGAGGGAGGCAGGGTGGTCTGCAGAATAACTCCGGTGACTCTTCTGCTCCATCTGCTGCCTCCTGCCAGCTCCTTCTACAAGGAAGACTCGGGTTCACTTTGTAGATGAGATGAGGTGACTATGTTAAGTCAATGATTCCTGCATCCCCTTATGAAGCACAGTTTGCTTTTCTTAAATTTCAGTGGCCACGGTGGTCTGGGCAAACTGCGTCAAGGTTTCCTTATGTTTCCAAAACTGTCTTAAAGTCAGAGATGTCCACAAGCTGAACCCAGTCATGAGGGGCATCTTAGGGCTTTTAAGACAACAGTTGCTGAAGGGTCGCTGCAAATGGCTCATCCTCTATTTCTCAGCATAGCTATAATTCTAGCCCCGTGAGACAGATGTGTGGGGGTCAAAGTCCATCTTAAGCCTGTCACAGAAACGGCTGCAGATGAGGCTTTATGGTCTGGACACTTGTTGGAGAGAAATGTCACCTCACAGAACAAGCTTCGGTGACAATTTGTTATGAATCATCACCCTCTCCATGCTGCTCAGAGAAGCTCAAGGGATGAATGCCTCAGTTTCAAGGGCAGCTTGTGACGGGCCTCTCCCTTGGCCAGAGAGACCGGCCATATGTCACCGAGCACAGTGGCCACAGCAGTAACGTGGCTTGGGCACACACTGGCCCTGATGGAGCCATGACTGGGGCCCAGGACAGGTGTGCCAGCGCAGTGGGGGCGCGGTGCAGCCCATCGGCACTGCTGGCGTCCTGCCTCTGCGGCCCCTCGCCCACTCCTGCGGCCTCACAAGCATTCCAGTGCCACTTCTTCTCCTGCTTCCAGCCCTCCAGCACACCAACCTGCCGGTCCCTAGGCTTCCGCTTTGTGTCAGGTGCCAGGATAGGCAGGGGTGTGGAAAGACATGTCNCCTCGCCCACTCCTGCGGCCTCACAAGCATTCCAGTGCCACTTCTTCTCCTGCTTCCAGCCCTCCAGCACACCAACCTGCCGGTCCCTAGGCTTCCGCTTTGTGTCAGGTGCCAGGATAGGCAGGGGTGTGGAAAGACATGTCCTTCAGAAGGTCACAGCCTACAGGACGGCTATGGCGGGAATGAGACGGATGAGGGGAGAGAGAGGATGTATAGGTAGCTCATTGCAATGCAGCCTATGACATGGAGAGCCATGTGGGAGTGGGGGGACTTCAGTTAAGAGTCATTAGCCACTTAGCTTCAGTTAAGAGAGAGAGGCCTGAAGGCTTGAATCATGTTATGTGAGCAGTAAGGGGCAACAAACCCGTGCAGGGTGTGCAAGGGAGACCCAGACTGGCATGGGGGATCCCAGGTGACCCTGGGAAGCTGCTGGTCAACAGAGTGCATTTCAGCCAGGAGATCACGGACTGGGAAAGAGGAAGCATTTTGCTTTTTCCTGGTGAGTGACCTACACTGAAAACTGAGTTTCTATGAAAAGGAAATAAACGCTATAATAAAAAATACAGGAGCCAGTGGGAGTACCATTTTCAATTCTGTAGTCAATGACGCGTTCCTACCTTCCCCTCCAGTTCAAGAACCAACCAAACCTTCCCTTTAAGGGAGTGGAAGGGGCCCAGAGCCAGGACACTGGAATTCAAATCCCAGCTTTTTTCTTTAACAGCTATGAGACTCTGAGCTACTCATTTGGCGCTTTGAACTTCTAGGTGTTTTATCCCAACAATGAGTATAATACAACCTGCATCACGGCCACACTACATAAATGTTAAAATGATGCCATGGGCTCTGTCATCTCTATAGAAATACACAGGAAAGCAAAGCTTTCTAAAAGACCTCTGCTGCAGAATTCTCCTTGGGGTTCACTGGCCACAGCTGGGTGCCACAGCTGCCCCAAGCTATAAGAGAAACCGAGAAAGGGAGTATTTGGCCACCAGTCTTTGTAGCAGGGAAAGCAAAGGAGAAGGGGATTGTGAATGGACACAGAGAGCGCCAAGCCATAGTGACTGCCACAGCAGGTGTAGCAGGGGTGGGGTGACCCTCCTACAGCCACTGGAAAAAACAAACAAAAAAAACCAAACCAGAATAGAACTATAAAGATTCTATTTCTTAGAAAAGATTCAGCCTATCCACGTAAGTGAAACATGCAAGAAATGGCAGAAAAGAATAATGGAAAACAAAGCGGTGAATAATGTTCAACCATCCTGGCACTGCAGGTGCCTTTAAGAGAAAGGGCATTGTATCAGTTACCTATGGCTGCGTCACCAACCATCTCCGAATCTAATAGCTTAAACTAGAGGTCCCCCACCTTTCTGGCACCACGGACCAGTTCCGTGGAAGAGAGTTTTTCCACAGATCAGGGGTGCAGGGAAGGTTTGGGGATGATTCAAGTGAATTACATTGATTGTGTACTTTATTTCAATTATTATTACATCAGCTCCACCTCAGGCTCATCAGGCATTAAATCCTGGGGGTTGGGGACCCCTGGCCTAAAACAGAACCATTTATTACTCTGGCTCATGTGTCTGTGGCTCAACTGACCTCAGCTGGGTATCGGTGTGAGCTGGGGACTGTGCTCATGTTGCCCATCCTTCACTGGGGACCAGCAGGGGGCCTGGGCACACCCTCCTGGTGGCAATGGCAGATGTGCAAGAGAGCAAATCAAAAAATGTGATCCCTCTCAAGGCGCAGGCTCAGAACCAGCGCACTTCTGTGTCATTCTCTTGACTGAAGCAAGTCACGTGGCCAAGCTCACGACTTTATACTCTAGAGCTTCAGAAGGAAGTCATCCTCATTTAGTTTGGAATCACTCAGATCCCTAGAGCCAGAACTGATGGTCACAGCTTCTATGATAGTTTACTTTACCTTCATGGACTCAAGAGGTAAAGTTTTCAAGTGAAAATGAGGTTTTCAATTTTGACCTGTCCCTATCATATTGATTTACAAGCTGTCCCTAAAAATATCTCANGAACTAAAGAGCTTCTTGATGAAAGTGAAAGAGGAGAGTGAAAAAGTTGGCTTAAAACTCAACATTCAGACAACGGATGGCAAATTACAATTTCATGATTGAGAGTTCACACTGTTTTTGAAATTTAGACATAATTCTTAGTACATACAACTAGAACAAAACAAAGAGAAGATAACCAAAATACGCATACTTGGGATAAGAATTCAGTCCTGTCCTTCTAGCTTTTCCTCAACAACAATGTGACATTTCTTCACATATTGAAGATCTCAAAATGTGTTGCCCAGGGTTACGTGTTGGTTAACAGAGAATTAGAAACACAAGTACATTAAAGGCACGTCACAAAGGTAACTTAGTAACCGGTTGCAACATGGGTAAAGAAGAAACACTCAAAGTGCTATTGGACTCAACCTCAGCACCCTGATAATGATGGAGAGAGTGTGGTCCCTTACTACACACAACTTTACTCTATTGGAAATACTGAAAAAGAAACAAGATTCTAAGAATGCATTTTTAGTTAGTGGCTCACATATACCACTTAGGGGAAAAAAAAAACCCCACCTTATTTATCATGGCCTTCTGAAGATTTATAATCACCCCATGAAGTCTCACAGACTACACCTAAAAGAGAACGAATGCCTTATTGATGCTTTAATGTGAAGATCAATGTCTATGACTACGTATGGGGGCACTTTCTCTCTCCATGCCTCCTCAGAGTGCGGCTCATCTGGCAGAACGAGGAGGAAGCAAGTTACTTGGATTTTGAGCTGAATTCTTTTATCTGATCAGAATAAGAATCTGCTGGAGGAAATTTTCCTCTGCAAATATTGATTCTGGACGGTTCCCTCCCATGGCACAAAGATACAGGAATGACAGCTGCTGGGACCAAGGGAGACTTGAAGCCTTGCTCTCTGCCAACACAAACCATCCCCTTATCTCTCAACACACAGAGTCCAAGAGCCAGAAAAGGCCTTTGAAAATAACTTACCACAACAAAAGTCACAGTACAAGACCTGAAGCATACACTTCAAATGGTAAACAGAGCTTACAAGAGAACCAAGAATATATGTGGATTAATTAGCACTAGCTCACATAAGAGTGATGTGAGTTTAATTGTATCTCTTTGTAAATTCTGTTCATTTCAGTTCAGTCGCTCAGTCGCGTCCAACTCTGCGACCCCATGAATTGCAGCCACCAGGCCTCCCTGTCCATCACCAACTCCTGAAGTTTACCCAAACTGATGCCCATTGAGTCGGTGATGCCATCCAACCGTCTCATTCTCTGTTGTCCCCTTCTTCTGCCCTTAATATTTCCCAGCATCAGGGTCTTTTCAAATGAGTCAGCTCTTCACATCAGGTGACCAAAGTATTGGAGTTTCAGTTTCAACATCAGTCCTTCCAATGAACACCCAGGATTGACCTCCTTTAGGATGGACTGGTTGGATCTCCTTGCAGTCCAAGAGATTCTCAAGAGTCTTCTCCAACACCACAGTTCAAAAGCATCAATTCTTCAGTGTTCAGCTTTCTTTATACTCTCTCATCCATACATGACTACTGGAAAAACCATAGCCTTGACTAGACAGACCTTTGTTGACAAGGTACTGTCTCTGCTTTTTAATATGCTGTCTAGGTTGGTCATAACTTTCCTTCCAAAGGGTAAGCGTCTTTCAATTTCATGGCTGAAATCACCATCTGCAGTGATTTTGGAGCCCCCCAAAATAAAGTCAACCCCTGTTTCCACTATTTCCCTGTCTATTTGCCATGTAGTGATGGGACCAGATGCCATGATCTTCATTTTCTGAATGTTGAACTTTAAGCCAACTTTTCCACTCGNTGCAGTGATTTTGGAGCCCCCCAAAATAAAGTCAACCCCTGTTTCCACTATTTCCCTGTCTATTTGCCATGTAGTGATGGGACCAGATGCCATGATCTTCATTTTCTGAATGTTGAACTTTAAGCCAACTTTTCCACTCGCCTCTTTCACTTTCATCAAGAGGCTCTTTAGTTCTTCTTCACTTTCTGCCATAAGGGTGGTTTCATCTGCATATCTAAGGTTAGCCAAGAGCAATTCAAGAGGGGTTACTGGTGACAGCCTCTGAGGACGCCAGGGTTCTCCTGACTGTTACCGTCTTGCTGCCTTGGGGACAAGAGGTTCTCTCTCCCCACGACTTAACTGGGATGGTTGCTAAGAAAACTCTCCTAATAACTCTGATAAAACACAAAGGGGACTGATATTCTTTCAGAATGACGTTTACTTAATTCCTAATCAATGTTGTAAAAGTCAAAGCCAAACCAACAGGTCATTAAATACAATGACTGTAATGAATCCCAAGGACGGGGAAGCCTGGTGGGCTGCCGTCTATGGGGTCACACAGAGTCAGACACGACTGAAGCGACTTAGNTCAATGTTGTAAAAGTCAAAGCCAAACCAACAGGTCATTAAATACAATGACTGTAATGAATCCCAAGGACGGGGAAGCCTGGTGGGCTGCCGTCTATGGGGTCACACAGAGTCAGACACGACTGAAGCGACTTAGCAGCAGCAGCAGTAATGTACTAAGTGACTATAGTTGAGAGAGCTCTTTAAAAATCAACCAGACTATTTTTTTTTTAATTTACAAATCAACCAAAAATTGTATCACAGACAGAAATTTACTGTTTCAATGTGAGAAATAAGCAAATAGAGTTAAGAAAAGTAATTCGCTGAGTACTTTGCCAAGAATTAAAGTTTTGGCAAAAATGTCACCCTTGACCTGTGCAGTACTTTTACAGAGGGAAAGCTCTTTCATAAAGGGTCTCATTTGATGTTCAAAAAACCTACAGAATTGGGCAGGTAAAAACATTCTAATTTTATGCAATCCTCCTGTATAAAATGGTGCATCTGTGGCAGTTCAAGTCACCCTCAGTCAAGGACAGAGCAGTAACAGCTAGTCAAACTGAACATTCATTCATGCGGATCCCAATCAGGACTTCTTTCCATTTCTTTTTTAATGAAACAGAACAGAATACAGTGGAAAGAATAGGAAAAAAAAATTAAAAGTCAAAATATACTGCAACTAGTAAAGTTCAGTATTTCTCGCAAACCTGGAATTAGATGTGTGCCAGATCAGACTCCTCTGTGTGTCCTGCGGGTTGTGGACATAAATATGTCAGGAAAACACAGAAGGTATTCCCAGTCATAGAAGGCAGAACCCCGTTTCTCATTATCCAAATAACCAGCTATGTTTTTGGCACCATCTCCTGGAAAAAGGTCATAGTATTTATTTTAGGAGCCCCCTCAACAAGACTCTATCCACATCCAACAAGGAGAGCAGCCCTGTGAGAAGGCATGGAAATGAGCTACCAGCAAGACATGCTGACAGAGCATATTCATTTAGTCTCTCAGTCCCGTCCAACTCTTTGCAATCCCATGGGCTGTCACCTGCTAGGCTCTTCTGTCCATGGGATTTCCCAGACAAGAATACTGGAGTGGGCTGCCATTCCCTTCTCCAGGGGATCTTTTCCACCCAGGGATTGAACCAAGGCCTCCTGGACTGCAGGCGGATTGTTTACTATCTGAGCCACCAGTGAAGGCCATGTTATCTTCATATATCCCACAAGTGCTCCCAAATGCTCAGATCTTTTCTAATCTTTAAAAAGTAAGGGGAAAAGCAGTTACAAGCCTTACCTCATCACTATATGTGTTCTTAGTAGTGAAACTTGAAAAATTGTGGTCAGCATTCACCATTGAGTTATCTCACGTAGTATTTTTAATATTCTTCTGACTCCTTAAAGTTTTATGTATTCTTTTTTCCAGTTTTATTGAACAATAATTGACATACATCCCTGTATAAGTTTAACATGTACAGACAGAAGTGATTACTACAGTCGGTTCAGCTAACATCCACCTTCTCTTACAGATAAAATAATAAAAAAAGAAAAAAGGAAAAAATTCTCATTGTGATGAATATTCTTAGGATTTACTCTCTACGTACCATAGAGCAGTGCTAGCTATAGTTACTGTGTTGTACATTACGCCCCAGGTACTCATTTGTCTTATAACCGGAAGTTTGTATCTTTTGATCACCTTTCCCCTTTCCCCGCTCTGTGTCTCTAGTAACCACAAATCTCATCTCTTTTCCTATCAGTTTGGTTTTTCTATATCCATTTGTCCATCTGTGGACACTCAGGCTGCTTCCATGTCTTGGCTGCTGTAGATAATGCTGCTATGAAACAGGGGTGCAAATACCTTTTCAAGTTAGTGTTTTCATTTCTTTTGCACATATCCCCAGAGGTGGAATTGCTGGATCACACAATAGTTCTATTTTCAATTTTTTGAGGATTCTCCATACTATTTCCATAGTAACTGCACCAATTTACAATCCCACCATGCCACAATATTATAATCTGGTCCATCCAGTGCCATTCAACCTTTTCTTTGAAAGCTGACCAACAACCACTCTCTCTGTCTCAATCTATTCAGCCTGTCAGCTGAACTTGAGATTGTTTAAAACTCTCTTTTCTGGGTCCTTATCAGTGTGAAACCCTCTAAAAAAAATGCAAGTTTCCTGCAGGCTCTCTTTCCTCTCTCCTCAGTGATATCATCTGTTCCTATGGTTTCAACTTTCCCCATTATGCGGGTTATTCCCAAATCTGTGTCTCCATCTCTGCCCTCTTGTCTGAGTGCCAGGCCCACATCTCCAGTTACATGCTGAGGATGCTCATTTCAGAGACCATCACACGTCTGCTCCATGCAAGCTGCTATGGCATGTGGAGCGACATCACCTCTGCCCTCAAGAAAGAGCATCAGTTTAATACAGTGGGAGGACATGGAGGTCTGAAATCACATGCATCACACACAGTATGTCTTCCAGGCCTCTCCCTCCTCCTGGGGTCTGTACTTTAGTTCAGATCACACCAGGAGTCTCCTGTTCTTCTTTCTCCTCAGCCCTCATATCCTCTCTCACTGGATCCCGTGACGTTTACCTCTGAAACGTTCTATCCCTCTTTCCCCCGCCGCTGTCATAGCTGATGACCACGCCACCGCTCACCTTTCTGCCACAGCCTCCGAGCCAGCCCCTCCCTCCATCCACTCTCCACTCGGCTGCTGCACTTCCAGATCGCCAGCCTGGTCCTGTCACGCTGCCATCCCTGAAGACTCCTGCCTCTTGCCACTTACAGAACGCAACAGCACACAAGGAGCTCAATACTAATTTTCACTTTTACCAACATTTAAGTACTGGTGTGCTAAGTGGGGATTCACAGCGCTCGGGCAACATAATAAATCGACAGTGCGGAGGCGAAAACCAGAGGAGGTGAAAACCTGTCATCTCCTTCATCAGATACTCCACACTCCGCACAATTGCCTGGAGACGGCTCAAGCCACCGAGAGACGGACTCTGGCTGTTTCCCCGTCTCCTGACTGACGGTGTGATTTATCCCTGCCCCCAGGCCGAGAGGATTCCATTGCAACTCTTTTGCCTTTGCCTTGTAGTGTACTCGACCCTCCGAACGTTCTTTCCTCCGCTTCTTAACAGGTTTTTACCTATTAGGTGTTTTCTTTGGAGTCACATTTAATACACTAATGTCCAGCCAATGGAAAAAGTTATTCAACAGAGAAAAATGGTAATGTCATCAGAGCAAAGTGTATCTTTTAATTAGAGCATAAATATTTGCGCCACTGGTGAGAGTAGTAAAGAATTCATCAGTACCTGAGTCCAGCAGCCTGTTCAGTTTTCCTTCTTATGAAGAAATGTACTAGAAATAAACAAGTTTCCTTCTAATGCAAAGATGGATTGTATAGAATCCAACTAAAATAAAACCTCAATGAAAAACAGTTGAGTTAACCTTAGCAACATTTTTCTTCGCCATTTTTCTTGGGAGACAGAAGGGCTTTCATTTTTAAATACCTTGCAAGAATTGTGTTCTGGTGATAGGACAGGTTCAGGCTAATCCTGTGACAAAAGATTTGAGCAGCAGTGACCCTCAGACACCTTAAGATATTCATTCCTTTAAAAAGACTCCGCTCTTCTGTATAGTTTCACCCAAGAATTATAAAACTTTTTAAATATTTATCTCAGGGAGGAAAACAAAATGATATCTGGGACCTCCCTGGCGGTCCAGAGGTTAAGACTTCGCAGTTTCACTGCAGGCAGCACAGGTTTGATTCCTGGTTGGGGAACTAGTTCCCATGTGCCGCAAGGTGCAGCCAAAAATAAGAGAAAAAGAGAGAAAATTACTTCTAAGCCTAAACATATCAGCTTCATGCTTTGTGCTATCTAACTCTCCTACCTCCAGAAGCCTCAGAGGCATATGCCTTTTGCTCCATTTCACAGAATAAGAAAACAAATGTCTGGGAGCCATTACTTCACAGTAAGGGACTAAGCCAGAACTGAACCTGAGTCTCTTAAATTGGTTTTCACAGCTATGAAATTTTGCCTCAAGGACTGTAAACCAGAAAACGTAACAGGTCAGATCTACACAGAGAGTCTTGTTAGCTAAGGTTTTATAGTAGGCAAGGAGTCTATGTTCCAAAACTAATGTTTATTTACATTAAGATACTTCTCACATGACATGATTTTTCTGTTGCTGTTGTTTCTGAGTTGTCAGCCATTATACTGCTGAATCTTCCCTTGACATTACAGTGAAATTCTAAAACATGCAGAGGAACCGCCAAGAATCCCCTTAAAGTCCTTGTGTTTGTAAATTCTGATACAAGCAGAGACAGCAAATGGTCCAATCACTCAATCATTGTGAGGATGGGAGGGAGCAGATAGGCCAAGAGGAGGCTAGGAAATATCTGAAAACTTTCCTTAACCTTCAATGAACTCTATCCCACTGAATTTTTTTTTTTAATGTCCTTTTATTACACATATGGGAGAAAATATGGCATCACTTCTACACTATTTCTAGTATATGACCTTTGTTAAGTCAACCAACTCACCAGTCTTAAACTTCATTATCTGCAGAAGGGGATGATCAGAACCACAACCCCACAGGGTAGGTGTGTGGAGAAAAAGATGGCAGTCAAGTGCTTAATCAAGGGTAATTAAGCTACAAAGCATGTAATGTGCTTTTTTCTTTTCCATTTCCATCTCTGGATGGAATCTTCGCCCTCATCAGGCCCTCATACAGCCTGGGTAGAGCAGAAGATAAGGAGCATAAAGACGAAGCCAATCATACTCGTATCCTGACACCCAAAGAATTTTGCAGCAAGACAACAGGTTTCAAAGGGCAAACACGGTGGAGAATGCCATTCTCCTCTGCACACCAAGAACCCACTGTTAAGAGTCTTAGATTGCAGAGCTCTCTCTCCTGGGATAGCTAGGCCACAGGTTTGCCCCCTCGAGGAGACAGTCAGGAAGCAATGGGTGAGCACAGGTCAAGCCCATCCCTGTGTTGCTACAGTGGATCATGGGACGGGGCGGCAGAAAGAGGAAGCAGAAACAGGTTAGAACAGTGGGCCTGAGCTCCCCGGCGGGCTGGGCTCTGAGGCTGCGGTGGGTGGATGACTGAGGGGACAATGAGGATGGGAGTGCTGGTTAGCACACCTACACGGGGGGAGACGGCCTTGAACCCTACCCCAGCCCCACCCGGTGCCAGCACACTCACAGGCGATCATCTGTGAGCACCGTACGGCTTGAAGCAGACAAGGGCTACCCCTTGGTTACTTTTCTGAGCTGCTCTTCCTTCCCTGCTTGGGAAGTCTGAAAGGACTCAGAAGCACCTCCGTGGCCTGGGAAGAGGGGCGGGCGGTGGAACTGCCCTCATCCAGGGGCTGCCTGGAGCCTGTAGCAGGGAAGCAGTGGGGTTACAGCTCCAGCAAGAGGCAATACGGGGCCAGAGGCCCAAGCAAGGTCCAGACACAGTGCCAGCCGCCATGGATCCCTAACTGCCGCTGCAGATGCCACAGCAAGCAGACGCCCCCTGCAGGTCCACCAAGCCTGCAGCACTGGCAGGGGCACTGCTTCAGAGACCTGAGGAGCCCACGCCACCACGGGGCCCTCTCATGCCAGAAACTAAGCGGTCCAAGACGGAGATTCAAACCAGACTCAGGCAGGACCGACACCGTGAACAGACCGCTCGCCACAAAGAAAGTCTGAATTAGAAACAGGTAAGATCTGGAAGCTCACTGGCACTAGCTAACACCACACAGCACAGATGCTGCAAACAAAGAAGAAAGCATTTCCCGTCTACATCTTACCACAGTGAGTAATTCTGACAATCTGTTGCCATTTTTGAGTATTAGTGCTCTAATGGTTCATAAACTAAAATAATCTCATAAGATTACCAGATAAGAAAACCTAGCCAAGAAATATGTGGAAAGAAAAACGTTTTGATACAGCACTAGCACTGGCTGATAGCCAGACTACTTTCCACATCCACGCTGACGGCACTCAGCCAGCCATCTCTCCTCTCAAATCAAAGTCTATGTATTTTGCTTTGTCATATACAATTGATAAAACTTCAGGCTCTTCTATTCGTCGGACTTTCTTCTTGAAGTACCAAGGTAATGAAAAACTGTACTAAAGCAGGCCCCAGGAAAAGTCCCTTGGAAGGACCTGGACCACTCATATCAATGTAATGTTTTGATGAAACTGTCCACTTGATTACAAGATTAACCCTGAAATTAGTTGACTTAGGTAGGCCTAATGTTACTAGCAAAATGAAGCAGCTTCAACAACTCAGATTCAGGTACAAACGATAAGCCTGAATTCCACACCAGTAATTAGTTTCAGTGATGACTCTGAGATGACTGAAGGGTCCAAGATGCCCTGTGACCTAACAGCATGAGAGCAGAGCATGAAATCTGCTCCTCCCCTGACCAGGCAAGGTGGACAGACACTCCCTAGGGCCAGCAGGCTGCTGGGACAACACCCTTACCCTCCTCCACTGTAGCAAGAGAGGTTTCCAGCCAGGGCCTATGGATGACCTCTACTGCTAAGTCACTTCAGTTGTGCCCGACTCTCTGCGACCCCATAGACGGCAGCCCACCAGGCTCACAAGTCCCTGGGATTCTCCAGGCAAGAACACTGGAGTGGGTTGCCATTTCCTTCTTCAATGCATGAAAGTGAAAAGTGGAAGTGAAGTCGCTCAGTCGTGGCCGACCCTCAGTGACCCCATGGACTGCAGTCTTCCAAGCTCTTCCGTCCATGGGATTTTCCAGACAAGAGTACTGGAATGGGATGCCATTGCCCTCTCCTTGGATGACCTCTAATCCTTGCTAATTCCCCCTACCTGAAGGTAGAAATTTGTTTTCTTACTACTATTTGATAAATTTGTGTTTGCTCTATAAGGCCTCCCTCAGGCAGAAGAAAAGAACCTTTACCTCACTCTACCTTCAGAACTAGGATATGGAAATAGGCCTTTTAAACATATGAAACCAAAACTAAAAATCGAAATGAAGAAAATAGAAACATAAGAACTAAGATGGCAATTGTATCTGTCATGCTCTTCTATTTCAGCTAGAGTAGAAGAAAAATGGGCACCATTTCTAAAAGCTTCCACCTGTTTCTAATGGTATAAAGATAACCTCAATCTCAAATTTCTCACAGTCATTTTTCTACCAGAAAACAATAATACAATAAGATATAAATTTTCTTCATTAATTTTAATAGGTCTTAAAGCAAATGCTTTGTTTCTATACTGTATCTGCATTTTCAACACACAGAAGTTAGCCCCCTTTTGGCTAAAGGAAAACCAGATAATCCCTTTACCTGTCAGCTTGGGGTTCTGCCCACAACTTATCAGGATATGGCTGTGGATCACATGCACTCACTTAAAGCCAAGGTTAAATTCACTTCCTCTTTAAACTAGTGGGCCCTCCCTCCCCCACCCAAAGGTCTTCCTGATAAGTTTAGCAGGGAAACTTCAGTAGGAATATTTGCTTATTCCTGAGTCTGCCCCTAAGTAAAGCTTGGTAGTACTTCTCTTCACTTACAAAGGCTTTCCTGCCAATGCCAAGAGAGCTTTTAATTCTGTTACCATTCACATGACAAAATTTCCGCTCACGTCAAAAAACACTGTAACGTTGGGCAGTTGTCCAACTAAACTTAAGGAACTTTATAAAATCAAAATTTTACTTAGTTAAGTAGGAATTCTAATGCAACCATTCAGAAGGAAACCTAAAATTATTTAAAAAAATAATCTATCCATCTGTTTCCTCATCTCCAACCAAAAAGACATGTCAAAATGTATGGCTGAAGTTGTAAATATAAGCCTTCATTGTCTCCAAAATCTTTATCATCAATCTCATCTCAAAAGCAGATATCACTGCAGTATTAAAATGCAGTATTTTTATAACTATCTGAAAATTGCAAGTGGCTAGAACCACAGTTTGTCTAGCCACTTACAAAGACAATGTCTGATTAAGAAATTGTCAAATGTTAAGTACTTATGTGTCACATTAAGTAGAAAAAACAGTATGTGACATAAATTTCACTTTTATCATAACTGGCTCACTTTTTCTAGGTATAATTCAGTTGAATCAAATTGTACTTTGCATTACATACTATGGCACATTATTTCACTTATATTTACACACACTGTACCTATGTCATTTTCAGTTTTACTGAGAACAGCTCCATTTTCATGGCTGTTTATACAATTAGACTTTTAATGTGACGAATGATGGACAATAGCTGGGTCATGTGGCCAAGACAAAGATTTCCCTCGAGTGTGCTTACTTGTCAATACAAATGATAGCAGTAAACGTTCCCTGAAAAAGGTGCGGGAGGGGCCCGTCTGTAGATCTTCACTAAGCAAAAAATGAAGAAATGTTTGGAAAAGATACTTAGTTACCAGCAGTTATTATTTAGGCAGAATGTACTCTGCCTAAACAGACAGCAAAGAATACCACCTAATACTTGGCACTGAGGCATCAGCCAAGCCCAGCCTCTTCCTTTTATTAAAACAAAAAAAAAGAACCTGAGGCTGAGGGGAGCCAGTGGCTTGCCAGAGTGAATGCAGCCCAGATTTTCTGACTGCACCCCCAAGACTGCCAGATTTTGGTAGCAGACTGTGTTCACCAGACCACAGAATTTCATAACTTTGTAAAAACAGCATACGACAAGGATTCCTCTACTTAAGGAATATTTTAGTTCATAAGACACCATTTCAGCCATTAATATACCTTCCTGTTTAATTATCCCATCATCTTATTCTTGTAATATTTCCTTAACTATTCTAATATTTTAAAATACCTACCAACTGCTTTTATTTTGTAGCTTGGCTGTATACAGAGAAGCAATCATAGCATTTTTAACTGTAAAAATGGATCACAGGTCACTCTCTCCACCCCCTTACCCATGCACCTCGACCCCCTCCACGAAAAGCTTCATTCAAGCACACAGAATTAGTCAGGGGATACAGGGTTTTAAGTGGCTGCTCATCCTTCTGGGGCACTTGGTAATTAGCATACTAGCCTCCTGGGCTGGCCTCCAGACTCAGGGTGGCATATATCATATGTTCTTCTGGGAAGCAGTTCCCAACCCCCAGAAGACCAAGAACAAAGGAGCCGGCAGGCTCTAGAGAAGCCACCCCATCAACAGTGTATTAAAGACACCCATTAGTTGCCTCAATCAGCTAATTAACTCAACAAATGCAAAACCTAAATCATTAAAGAAAGTGGTTCTGATTGCATTGCTGGGCTCTAATTTGGTGTTGCTAACCCAGCAGGGTGGGAACAGGGCTGCTCCACAGAAAACAAAAAAACGGTCCACACTGGGAAGCCGGCATGGGATGGAACTGAATTTTTTATGAAAGTTGAGCCCTACCAGGAAGTTTCACTGGTGAAAAAAGGGTACCAAGGAGACCTCTGTGTTTATGCTTTGAAATTTAAATCAATTTAAATATAAATTGCTATCCTTTTTAGTCATTATGAGAAAGAAATAAAATGTGGGCTTCAGATCTCTGGTGTGCAAATGGTCATTAACTTTCATTTGACCTTGTGTGTAGAATGAATATTGAATTTATGCACAGGGCACACTCATTACACTCATCTAGTTTGCCCAAAGAAAACACGTTCCCAGGAGCTGTAGTGCTGGCAGCCAGCTTTCCATGCTCAAACAGAAAACTGTGGAGTCTCCGCTTTATGTCTCTGTCCCACCTTCCATGCAACTCTCTGCTCCCAACCACCGGAAACTGCTTCCCAAGGTTTGGCCACGTTTATAAGAAACAGGCAATAACAGCTAAGAATCTGAATGCTGTAAAATCATTGTCTTGGACCACACGAGACCAGAGAGCATCAGTGCTCAGTTCTCCCTTCTGGTATCTGGCTCCCTAAAACAAGAACAAGCTCCCATTTAGAGTGATAAATACCTTTGTCTACTGAGCCTTATAAACATTACCTTCCTTCACTGAAGAGTTCCTGCAGCGCATTTTTTAAAACAAAGGCCTCTAAACCTTGCACTCTCACGTACACTCTGCTGTGGTTATTACCATTCTTCACCTCCTTGGCAAATCAGTTCCATTTACTCTCTTCATGGACACGTCCATGTAGAAGGAGGAAAAAGAAAATCATCTTGCCTTTCTTGCTAATTTCCTAAATTCTAAGTAACCCTCAGGGTTAAAAACAGCCCAACTTCCATGCTGGTTGCTCTCAGATACCTCGCTATTCAGGAGAAAACCGGGCAAAGGGCTCTTTTCTTTTATGGTATGTCATTGAATGGTTATTTATCATTTTGACTTAATAGCTCTAATTACAAAAGACAGTGTCATGGGATTCTTTTTTTAAAGGCAATTTTGTTCGTATCCCAGTGGGAGAGTTAGAAAAAATTTACAAAGCATCTGCCTCATGCATTTTCAATTGTTCCTGGGTTTTATCAAAGCTATTATTTTCTTGATAGGAAGATTTTTACATTTTCAAGTAAGTTTTAACTTGACATTGCATTGACAATGACTGTTTCAAGAGTCTTACTATGGTTTCATGCCATTAAATAAGAAAGAAAGATACAACTTGTCAACCACTGAATTGATCACTGTTTAGTAAGAACATGCACTGGTGGAGATGGGATGTGAGTGTACAAAATCCGTCAGCTGGCAGAGGAGCCTCTGGAAATGTTAGAACAAGGAGTTATTATAGTACCAAGAAAGGGGAGATTTTTACAAACTTCAACAATCAGCATGGTGTTAGGCAAAGCTCTCTCTTCTCAGGAAAACATCCTAGATCCTCAATCAATCAGGAAGACCAGAAGGTTGTGTTGATGATTTGGGGGGAAAACACATGCTACTTCTTTCCTCTTGGTTGACAAATGCTAAATAGCACATTTGTTAGTGGGGCTAACAAGACAATCGGTGTGGGTCTGTGCTGACCACGAATGAGAGCTATGGCCCTGCCAGCTCAGCATCCAGGAGGCGGCAAAGGAGAAGACACAACACAAATCACGTGAAAACGCCAGCTCCAAGAGGAGAAGGTGTGCCCTGTGAGGACAGGCTGGGGAAGACTTTAGATTTTTAAGGGGTTGAAAATATCACTAAAAATAAAGCATAATATCTCAACTGCTTAAAATACAGCCAATAGACCTCTGTCGTTATAAACTAGTATTTTCTAGCTTGAACATTCATTATTAGCCCACTCAGAGATTAGATGGAAAAAAACTATTCAAGACAGGATTACTACAGCTTTTATTAATACTTTCAAAAGCATTTAAATTTTTTCAACAGCAAGTTAATCACAAGAAACCAGAAAGGAGTTTGAGATAGCAATAATTGTACCAGCACGTTAAGTCTGTCTTTGTTGTTATTATTATCATCTACTCTAAAATCCCATTTTACTGTGCATTCTCCTTTATGAGCAATGGGTTCATGAGAGAATAAAGTCAAACACTGTGCTACATTAAAACAAAAAGTAAAAAGTTAGAGAATCATAAAAGTAGAAGCAATTCCCTTGGCTTAGTGGTTTTTTTTCTTTTTCTAAATGTGCAGAAGGGAGAAACATTTCTCTACTGTTAAAAATAATCGGTCCATCTATTTCATTTTTCATGACAAAGCAATGGGGATGTCTTCTCTTTGGGAAGTTTCTGCCCTGAAGGAGAACATGTCCCTTCAATTGTGTCAGACCTCAAAACCTCTCTGCAGAGCTTCCTGTCAACACTGACTCCCTGCCAATCTCACAAAGCAGCTTAAAACTGCTTAAGTTCCTATAATGAGTCATTGGTGACTAGTGACTGTTACCAGCAGTAGATCTTCAAAGCTAGGAATTTAGCCAGGTAATAAAAGACCCTCAACTTGTCTGATGGGTTCACCCAGATTACCAGATCCCGTGGTCACCTGTTGAATGTTTCACAAACACGCAGTTCAGTATATAGCAAATATTAATAACCAAGCTACACGCAGTTCAGTGTACAGTAAATATTAATAACCAAGCTGGAGAAATCACATACCCATTCAAATGCCTATTTAAGCTTGAGTATAGGAATCAAAGATGATTGAACCAAACAAGAGGATTTCTGAGGCTAGGAGAAACAATTTAATGTGAATGTAAAACTCGGGCTTCCTTCTCATCCTTCCTGGCCTATTAAAAATATTGTTCTAAAACCTAAAATAAACACAGTAGGTAAAACCATTTTATACAATTTTATGTTTTATATATATTTAACATCCCGAAGAAATAATAAAACATCGTGGTACAAAAATAACACATTAACCTGAATCCCTGGCTAATTTATTTGAAGACGAGGGGGGAAATTGCTGCTATTTACTGCTTGAAAAATCTAAGTTTTCACTAGACTCTTTTCCATTTCCAGGAACAAAAGTAGAAAATGTGAATGCCTTTCCATAAACTAAATCTTTACTCCCTATAACAACAAGGGAGGGGACACAGCGTAGCTAGGAAAACCAGAGACTGGACGTTGGAAAGCCTGGGTTTGCCTTGGCTGCAGCCTTCTTAACCTGTGTACTCTCAGGCATGACATTTCCCTCGAAATCCTCTATGAATCACGTGATTCAGACAATTTAATTCCTCCCGTGGTGAGCACTCTGCCCCAGCAGCCATCCCTCTCCTGTTGGTTTTCTCTGGGGAGCCACACCTGCCCCAGCCAGAGTTCGCGGGACTTAACCTCTGTATCCTGCCCACCATCCAAGCTTCCCCTGCTCCAGAGATGGGCATTCCATTCTCCCAGCAAAGTCCCCACCGAGACTTCCGTGGGCCTTACCAGGAAAGAGGCTCTCTCCTGCTGAGACTGATTAGCTCCACAGATAACCCTGAGCCGATAAAGTCCCCTTGTGGTTTTCAGTTTATTTTTCTCACTTGTCCCTAAGAGTCCTGAATAAAACATTCCCAAGGTTGTGACTCCATTAAGGATAATGAAAGAAATTAATGAAAATATTCACTATTATAATTAAATACTGGAGCTGGAAGGAATCACAAAGGTTTCTACAGTCTATACCCACCCCCTCATGATACAATACAAATTGGAATCCCTTTACCAAAGTCACAAAGACATTTAATGGTACAAACAGACTCTAGAACCTCTTCTGTGTTTTCCAAACATTAATATCCTCAATACTTAGTTTTAAAACAGTTAACTAGGTATGGACTAGGAGAGAGAGTGAAATATAACTGCCAAAGAGGTTTACCAATATGAGATTTCTGGCTTTCCAGAAATAAAACCCCACCACGGCACAAATTTCATCTAATCTAACGATACTGAGAGCTAAACATGCTTTGTCTGTGGATTCCCTTAAAAGGGGGAAGAAAATGTCTCCTAAGACTCTAACTGTCTAACAATCAGCAGTAGAATTAGCAATTCAACAAAAAATAAACAAGTGCAAGGATATCTGTGTTAACATCTTAAAACCATGTGAAGCCTTAAAATGCTATTCATATTCACTAAGGTTAGCATTTAGAAGAGAAAACTGTTTAAAGCCACATCCTAATGGCTTCTTAGAAAATTACAAGAAAATAGATTTTCTACAAAGCTAGATCCTTGAATCATCTATATAATCTATCAATTGGTAATTACTTTTATTTCTGTTTGTACGGAGAGCTGAAACCAAAAAACTCTTTCTTTATACTAATTCTTGTTTTAACAACCCTTCACAGAGAGACATAAATCTGGCATGACCACCTGAGCCCTAATTAACAGTTCTACTGCAGGACAGATATTATGGCAATCAATTCCTTTTGTCAAGACCCAGACGTGCCAACTATTATTTCAATACTTTTTTTTTATTAGAAGTATACCACTTTCTTTTTATTCTACCTTAAAAAAATCAAAAGTTTTTTTTTTTAATGAGCATACAGAAAGCACCATTCTGCAGCTAAAATTCTGTTTAATTAAGGCTGTGTTTGATAGTTCATTTTATCACCTCCTAACTACATAGTAATACATTGTCCTTTTTCATACAGCCATTGACTTACGTTTATTTATCTCTGAAATAAACATTGTGATTTTAAAATAGCAGGGAACCGCATTTGTCCTTGCTCACCACTGTACCGTCAATGCCCTAGAGTAAGTGCTCAGTTAGAATCTGATAAAGGAGTAAAAGCCATACTTATGAGTTAGGTTCTCATACTTTGCCGCTATTATTTTTCATCTGCTCTCAGTGTCAAATCCAGCAGCAGCAGTGTGGGACGAATCAGGTGGGTGCCTCCTGCAGGCCATGCTTGGATTCTTTGAATATTGCATATCATCTTGTTGGTTATATTTGCCCCTAGACTGCTTCCCAAATTTGTTGTGGTTTGGGGAATGTGGCACAGAAAAGTCTGTTTTCCTCTAAAAATGATCTTCTTTGCTTACCCTACTTTTCTAGGCAGAAAATTTCTTTAATTTTGTCAGGGACAAAGTAAGAATGCCAACTATCTTTTTTCATTATTCAATTTATATATCACAAGACCCTAGCTAATGAAATAGCATGAGGGGAAAAAAAGCGGAGTTACTTGGGTTGGTAAGACAGAGATTAAAATAGTCATAATTGATAGACATTATATTTGTCTATAAAGAAAATCCAAGGTAATTTTAAAACTAGCTATTAGAATTCATTTAAGTTCAACACTTTTGAGAGGCACAAAAACAGAGTTCTCATGCAAGAAAAATAAAAAATTAGAAAAGATCACAAACGTGAATCAACAAACTGACTCAAAGTATATATGGAGCGGGAAAAGACCCAGAATAGCCAGAACAATGTTGAAGGAGAAAAAGCTGGAAGACGTAACGGTACCCTATCAACACTTACTGTAAAGTTACAGTAATCCAACCAGTGTGGCACCGGCAAAAGAACAGACAAGTAGGTCAACGGAGGAGAAAGGAGAGCCCAGACATCAACCCACACAGATACAGACAACCAACCTTCGGCAAAGGAGGAAGGCAATACAATGGAAGGAGGATACTGTTTCCAACAAATGCTGCTGGAACAACTAGACACACACAGACATAAAAGGACCCAAATGCAGACCTAACACTCCCCCTAAAAATCAACTCAAAGTGGATCACAGACTTAAATGTAACGCAAAACTATCAAATTTCTAGGATGTAATAGAAGAAAACCTAGGTGATCTCGTGTGTGATATGACTTTTTAGCTATAACACCAAAGGAGTTCTCCAAAAGAGAAGAAACATCAGCTTGACTTTATTAAAATTAAAACAATGTGAAGAGAATGAGAATACAAGTCAGAGACTGGGAGAAAACACCTGCAAACTGTATCCGAAAAAGGACAATCATCAAAAATATATTCAGAATTCCAAAGACTCAGCAAGAAAACAAGCAAGCTGACTGAAAAATGGATCAAAGACTTTAACAGACACTCATGAAAGAAGATATAGAGATAACAAGTAAGCACATGATAAGATATGCCAGATCACATGCCATCAGGAAAATGCAAACTAAAACAACCAAATCTGAAACACTGACAACAAATGCTGGTGAAGATACAGAGCAATAGGAGCTCTCGTCCACTGCTGGTGGGAACGCAAAGAGTACAGCCACTCGGGAAGGTAGTTACTGGAAGCAGCTTCTTACAAAACTCAACATACTCTTCTTACCACACACTCCAGAAATCACACTCTTTGCTACTCACCCAAAGCAGCTGAAAACTATGTGTGCATTACATGTCTGTAGATGAAAACTGTACACAAACATACACACAGATGTTTATAGAAGGTTTGTTTATAACATCTGTAACTGCCAAAACCTGGAAGCAATCAAGATGTCCTCTGGCAGGTGAACGGATAAACTGTGGTACATCCAGACACCGGAGTATTATTCTGAGCCAGGAAGAAATGAGTCATCCAGTCGTCAGTAGAAGACATGGATGGACTCTGAATGCCTATTACTGACTGAACTATCTGAAAAGACTGTCCACTCTATGATTCCAACCATGTGACGTTCAGGAAGAGGCAAAACTATGGCAATGGCACCCCACTCCAGTACCCTTGCCTGGAAAATCCCATGGATGGAGGAGCCTGGTGGGCTGCAGTCCATGGGGTCGCTAAGAGTTGGACACAACTGAGCAACTTCACTTCCACTTTTCACTTTCATGCATTGGAGAAGGAAATGGCAACCCGCTCCAGTGTTCTTGCCTGGAGAACCCCAGGGACGGGGGAGCCTGGTGGGCTGCTGTCTATGGGGTCGCACAGAGTCGGACACGACTGAAGTGACTTAGCAGTAGTATGGGGACAATAATACAAGTGACTGCCAGACAATGGGGGAGGGGAGGGAGGCATTACGAGGTAGAGCAGAAGGGCAGTGAGGTGATTCTGTGTGACACTCTAATGGTAAACACATGTTATTAGACAATAGTCCAAGCCCATAGAATGGGCAGTACCAAGAGTGAACGCTAAACTGTGGACGGTGGGTGACAACGATGTGTCAACGTAGGCTATCGATTAGAACAAATATACCTCTCTGAGATGCTGGCAGTAAGGGAGCAGGGCATGTGGGGACACAGGGTATATGGGAACTGTGTACTTTCTGCTCAATTTTTCTGTGAATTGAAGCTACTCTAAAAGGTAAAGTTTATTTCAAGAAAAAGTGTCATGAAAGACAAAGACAGAAACCTTCACTTAAAAAAAAACAAACCTGAAAATACCAGTAGCCAAAAAATAACAGTAACCAAAGGCACCCAAGAATACAGTAAGCAAAGAAATGTACAAAGCTTTAAGGAGACATCGTTAAGACAGTACTGAAGATATGAAAAAAGTGGAATGAAACCCTAGATTCGTGAATGGAAATGCTTATCTCCAAAGTGCCAATTTATCTAATGACCTATAAATTCAATACAGTTTAAAAACTACCAATAGGGGTTTTCATGGAACTTGACAAAATAAAACTATGAATTTATGTCCCCATCCTTGATATATTTGTGCTTTACTCTGTCCCTGAGAAGTTCCCAATGTTGTCTTGACATTCCAAGCTTCACGGATGAAATGAAATAAGGAAAATAGAGATGTTAACCTCATGGCATAACAGTCAACTTCATACCAGTCTTTGACTCTGCACCGTCCACTGTGTGTGTGTCTTGCTTATGCTTCCTCATTTCTCTTCACCTCCAGAGAGTTCAAACTTCTTACCTGACATCTGGAATCTACCTCTTTCTGCCTTGTTCACTTTGCTCCAGCCACTTTCACTTCCTTGCTGTCCTCTACACATATTTTGCACACCTCTATCCAATGCTCTTGCCTGAAAGTCCACGGGGCTCACCCCTCAGTGACTTCAGGTCTTTGCTCAAGGGGCCTGCCCAGCTCACACTGTGTAAATTAGCAACCACCTCCTTCTCCAGCCCCATCTCTATTTACTTGCTCTGTTTTGGTCCAGCAATGACAGAGTATATGTATTTTATTATTTTCCCAACTTTTTCTAAAACTTAAAAAATAAATCTATCTTCCAAGGCACTATCATCCCAACTCATACAGACTAAATTTTGTCTCCTTATGGTTGTAGGAAACTACATTAGCTCTAGCACAATTTATTTCTAAGACTCCCCACCTACAACCTGTATAAACTGGTGTCCCTTCTCCCTCTTGGCTTCCACCTATGCAAATATCCACGATCTAATGCCATTCCCACTGCCTGGGCTCTGCGGATCCACATCGCTGTGCCTCGCATTTCTTCTCCACCACTTCTGTAGTATCCAGTCTCTGCACCCTCTACAACAGCCAAATCAACAAAGTACAAACACAACAAGGTGTATTTGATCCCAAAAGTCACCAAGAGAAAAGCCAAGTTTTTGTTTCAAGCTAGAAAAAGGAAGATGCAAAGTGTATGACTTCTGTTTTGAAGACATCTCTGTTCCAGGCATTTCTTCAAACCTTGGCAACTCTCTGATTTTGTCATAGTGCTTGCACCTGAAAAGTCTTACCCTAGTTTAACATTCTCCATGAAGCACCTCCCCTCTGTTTGCCATCCCATTCAGCACGAACCTCCTCTGAACAGCGAGGGTCCTCCTGCTACTCTTCTTTTCAAAGCAAGTGTTCTCTACCTCACTGAGCGTCTGTTTCACACTGAATTTCAGCAAAACATGGCTTTCTCTCCTCAAGATGTAGCTGAGAGCTCCCTTTTCCTTTCCACTTATTAAAGTCACAGATTGCTTCCTAAGATATTACGAATTGGCTCCATACCATCAGTTCCTATGAAACACACTTGCTATGAAATGTTATTAGACAATTCAATTATTTTTTTAAGAAGGCATTTTGAGATGAGAAATATAAAACAGAGACCACCATTACATTATCTATTTTCCTCTGTGATTATGACAAGTAATGTAAAGTGGTTTGCTTTCTTTTGCTGGGTATCTAGACCCATGCTTGCAGTGGGCTGCAAACACATTTTTAATTTTGAATTTCTTTTTTCCTTGAAGCATGAAATAAAGCCAGGCAGTGAAATTTGAAAGAACTGTATATATGACTGTGCTATTTTGACAGCAGAATAAATAATTTTAAAAACAAATGGAGACATGCTTTCTGAACCAAATCTTCCCAGGATACATTCAACTGCTCACAACCACATGACATGTGAAACATCCCCAAAGAATCAAAATCTTCCTCCAGCCCCACGAAAGACTACTCACCAGACTTCCTCGCTTTCAAAGCAATAACAGCTGCTAGCTCTCTCTGCACCTAAGAAAATATTAGGAGGAAAACATCAAATTAGAATAAGAAAAACATAGGTATCTGCAAACAAAGTTAAGAGCTGTTGAGATAAGAGTTAAGTTTGCTGCCATATTTTTGCTTTTAATAACATGGAAAAACTTCTGCATAGGAATTTTAGGCCGAAAAACCTCAAAGAATCTAATTGACTTCTTTTAAGAAGAATTTATAAACAGTTGCCAGAATGTACACATTGGAAAACATTGTTACTTATGACGCTTTGATGGGAAGTACCTCAAAAACATAACTGTGTAACATTCAGAAATGATGCAAATATATTATTAAAACAGGCACAATACTGTGGTAAAGATCGTAAACATTTTTTCTTTCTCAAAGATTCTAGTTTATACAGAAATTCTGGAAAAACTGAGGTAGGTGACCCTAGTTTAATTGGACTTCTCTCTGAATACAATGAACAATCACTTTAGGCCTGACAGGTTTAACTGCAACCATTTCAGATAACATGCTTCATAAAAGCAAATGCTATCAGCACACAGGGCAGGTGAAATGGGAACAGGCAGGATGAACTTTAATATCCTAAGTACCTTCAACCTCACTTATTGTCCAGATTTTTGCTTATTCACTCACTCTCTCTCTCTTCCCTGAACATATATGCTTAAATCCTTTCTCAAAAAGGAACATAAAACAGAGACCAAGAAAGATAACCACAGTCACTTGCCAAGATAATGTGGAGAAAAAAAGATAACATGAGGATAATACCTGGGAAACCTCTGGAGGTTTGAAGGGGTGGTGGTAGTGAGTTTGGAAGGGTCCTGCAGCTTAATGTGTTACACAAGTGACATTTTAAAGGCAGAGCGTGAAAGTTCAAGGTTAAAGATTTGCTATGGAAATTAATCTAATTTACACTGATGTATGTGAAGGCAAAGGCAGCTCAGTGAGACACTGGGACCCTGCCTGGGATCCACACCACAATGATCAAGGTATCATCATCCCTGAAGAAAGCATTCTCCCCTCCCCCACACTGCTTTATTGTCATGCTTTTCTGGCTGGCCAGTATGAACGCCAGTCTAAAGGGTACATATACTCTTGATCCAACTGATTCTTTGCTTTCTTGGGACTTCCTCAGGAAAATTATACTGTAATGAGAAGATAACCAGTCCCTCGCTAATGGTGGGGGTTTGAAATCCAAAAACACTTGTCGGGGAATGGATAAAGAAGATGCGGTACATATATACAAGGGAATATCACTGAGTCATTAAAAAGAATGAAATAATGCCATTTGCAGCAACACAGATGGACCCAGAGATTGTCATAGTGAGTGAAGTAAGTCAGACAAAGGAGGAGAAGTATCATACGACACCCCTTATATCTGGAATCTAAAAAAAAATGATACAAATGAACTTGCAGAACAGAAAGAGACTGAAGACTTAGAGAACATCTGATGGCTGCTGAGAGGAGGACAGGGAGAAGGGATAGTTAGGGAATTTGGGACTGACATGTACACACTGCTGTACTGATAATGGATAACAAACAAAAGATCTATTGTATAGCACGTGGAACGCTGTTCAATGTTATGTGGCATCCTGGATGGGAGAGAAGTTTGGGGGCAAAGGGATACATGTATATGTGTGGCTGAGTCCCTTCACTATTCACCAGAAACAACATTTTTTGTCAATCAGCTCTGTGTGTGTGTGTGTGTGCGCGCGCACGCACACTCATGCGTTCATGCTCAGCCACTTCTACTCCAATACAAAATTAAAAGTTTAAAAAAAATTAAAATGCTCACAGACATAAAAATTTAGTTGAAGAACTTATGGAGAAAAAGAGAGTTGGGAGAGATAGAAGTGATGATTAATCAGAGGAAAGCCTTTACAAAATACTTGCATGTGTAGTAATAAAAAGGCAAAAAAATAAAACATAAATTAGTGCCTGTTTTATATATTTGAAATTGTGTATAAGATTTATCGTAGTAACAGCCTCTCTCTTCAGAATTCTCCCCTGTTACAGGGGAGGATATTTGGAGGTGGACAAAGATACAGATTAGAAAGGCTCCCTGGGGCCCTGCCACGGCTTCCTGATGTTATGGGTGCCCAGGGAAGACTCCTCCTGGCTCAGACATAGGAAGACAGCAGAGGCAGGAAAAGATGCAGAAGATGGCTCACTTAGAGCTGTCTTCTCCACTCTCCTTCAGTTTTCCCCACCTGACACTCTCTTCCCGAGACCTTTAGTTTTTCTTTCTCGATTTAGAAATAAGACTCAAAACAGAAGTAGCTCAGAAAAAGAAAATGTTATATTCCCAACACTATATAAAACATCTCTGCAAAGATTTGGTGGAGAAAGAAAGGGAGAAAAAGGATAAGCAAGAAGCCTATAGAGCACTTTTTTGGGAAGCCAAGAAGATGGAAAAAAAAAAAAAAACGGATAGTGAGAAAGACAAGAACTTCTTAAAAATGAACCTAAGCTTCTTCTTTTTTCCATAAAATAAATGAGAATACTCTACTGTATCACACCACATCCCCTGAACATCTGCAGTCAGGGAGGACGTACAAAATGTTACATGCGGTGGCGTGTAGAATAGCTTCCACATTTATGACCCCGAGGGAAAACATTTTTGAGCAAAACCCCAAGGATAGGTTATTCTTCCTCCAAAATACAAAAGGGAAAGCATTGAGCAAACAAATCACAAACTGGGTGAGATCCTGTTAGAGTCTCCTATAGACGGCCGGAAGGCATCACTGACTCAATGGACATGAGTCTGAGTAAACTCAGGGAGACAGTGAAGGACAGGGAAGGCTGGCGTGCTGCAGTTTATGGGGTTGCAAGAGTCGGAGACGACTTAGTGACAGAACAGCAAGTATCCTTTTAGCACTTTTTTTTTAAGACACACTAGCAATCATTATTTCATTATTTTCAATTGTGACTAATGCCTGTCTTCTGGGCAAAGCTCCACTGAGGCAATTATCTTTTCAGCACCATGACTCAGGGCCATCTACACGCTTGCACTGACCCACAGGAGGTGGATAAAGAGGCAACTTTAAGGGAACAGAGACAGAACCCAGGGGACGGGGGAAAAAAAAGGCTGCCTGTGGGAGGACAAGGAAAATCCAAAGAGAAGGTACTCCCCCTAAGAAGGGACTTGTAGCAGAAATCTTCAGAACAAATTAGGACTCCAAGCCTGCTTTAGCAAATACTTGTTAGGTTCATTCTGAAAACTTAAACTTATAACAACTGCAGACACAGAGACTAGACTTTTCTTCGTAAGCACTAATAAGGGACTTGTCGGCACTGAAAAAAGAAACATAACACCCCAGCCACGCTCAAGTTTCCAGATGTCTGAAATCCTGGCCCACATTTTGATAACAACTTTCTGGGAAGCCTGAGCAAAAACCAACCAGCTAAGATGCTCCTGAATTCCTAACACTCAGGGACTGATGAAGATAGTAAATATGTGGCGACTTTCTCTGAGTTCGCCTGTGTGTGTCTATCAACATAGACCCTTTTTCCTAATAAACACTTAACCTGTTTCACTTTAAAAAAAAGAAGGTACAGTAAATATGTGCTGTTTTAAACCATTAACTTGGGGGAAGAGTCTGTTACACTGAAAAGTCTTTTATAGACAATTATTTTTCTACTTGATCTCCTGGTGCTATTCCTTAATGTAAGCCTCTCTCATCACGACACAAACGGAACCCTCTTCTTAGATCAGTATCAAAAAATACATACATATAAATGTATATTTTAAAATGGCCAAGAGCCATGCTCTGATCTTCACCACTGTTTTTATTTATTATGAGGGTGCTAAACCACTGCCTAGAAAATTAGAAGAAATGCTCTCCTGTTGATCTGACAGGAAGTACATTCTTACAGTGGTCTATCACAAGCCTTTGTTGTTCAGCTGCTCAGTCGTGTACGACTCTTTGCGACCCCATGGACTGCAGCACGCCAGGCTTCCCTTTCCTTCATCATCTCCCGGAGCTTGCTCAAACTCATGTTCATTGAATTGGTGACTGAACATTTTATGTAGTTCAGAAATGTACACTACCTATGTCACACCCTCAGTGAAATGTATGATTGTTCATACCAAATGGGATAAAGACAGACTAGGAGGAGTCTCAGGATTTTCTACTAAATATATTCAGTTTAGGTTAGATTTGGCACCAGGTGGCAGAGTGGTAAAGAATCCACCTGCAAGAGACTCCGGAGATGCGAGTTCGATCCCTACGTCGAGAAGATCTCCTGGAGGAGGAAATGGCAACCCCTTTCAGTTTTCTTGTCTGGGAAAATCCATGGACAGAGGAGCCTAGCAGGCTGCAGACCCTGGGATCACAAAAGAGTTGGACATCACTGAGCAACTAAGCACACAAACACACAAATTATGAAAAACCTTTTGTTTTTTAGGGCTTTTACATTTCAGATTTGTGAATAATCGATGGTTCAAATAGGAAAAGGAGTACGTCAAGGCTGTATATTGTCACCCTGCTTATTTAANGTAGCACAGAGAACCTCTGCTGAATGCTAGGTGGCAGCCTGGATGGAAGGGGAGGGGAGAATGTATATGTATGGCTATCCCTTTGCTGTTCATCTGAAACTGTTACAACATTGTTTGTTAATTGGCTATACCTAATACAAAATAAAAAGTTTTAAAAAAAGCTAACACTGTGACTTTAAGGTTTTAATGTCTCCTCCAAAAATCAAAGTAAAATTTTAAAAAGGCAACAAGTTTGTCTTTTTAATTTTATGGGACCATCGAGACAATATAATGGGATAATTATAGGTAATTTTTTTTTGTGAAGTCGCTCAGTCGTGTCCAACTCTTTGCGACCGGTGGACTGTAGGTTCAAGGTAAAACTTTCGAAATGCAAAATGTCATATTCAAATACAAGAAGAAAGTAGTAGCATTTCACTCTCAGAGTTTCTGTCCCAGGTCTCACTTTCCTCGTTTATAAAAAGGGGGGAGGATTGGGATTAGTATAATATGTAAGGTACAATAATAATAGTTGAATAAGCTGTTTCCAAAGTTCTTATTTTGACTCTATGATTCTGAAATGTCTCATAGGTTGAATAAAAGTAAGGAATGTGGTTATAAAAAATAAACCAGTGCTCAAATATTTGAAGTAAAATTTGATTACAAAGAATTAATTTAAAATAATGCTTTCCTTCAGATCATCCCCCCAAAAGAAAGTTTTAATATGCTATACAGAGCTGTTGATAGTATATACAAAGAAAATAACCCCAAAAGAGAGAGGATAATTAAGATAATGAAGTCCTTAAGTAAGCGTTAGTCGCTCAGTTGTGTCAGACTCTGTGACTCCATGAATTGTAGCCCACAAGTTTCCCCTGTTCATGGGATTCTCCAGGAAATAATACTGGAATGGGTTGCCATTCTGTTCTCCAGGGGATCTTCCTGACTCAGGGATCAAACCCAGGTCTCCTGCGTTGCAGGCAGATTTTACTGTCTGAGCCACCAAGGAAGCCTAATGAAGTCGTTATTTGTCCATTATCTGTTAGAGTAGCTAGCAAATTAGAAACAATTCAAATTCTCACCAATAGGAGAATAGCTAAGCACACTAAGTTACTGTAATCTGATTGACTGCTCCTTAGTCAATGATCACAAATATATAAATCTATTCAGTTCAGTTCAGTTCAGTTCAGTTCAGTTACTCAGTCGTGTCCAATTCTTTTTGACCCCATGAATCGCAGCACGCCAGGCCTCCCTGTCCATCACCAACTCCCGGAGTTCACTCAGACTCATGTCTATCAAGTCGGTGATGCCATCCAGCCATCTCATCCTCGGTCATCCCCTTTTCCTGCCCGCAATCCCTCCCCACATCAGAGTCTTTTCCAATGAGTCAACTCTTCGCAGGAGGTGGCCAAAGTACTGGAGTTTCAGCTTTAGCATCAGTCCTTCCAATGAACACCCAGGACTGATCTCCTTTAGAATGGACTGATATAATCTGTTTCATTATGTCTATAGAAAACAGAAAGAAGTGACAAAATAGATCACAAAACAATCTACACACTCGGGTTCACATTACATGAAAACAGGTAGAGAAAAAAGAACTTGCAATGAAGAAAGCAAACAGTATGTGCCCATCAAGTTCTGTTTTCTTTCCCCCAAATAAATTGACCCAGCTCCGTCACTTTTTTTAAAGTCAAAAGCTTGCCATGAGTTTGAGGATCGCTCAGCAGTCTTATCCTAAATCGTGATGGCTATAAAATATCTGCAGTTGTATAACAAGGTAAAAGAGTTTCTCCACAAAAGATGTATCTTCTGTCCAGGCTTGTCCGTTGCTTGACATTTCCTTTGACTAAATAATGATTAATGGGCTATATAAATACAGGTACTTGTATTTGGTTGTGGATAGGGAAATTATTTATAGTTGCCTGAAGCCAGTGTTGCTGTCTGGTATTTCTATGAGATTGTCTTCATCTTAGAAAAGAAGAAGAAAAAAAGTCTGTTTTGTAAGAAAAAAAGAATTAAAAAAAAAATCTCTGCAGGCATCTTTGGAGTCAATTTCTGGAAGGTGAATCAAGGGCTGAGGTCTTTGCAGTTAGCCTGGAAGATGAGGGAAAGAGACACTGAAAATGTAAGACGAATATCTGAACTTTGTGGGAGGAACCTTCACAGAAACCACAAAAAGTTGGCTTTTGACTAAGTTCCCGAAAGAAAAAGTCAGTTTCCTGTTTGCTTGGGGTTATATTTTAATGTCCTTTTTGTTCTTATTTAGATAATTTTCAAGAACACATGGAAAAAGTCTTGGTCATATCCTCTTCTTCCCCAAAGAACTATGCAAATGAAATAGTACAGAAATCTCTTCACTCATTCAAGGACAACATTCCATTTGATGTCAAAACTGTCTCTCGAGATAATTTACAACCATGTACTGTGGTGTTGGAGAAGACTCTTGAGAGTCCCTTGGACTACAAGGAGATCCAACCAGTCCNATGAGATGGCAGGATCGCACATCCAACTCAGTGGACATGGTTTTTCCAGTAGTCATGTATGGATGTGAGAGTTGCACTGTGAAGAAGGCTGAGCACCGAAGAATTGATGCTTTTGAAGTGTGGTGTTGGAGAAGACTCTTGAGAGTCCCTTGGACTGCAAGGAGATCCAACCAGTCCATTCTGAAGGAGATCAGCCCTGGGATTTCTTTGGAAGGAATGATGCTAAAACTGAAACTCCAGTACTTTGGCCACCTCATGCGAAGAGTTGACTCATTGGAAAAGACTGATGCTGGGAGGAGAAGGGGACAACAGAGGATGAGATGGCTGGATGGCATCACTGACTCAATGGACGTGAGTCTGAGTGAACTCGGGGAGTTGGTGATGGACAGGGAGGCCTGGCGTGCTGCGATTCATGGGGTCGTAAAGAGTCGGAAATGACTGAGCAACTGAACTGAACTGAACTGAAGGGACTGATAAAACACATATCAAAACTTTCCTTTCTCCTCTGGATACCCATCAGCAATTTTTAAATGGTTTAAAATGTTGCTTTCTATCTTTAAAAACCAGCAGGGCTACTCATAAAATAGCCCTGAAATTCAACAAGAATCAGGGTTAGTCTCAGTTCCAACATTTTGTCTGTTTTTCTCTGGCTTTATAAGGCTTTCAGACTCAAAATACAAATGCAATGAGTCTTGCATCAGAGCAAGATTCAAGAGGCAACAGAAAGTGTCAAATTCAAGCCCCGAGTGCCAGAGATCACGGCCACGGAGAGGTCAACTGAGGAGACGTGGTGGTCTTCCTGGAGGAAGAGGCCCCTGAAAGCCAAGCATGAAGCTGGAGAATGCCAGCGAAGGTCACTGTGGGACCAAGAGCAACAGACGCCACCAAAGGGCCATCCTTATAAACTAATTTTACAGAAAATCATGAATTCACAAATTTCCCAAAGTTTTTTAGTAAATATATTAATCTTAAAAATCTTTACATTTTGATAATATAATCAAAATGTTTTTAAAATACAGAACACATTTTCTCAATTTCCTAAATTGAACGTAAGAAGAAACATAATTCAATACACTTTCCTGTTTTATTCCCAAATATACTTGCTTCCAAAACAGGGTTAAAAATTCTAGATAAATAAATAAATATGCTTCTTAAACCATCAACATATTTTTGGATAAGATATAAACTGAGTAGTGATGGCGGCTAGACTTCTGTCCCATGAAGAAATAGCCACACACTCAGTGACAATTTTCTTTGTTCCTCAGTGGCCCATTTTTTAATTTCCAAATTCGCTGTTCTGTTCTAAATAGTTAATATTGCCACAGGACCGACACATGAATAATCCTGTGATTACCTGCTAATGTCAACCCATAATTAGAAAATTAAGAAAGTTATTTATCTGTCTAGACAGTACTGCTCTCCACCTAATAGTTTATTTAACAAACAGTTGTTTTCCTAATAACTGCTCTCACCATATCAAAGATGTGTTTGATAAGCATGCTACAATGATAAAATATGCTTATTCTTATTTCAAGGATATTAGGGATATATTTTTTAAAAATCTCATAAAGACTTTTGTTGACTAAATACAGATATGTCTGTTTATTTTAACTTAGATAATCACTGGCCAAAGACTAATACATACATAAGTGACCTGAAAGTAACTAGTGGAATAAAGTCCTACATGTAAGTTCTTTTTCTTTTTTTTTAAACATTTATTCACTTGGCTGTGCCAGGTCTTAGTTTCAACACGTGAACTTTCAGGTTCACACGTGGCAAGTGGCATCTGGTTCCCTGCCCAGGGACTGAACCAGGCCCCCTGCACTGGAGGCACGGAGTCCCTAGCCACTGCATCACCGGGGAAGTCCCTAGATGTAAGCTAGTCTTTTAAGTCTGTTATTTAGGTCTGCTGCTTGTACATGTGTCTCCTATGCATGAGGTTCACATTAAAAAGACGTGATAATTTTTACTTGATCATAAGCATGGTATAAGTTAACAATGGAAATGAGATTATTTAGAATTGCATAACAATGGTTTTGGAGTAGTTCAAGGATGACATTCAGGTCACCAAGAAATGACGGACTCCAGAGAGAGCAACGCCTGGATTGCACTCAGTTTGAAGGACCATCTGTTTGGGTTATGAGGGGTTGACAGGATCCACAGGACAACCCCGAGGTGGTCACCTCCTTGCAGCTGATGCGATGCAGCAGTCTTCACTCATCTCGTCCTCAGCTGCAGGGTCTGGCATGTTACACATCCTCTTGTTCTTAGCCACTAGGATTCCATGACACCATACCCTCCAGGCTTTTCTCTTTTCCCTCTGGCTGCCACTTCTCTTCCCTCAAGGCTTCGCTTTTCCCTATCTTGAAGTTTTGATGATCCTCAGTGGTTTGTTCTTAGCCCTCTCAACCTTCTCTTTCTATTCGTTCTCCCTAGGCAACCTCACTTACTCACAGGATTTCAATCTATCTGCATTTCCAGGGTCCAAAAGTCTCATCCGCATCCACTTCCAGGACCTAAATGCCCCACGAGTAACTCAAACTCAACCCTTCCAAATGTGAAGTCACTTTCTTACCACTTCCCTCCACTCTCTAATCTGCAGCATGGCCCATATACCCAGGCAGTGAATGGTACCACCAATGTACCCAGGGTCTCAAGCCAAGAAGTGAGGTGTCCTTGTTTTAATGCAGCCCACCATCCCCTGCCAACTCAGACTGTTGCCTCTCATTTACCTCTCTTCAAAGCACATCATACTCAATAAAAATATAAATGTTATATTACATCTCTTGCTAAAAAACTCTTCAAAGACTTCCCATGACACCACGACAGAGTCCAAAGTCCAATATTTCATATATAATATTCTTTTCATCTGGTCTTCAGTATCACCTATTTCCACATCTCCTCTTTTTGAGTGAGAGAGTTCTTCATTGGTGTGCTTAGGTTTTCTCTAGTTGTGGCAAGCAGGGGCTACTCTTTGTTGTGGTGTGTGGGCTTTTCATTGCAGTGGCTTCTCTTGTGGCAAAAAGCATGTTTCAGCTCTACAAACTTTCAGATACTCAGAGCTATCCACAGTGGAAATGGTCTACTATGTGAAGTTCAGTAGAAGACGCTTTATATGGGGAGGTAAATTTCAGAAGTACCCAGACCAAGAATTTATTCTAAAGATTTGTTTTATGAATGCCTCCTACCCAAATTATCCACTATCATCGAAAGAGAACAAGCATAAACCTCCTGGGAGTCACGTGTCAGTCTGCAATAGAACAGTTGGGGATATTATTGCCATTTCATCTAGCTAACAGAGATGGCAGGGGGTGGGGGGTGCAAATCTCAACAAACAGATGAAAAAGAACAGTTGGAGGCCATTCCTTACTGTGGAAATCTCTTCGATTTCATGGCACAAAGAACAGGCGATGCTGCAGATGTACTGGCCAAATGTAATCTGAAAAGAGCAAGCAAATGACACTGACATCTTTTCAAAAGAGCGGGTGAATCAGCTCCTTCAGTCTTCAAAGCTGCTCTCACAATTCTTGATCTAGTCATTTCCCCAAAGCTCTAACTGCTCATCCACATGAATTTCTTGATGAACATTTTATATATATGAAATGTTATAAGGAAACACGTATACATTGGACACCCTGGGTTTTGCTATGACAATGAAATAAAACATTGATTATGCTTACATCAATATATATTTTTTAATTTTTATATCTCAAGTTACTTCTTTCCATTTTCTGGTAAGACCAGAGTATTTTCAATCTGTGTCACATTTAATGATTCTTCAATAGATTTATATGATATGGTTTATTTAACAAAGTATCTTTAAAGACATAATTTGCAAACTTATGTCTTTAGCATGCCTTTTATTTCATATTACATGTCATATCTTACATGCCCTTTCTTAATCAGTGTGCTTTTTGGAAGTAAGTTTCTAAACTGCAGCAGGAGCATAACCTATAGCTCTAGACATTCCCGGGATCTACAGTAAGCCTCTCCCATCAGAAGGGATAGGTCCTATAGAAGTTGAGAGATTGAGGGCAAGACGAGAAGGGGTCAACAGAGGATGAGATGGTTGAATGGCATCACTGACTCAATGGACACAAGTTTGAGCAAACTCAGAGACATAGTTAAGGACAAGGAAGGCTAGCGTGCTGCAGTTCATGGGGTTACAAAGAGTCGGACACGACTGAGCAACTGAACAACAAGGGCCATTACACAGAAACTTCTGCACTGGCATGAATCCAGATCATCTAAGACCCCTTCCAACCAGGAAGTCTATCTACAAAAACTGCGAATGTGGAAGGACATCCTGGAAGAACAAGATGCAGAACACAAGATCCAAAAGCCTGTAACAGAAACGGGAAATCTTCATCTAGTTTATGCCAACCTTGAGGGAGATCTGAGAATCTGGTTGTTGGGGCAGAGTCACAGCCCTCCACCCCACAGCACAGGACTGCTATGGGCATGAAGTGAGTTAACACCTATAAGGCATCCAGGAATGGTGACTGCAATATCAAGTGCTATTTTGCATGTTAGCTACCATCATCATCATCATCACAATACTATAAGAAATACAGCTGAGCTTAACAACAGATTATAATAGAAGGACATTTCAGTCCCTAGTGGCTTTACTATTTCATTTGTTTAAACCCTTCTTCCCATCTAAATTATTAAAACTCCTTGACAATCAGTATTGCTTCTGCTTATAATATGCCTCCTACATGGCCCCCACATTGCCAGTAGCATAAAAGTGACTGATAGGCTTCACTGAAAAGTTATAACAAGTGCCTACAGGGCAGGCATTTCTAGAGTTTATATATTTTTTAAAATATGCTTTTAGATTTCTCCAGAATTCTGAAGCTTTTACAAATGTAAGACAGATCTCAGACCTCAGATTTATAAATTCACTTTGAAACTTCAGAAGGATCAACCAATGAGATGTGGCCTGGCAGCTTTTGGCATCCAAGAGATAACTGCTGTTGAATGAATCAAGGGATTGCAGCTGCATTCGACAAGGAGTATGTATTACTTTTGTATTTCTGCCCTAGCAAATCACGACCCATTGAGAAGCTTAAGAGAACACCCATTGATCATCTCACAGCGCCATAGGTTAGGAGTGCAGAGGAAGCATGGCTCAGCTGGATCCTCTGCTTAGAGACTTATGAGGCCAGAAACGAAGGTACAGGCGGAGCTGTGTTCCCTGTGGAGGCACTGGGAGAGAAGATGCTTCCAAGTGCATCCAGGTTGCTGGCAGAGTCTGGTTCCTGCATCTGTGTGACGAGGGCACCCATTTCCTTGCTTGTGTCACCTGGAACCTGCCCTGAACTCCTAGAGGCCTCTCTCTGGTTCTTGCACAGGGAGACCGACTTCTCAGAGCCAGCAACAACACACTGAATCCTCACGCTCGGAATCTTTCCTTATTCTCTCTTCTGTCATTTCTCTTTGATGCTCACCGGAGCGAGGTTCACAGGATTAGACTGGGTCCTTGCAGACAATCCAGATCTGTACACTAATTAATCAGCACAGTACCTTTTACCACATAGTGAGTATTTACAGGTGCCAAATATTGCATTCATCTTTGGGGTCATTCTACCTACTAAGGTACAGCAACTCAGATCCTCAGAGCCCTCCTGGAAAACTAGCCTTGAACCCCATTTTAGGATTTTATAGTAACATGCTAATAAGTCTAGTCCTGGGTCATGATTTACCTGCTGTAACATCTTTACCAGAGCATACCTCTGAGTTCACACAATGGAATCCCATGACTTGACAGCCAGTCTGAATAAATATCTGAATTGCTAAACCATGCAGTCATGTTTACAGTATTTCATGATCCCTAACAGGCTAAAAGTTAAAATGCTATTTAATAAAATTCCATAGGTTTCATTTTATACAATTCTTCAAATAAGAAGACTCTATAATCAAATCCCAAACCCCACGTCCTGAGACCTATTCAGTTACCATGAAGTATCCTAAGTGACGATAATGTAGAGAATTGCTTTTTGAACCTTAAATTGCTATTTTTCATTACCACAGCAATAACAGTACAATGGCAAAAATTGCTATTTATAATTACTCTTAATTAATATTTCCTGTCTCAAATGCTTCACCTCTGCAATACAAATAACAACCCACTGTGCTGTGCAGGGCTGAAATGTGATGTTGCATAAAAAACAGAAGCAGGATGCTTGCACAAGGTAAGAACTCAACAAAAATCACCCAGTCTTAGCCTTTACCCAGATCTTATTCGGTCTTCATAACTCAACAACAGGCTAATACATTTATATCTGCAAACAAGTTTCTTCAATAATTTCCCCATATAGACATTCATCTGTGCTGTTTCTAATACAAAAAAAGGAAAACAACCATAGTGGTCAGGGGATGAGAAATCCATGGTATAGGGTGCTATGAACCACAACCAATGTCACAGGAGGTACTGTCGGTGCTGAAAATACATTAGGGAAAAGTACAGACCTCAAAATAAGAGTCATTTTTTGTGTGACATATAAACATTAAACTGTCAATAGTGAGTCATTTCTAAGCAGTTTCATTATGGGCAACTTTTTTATTCTGGAAATATTTTTTTTTAATCATTGTCTTTATATTCAAGTTAAATAACCCAAGTGTCAGATAAATTTTTAAAATTTGCAAAGCATAATCCATTGTAACAAAGACTCACTACCAGAACTATCATCATTTTCACACAAACAGAATTCATCCTAATTCTAACCATCTAGTATGCACATAAAATTTCCTTATATTCTTATTTATATTAATACAACAGCATAAAATAACAAATTAATTTAAAATTTACCTTATTCCATCACCACCAAAAACTCAAGTAGTTTTCTCTTTTTTATATGCCTCCTGGTCCTGCTTCACAAATGGAAATAATACTAAAGCTGTACCATTGAGTTAACTATGTAAAATTAAATTTCATCTAAGCAGCTATAAGTAGTTCTATTTTAAACAAATGCACAAAAGAAGCAACCCAACATGAAATGTTCATGGATCATCCTTTGAAAGCTCCTTCCACTTGCCTTAGATAGGATTTCACAGTAACACTCCACAAACCTGTGACTGTTAATATACAAACTGATGGCTAAATAAATGCTCTATCTGTTCAGTTCAGTTGCTCAGTCGTGTCTGACTCTTTGTGACCCCATGGACTGCAGCACACCAGGCCTCCCTGTCCATCACCAACTCCCGGAGTTTACTCAAACTCATGTCCATTGAGTCGGTGATGTCATCCAACCATCTCATCCTCTGTTGTCCCCTTCTCCTCCCGCCTTCAATCTTTCCCAGCATCAGGGTCTTTTCAAACGAGTCAGTTTTTCACATCAGGTGGCCAAAGTATTGGAGCTTCAGCTTCAGTATCAGTCTCTCCAATGAATATTAAAGGTTGGTTTCCTTTAGGATGGACTGGTTGGATCTCTTTGCAGTCCAAGGGACTCTCAAGAATCTTCTACAATACCACAGTTCAAAAGCATTAGTTCTTTGGCGCTAAAAATTCTCCAAGCCAGGCTTCAACAATATGTGAACCATGAAATTCCAGATGTTCAAGCTGGTTTTAGAAAAGTTAAGAGGCACCAGAGATCAAATTGCTAGCATGCACTGGATCATCAAAAAGGCAGGAGAGTTCCAGAAAAGCATCTATTTCTACGTTATTGACCATGCTAAAGCCTTTGACTGTGTGAATCACAAAAAAAAATGTGGAAAATTCTGAAAGAGATGGGAATACCAGACCACCTGACCTGCCTCTTGAGAAATCTGTATGCCGGTCTGGAAGCAACCAGTTAGAACTGGACATGGAACAATAGACTAGTTCCAAATAGGAAAAGGAGTACATCAAGGCTGTATATTGTCACCTTGCTTATTCAACTTCTATGCAGAGTACATCACGAGAAACGCTGGGCTAGATGAAGCACAAGCTGGAATCAAGATTGCCAGGAGAAACATCAATAACCTCAGATATGCAGATGACACCACCCTTATGGCAGAAAGTGAAGAGGAATTAAAGAGCCTCTTGATGAAAGTGAAAGAAGAGAGTGACAAAGTTGGCTTAAAGCTCAACATTCAGAAAACGAAGATCATGGCATCTGGTCCCATCACTTCATGGCAAATAGATGGGGAAACAATGGGAACAGTGGAAGACTTTATTTTTGGGGCTCCAAAATCACTGCAGATGGTGACTGCAGCCATGAAATAAAAAGACACTTCAGTTCAGTTCAGTTCAGTCCAGTTGCTCAGTCGTGTTCGACTCTTTGTGACCCCATGAATTGCAGCACGCCAGGTCTCCCTGTTCATCACCATCTCTCGGAGTTCACTCAGATTCATGTCCATCGAGTCCGTGATGCCATCCAGCC
The DNA here is from genome assembly GCA_006410875.1 of Neotragus pygmaeus. Classification (NCBI taxonomy): domain Eukaryota; kingdom Metazoa; phylum Chordata; class Mammalia; order Artiodactyla; family Bovidae; genus Neotragus; species Neotragus pygmaeus. The sequence continues at coordinate 850,955 of SJYV01018792.1, read as the reverse complement.
ATCTCAACCTCTGTTGTCCCCTTCTCCTCCTGCCCCCAATCCCTCCCAGCATCAGAGTCTTTTCCAGTGAGTCAACTCTTCGCATGAGGTGGCCAAAGTACTGGAGTTTGAGCTTTAGCATCATTCCTTCCAAAGAAATCCCAGGGCTGATCTCCTTCAGAATGGACTGGTTGGATCTCCTTGGAGTCCAAGGGACTCTCAAGA